>JANSVB020000454.1:3604350-3631291 GCA_025504935.2 Erythroxylum haughtii
CAATTATTAATATAACTCGAAGCAGGTTGAAGAGTAAGAATATGCCTAAGGAGTTTTGAGTTAAAGCTGTCTCTTGTGCAGTTTACATATATAATCAATCACCACATCAAGTATTAAGGATCAAATGTCAATAGAAGCATGGAGTGGGTACAAACTTAGCATGAATCACTTGAGAGTGTCTGGGTGCATTGTTTACAAGCACATCCCGCAATAAGAGTGAAGCAAGCTTGATGATAGAAGTGTCAAACATGTCTTTATTGGCTATGACACAAACTCAAAGGGCTATAAATTGTACAACCCAAGCAATGGCAAGGTAGTGATGAGTCACGATGAAGATGGAGCATGCAATTAGGAAAGAAAAGAAAAAAGTAACTATGATTTAATTCCATACTTTGTTGGTGAAGAAGAAGTCATAGCACCAATATAAGATGTAATTCCGTCTCCTTCACCCACTCCCGATAATCAAGGTGAAAACTTAAATGAAGGACCAAGAATAATGAGAAGTTTTGATGATCTTTATGATGAAACTGAATAAGTAACTCTTGATTTATATTGCCTCTTTGCTGACGGCTAATCGTTAAGTTTTGAAGAAGCCGCAAAGGACAAAAGATGGAAACAAGCTATGGATGAGAAAATCAAGCCGATTATGAAGAACAATACTTGGGAACTAACAAATTTTCTCAAGGGTCATAAAGCCAAAATTTGAGTGCTACATTCTTCTCTCTATTTCACCCTCCTACCTTCCAACAAAGGCACTGCTCCCTTATATGCACCTTTAACAGCATAAAGGCATCACAAAATTTAAATTTAAGGAAAATGAGACTTTTCCTTATAAGGAATGTTCTGTGTTCTAGTACAGTTAATAGTCTGATATATGCTCAGTTATGTACTAGGCAGGATATTGCATTCACCATTTGACTGTTTGGTCAATATCTGGTTAACCCAAGTGTAGACCATTAAAATGTAGTCAAGCGAGTGTTGAGATACTAAAGGGAATTAAGGATTATATGTTGACATATAGAAAAGTCAACAGACTAAACCTTGTAGGGAATTCAGATTCAGATTTTAGCCATATGTCTGGATGATAAAAAATCTACTTAAGATTATAGTTTTAAGTTTGCAGATGGTACAATGTCGTAGAAGTGTGTCAAGTAGACACGGCTAACTTCGTCAACTATGCATGCAGAGTACATGCTATGGGGTTGCTTCATAGATAGTTTAGCGTAGAAACTTAATTTCTAAGTTGTCTGTTGTTGATTTAGTGGCTAGACCTAGTTGGTTGTACTATGATAATCTTACTATTGTGTTGTTTAATAACAACAAAGAATATCACAGGGTCTTAAAATTTTGAGGTCAATTATTTGACTTTAAAGGAGTTGATACGAAAATATGACATTAAGATTTGAAGCATTTAAAGACTGAGAAAAAGTTAGTCGATTCATTAACTAAAGGACTTCGCCCACTTGTACTTGAAATACAAGTATACAGTATGGGTATTTTGAAGCTCTTAGACATTGTTAGTTAAGGAATCGTTATGTTTACTCCATATACATTTATACATTTAATGTATTATGATGGTAAGATGGTTCATTAATAAAGATGATCATCGTTTATCCTTAGTAATACATGTTATCGTATATTGTCATAATATATATAAAAATTTTAAGATTTGTATCGATCTTAAGCATTTAAAGGTCATTGGGCATATATATGGATTGACCTTGTGCCAATGCCATTTAGACACATACAGTTTTAAATGGATATCCACAAAGTTTAACATAACATTGGGGGATATAAATTTTTTTTAATTTCTTAAAGGTTCTCTAATGCAGTTTAGCATTCAGTTAGAGAATAAAAAGGTTTTCTCTAATGCTGTTTAGCATTCGATGAGAGAAAACATGATTTCTCAAATGCATATGTAATTTAGCATAAAGTTGGAGAAATCGAGACTTACAAACTAGATGATATAATTTAGATCATAAAGGTGTCATCCTAGTTTGTCACACTTCATTTTTTCATTCATGTTAGTGAGGTATTGGGTATACGTCATTGTATTGGATATGTATTGCACATGACACATGTATTTGATACTTTTCGGTATCAAAAACCTTGCAGGACGGAATGATGGACTTTCGTTATCTTTGGATCAAATGTTTTGTTTTTAAATCTAGTCGACTAATTCAGTAGCGTGATTTAACCGAGTTTTTAAACTGTTTTTTAAACTGGAATCATAACTGCAATTAATACTTGTCCAAATGGGAGAATGTTAGTTAATTTTGCTCTTTCTCATATATTAATTGCATTTTTTAGTTTTTTAATAATTTATCAGTTAACTTACCTAATTTGATTCAGATAAAGATAATAAATGACCCAATAAATGATCTAAATCAATGGTGAACTCCAAGTGAAAAATTGATCTCAATCAATGTGGGCCGGACTCATATCTATCTTGTGATAGGAAAGTCCGATATAGATGTTATATATAAAGGTTAAGATCTCTTGCAGTTACTCATATATCAATCGTAAGTATAAGGATTTTTTGACCCGTTAAGAGAGCTTATGTTTTAAGAAAATTGTATAAAGATCTTACTCGCGTTCCAGAGAGCAGTTCTCGTGCAGGCGGTAGTAGATTTTTGCTCGTTTCAGCTTTACAAAGTTCGTTTGAAGTTACAGAAACCGAAATCAAGTATTTCTATATTTCTTTGGTTTTTGCCCTTTTACATTCTATCCAATATACGTAACTAGGGTAATTTTACAAATTACAATAACTTGTAGGGTCTCGAAAAGGAAGGACCCTCCCTCTTTCCTTTTACATCTGCTTTAAGAAGGAAAAATTTATGGTGTCTATAAAAGGCCAATGATGTGGGGTTGGTCGATATTCGATAAAAGGGATAAGGTCGAGTGTATTATCTCTTTTTTTTTGATAGATTGAAGATAAAATTTGGTACAGAATGAGCAGTTGCAGAGAAATTTCAACCAGTAAAACATAAGTGTTTTGAGTCGGAACTTGGAAAAGAAAAAGCTTGCACGTGATATCTTCGTGTTTTGATGGTACAAGTGGACCCTGTCACAACTCCAAGCCTACATGATGTTCGAAAGTCAGGACTCAGGAATACATATATATGTGTATATATATGAACTTATGTGTGTTAAGTGCTGGTCTTAAACTAAAGATTTTATGCAACTTGTGATCGAGGAGAAAAAGAAATGGGTAGGAGGATTGAAAAGTGGAAGAGAATGGTGAAACAACAAAGAGGGAAGCTTTATCTTGTTAGGATGTGCATTACAATGCTTATTTGTTGGCACAAATACTCCTGACGAAACCAAAATCTCCTGTAAATTTTTGCTGACCTGAAACACGTTCCATAATGTCTCGTGTCTTCGTTTTTCTCTTTTGTTTTCTTGTTCTTTTATCAGTTTCTTTGTTAAGTTGTGTTTTTCCTACTCTCTAGGAATGGAACTTCTTTTGTTTCACTGTAGAAATATGATCGAATTGTAAAAAAAGCTCTTTAAGGGATTGAGAAGCACAAAGCGTTTGTTCCTCCTACGTTGCATGTAGTATAAACAGTTCTCAGTATTTTGCAGGGTACTTTTCTGCAGTTTAGTTAGGTGGTGTATTTTATAAGAACATAACAGTTTCATTAATACAGGAAGATTCAACAGTCTCATGTTTGAATCTAAACTAGTTAGGGAGGTTGCAGAATCCATGAAAGAATAATAACCGAAAGATACTGAACAAAAAGCAGATTTTACAGGAACTTCTGCTACTAAACAAAGTAATTCCAGGTTATTATGATTAGTGAGGACATGTTTAGGTACTAGAAAAACCTTTCCGTGACAAAAATAAGGAGCTTTCATGGCACAACCTTCCAAGCACAAGCAAAGAAAACAAAAGAAACCCCGAAAATGAGGAACAGTAAGTGGTGAGGATTACACAGTGAAGGACAATTTAGAGGTGAAAGAAAGAAGGGAGGGAGACATGGGATGGCCTTCAAAATGAGGATAAGTTAATGGCAAGTCCATTTACAGATGTGATTTGGTAGCTGGGAGACAATCTGATGGATCTGCTTTGTCTGCTTTGTTTCAAGGGGACCATTTCACGTCAACCCACCAAGAACCCACATAGTTCTGTCCCCATAACACCACCACCATCTCTTTTCTCTTCAAATCTTTTTTTTCTCTTTTTCTGCTTATTTAAGTTCATCATTTCACAAACATTCACTTCACTTCGCAAAAATCATCCACACATCACAGTTTCATATCCTTTGTTCACGTTTTTTTTATGGCTAGACACTTGCCAGCAGTTAGATTCCCAAAGGTTCGATATTTCAAACGATGTTCAAGGCTAGTCAGAGAGCAACGAACTCGTCTGTACATTATATGGAGGTGCACTCTGATTCTTCTATGTTGGGATGAGTGATTTTAATTCTCTTTTTTTGGCTTTTGTAATCTCAGGAAGCTGAAACTGACAACTAGAGTATGGTTTTGACTTTTGGGTCGATGTAGTATGATCAGGATGAGTCATGTAGTTATGGAAAGAAGAGTTTGTCTATGTCTCAGGCAGACATAGCCAAGAAGCTTGTAGCTAGGAAGTGTTGTAATCTTTGTATATATTCTTTTCACATGCAAAGAAGCAGATGTTTCTCCAAAATCTTACAAATTTATGTTCTTGTGTCTGTCTGTCTGTCTGTCTGTCTATCTGTCCACAATCTTTCTCACGAACGCATCACATGCACACACAAACACACTCAAAAGCACAAACTTTATATTTATATATATATATATAAGTGTAAAGGTTAAAACTTTAGCACTCTTCAAAGCTTCCAACGTTGCTGGATTCTGGTTTCTAACTGAAAATCGAATCGTATGTTAATGCTAGAGCTCTACTTGTTTTCGTACTAATCAATATTTACTAATCATCTAAGTTGTAATGTTTCAATTGGTTATAAAAGGACCGAACATGTTGCTCCTCATAGGTTGGAACTCGTGCTGGCAGCTTTTTGCCACTTAAAGGTTCAGCAGGTTACTAATGGATAAAAGTTTTCTAAAGAAAAAGGAAAAAGAAATGCAAAAGAAGAAACAAAGGAGATGCCATTTAATGTCAGCCGTACCTTTCTCTTGCAATTTTAATTTTTCTATCAAATTATTCAATGAATTCAATCAACTCATGCAAATTTCAACTCATCTTACAATCCTAATCTTTAAATTTGAGTAGGATAATTATAAATACAGGTCAATTTATGCAAACTTCAACTCATATTGCAATCCTAATCTTAAATTTGAGTAGAATAATTGTAAACAAGTGACGGTCAATTTATGCAAACTTCAATTCGTCTTGCCATCCCAACCCTGCAAAATTTGAGTACGATAATCGTAAACAAGAAATGGTTAATTCACAAACTTCAACTCATATTGCAATCCTAATCTTACAATTGGGTAGGAATTAATCTCAGAACCGCAGGGCTAAAGTGCCATCTTCAACCAATCCAACTAGTTGCCAGAAAGCATTTGAAGTCTCTATATGTATCTTTTAAGATAACCACATATCCAAAACACCAAAGTGTGAAAGATCATGGTTCAGGAGAAAAAAAAGTGGATAATCTACTCGTACATTCCATATACAGCATTGAAGTGTTTAGTTCATTTTTAGTACAAATCAAATTTCCACTCCTCTCCTGGTTGATGCAATAAGTGTAAAATCTATAAAAGTATTCATCTTTTGTTTCCAAAAGTATGCTCATCGGAAGTTTCTGGTATTCTTGGGGTATTTGAATCACTCTTTGGGGTTTGCCCTTGCTTTCCTTGAGCTCCCTGCGAATTCCAAGGAAATTAAAACAAAGTGAGGTTTTAGGCATCAAATGCAGTTTCTGTAACTGAGGTTTAGCAATATAAATTATGTAAGCAGTTAAAATCGTTGGAACTAATGATTTGATGCATGAATGGTTGCCCTGTATCGTATATTTTAGTTTTCTTGTTGATTTCTGCTAATGAAATGTGTAATATGGCACAGCTTAATCATTTTCAGATTTTGTACTCACATCTCAGAAGGTTTGTTCCAACTTTTCCTCTTCAATGTGAAGATACAGTTTGTATACATGGCTCTGTAGAGGCAAGGAGCTGGTTGTTTTTCTTTACTGTCAAGTTTACTTATTATGTGCATTCCGAGGGGTTCAATAAATGTTCCCTGCCTATACAGTATCCAAAGAAGGCCAGTGCTGATATGGCTACCATTTTGTGGTTATACATTAAAGATAATAAAGGAATGAGAGGAAGAAGGAAAGTTGATTATACATGAATTCCACTTACCGCTCCCTTATTCGCTGCCAGCCTTCGGAATGAAGGAGCTCGTGCCACTGATGAAGCAGCTGCTGCTGCAGCCACACGGATTCTGCAAAAAATAATAATAAAACAAATTAATTGCAGTTACTTGATGGTTGATAAGCAGCCAATTGATTTTCAAATACCTTTTATGCACATCTACATATTCATCCGTTTCATCTACGATCTCCTCCTGAAAATGTCAAGAGTTGCATGATATCAAATGGTGCCAGTGGCAACTGAAACAATAGATGGAATGGAAGTCCCATTTTACCTGCAGAAGTTCCTCAAATACATCTTCCAGAGTAATAATTCCAATCACTTCACCATCTTCAATATCCTCTGATACTGGAGCTAATCCATTAGGTGCTGCATCATTTCGCGTAGACGAGATGTGTTTATTTCCATGTGTTTGCCTTGAAACCCTATCAATGTCCACAACAACATCTTCATCTTGCTTAGATAGCAAAGGAGTAGTTAGCTGGGAATGGCCGCCAGTTGCTTTGTTGTCTTCACATTTGCCGGAGGATGGAAGTGCCTTACTTCTATCTTTAGCCTTCACAACAGCCGCCATGTGACTACTACCCTTTTGAAACTCATTCAAAATATCGTAGAGAGGCATATCAGATGGAACCCTGGAGAAATGAACACACAAACTCTTTGTATTCTAGATTTCGAGGATTGCTGATAGATGAGAGAATTAGTGACAAAAGAGAAAAATAGGGATGGAAAAACCTTGGAATTCTGCGGATTGAAACCGCACTTACTGGGGTCTCCGTCTCAGGTCGTACAGTAAGAAGACTTTTCACCTATTTGGGAAAAGGCCAAGAAAACTTTTTTTAATTAAAATGCTTCAGAGTAGATATCTATATAAAAACCTTAGTAGCTGTATCTACAAACTCACCAGAAGAAGTCCAATGATATTTCTATGATTGCCAGAATAAACAGGAACTCTGCTATGGCCTCGGGCAAGAATTTTCCCCATGGCCTCCCTGAATTTAGGAGTTATTAGACAAACAGATAAGTATGGACAGATGCAAATATCCAACATAATATCAGATGTTGACTTCACAAGGAAAAAAAGACAGCTACACTGATTATTAAAATGATTTCTACCAGTCCAACTTTGAGTTGACATCTAACGAGAAAGTTGATTCAATAGGTGTCATAGCCTCTTCAGCAGTCTGTTAAAGTTCAAATAGAAAAAGAGAAAATCAAGATCTTGTGATGAGCACTGCAAGCTATATTATCGAACTAAAACTCTTCAATCAAGATCAGACATGACAAAAAAAAGTTGGACTGCTTTAAAATAATGACTCCAATACTATAGAGTTAGTCAATAGTTGCTTGATCTAGGTCAGGCATGTTAGATATGTCAGTTTTTCTCTTTCTGAACCACTTGGAGCCATTTAATTGTAGCTCAGTCATTAAGTTGACACCAGATTCAGAAAAGAAAATGCCTACAGCATGTACTTACTATCAGATCCCAATGCCACTTAAACCAATCAAACCAAGTATCATTTTATACAATTAATTTGTCTAATATCTGTACACACTGGTTGTATGCTCAAATTTCTCCAATGTTGTTCAAACAAGATATTGAATGGAAAAACTTTTTAAAAGAAAGTTTAGAAGGTATACACCTTTTCAGTTAAATCTAGTGCTCCACTGATAATTGTTGTCTCATCATGAGTAAGTTCACCTCCCTTTCCAGCCTAATGTACAAGAAAGAATAAGTAATTATTCCAATATTGTTGTAAGTTCAATACTGCTTGGCACTTCTTTTGTGGTTCAGTCTCAACAATTTATGAAGGCTAATATAAATTGGTACTTTACCTCCTTGCTGTGGATGGAAACAAGGGCCTTTAACTGAGCACGCCTAAACAATGCTTCATTATGGCCCAGTACCCAATCTAGAACCTGTGACAGTAAATTTTCAAGTTAAGAGTGAACAAAATAAAAGACTCTCAGCACACAAAACAAAGAAAACAGACAAGTCTGAAGTGCACTAGAAGAGTTCACATCAAACAATTCAGAATTTCATGATAATGGTAGATTAGACGAAGAAAATTACAGTAACAAAGCAGTGAAATATAATTGGGGTCATCAGCAGAGGAAACATAAACATTGTTACAGCTAAGAGTTATGAGGCAGGAAGATGAATCGACAAAAATGTTAATCAGCTAATAACCCATACATCTGTAGGAGATAGGTTGATACCAAGCAGTCTACAACAATTTTTTGAAGCACTTATGAACAAAGAAGATTAAAAGAACAGCAAGACATTAAAGCAAGGGATCTGAAGCAATCCATTTGAACAAAGAAAACTACTTGTTCAAAATATGTTGCGGCTTAAGAGGAGTGAAGATAAAATGAAAGATGCCGAAAGGTTTTATTTCATAGATTGATTCTCTGATGTCACAGGCCCTAGACCGACTTCTGGTTATGGGACTTTGTAGCTGAATATCCAATAGGTTATGTTTGAGAGACTTCCTCCCTTTATGACCTATCTTGAATGAGGGGATAAGAGCTCGTTAAGAGAACTCTTCGATCTCTAGAACTAACAATGAGTCAACAAAAATTCTGCTTATTTATTCATGCTCTAAAGAGCTGTATTTAAACTAGCTTACAGCCCTTAACAATCCCTACTTTTCAGCAATAAAAATCTCAACTGAAAGATAAAACAACTTATCAGAATAAAACAAACTCCTAATATATTGATCTCTTATTCAAATAACTTATCTACTCCTTCCTTTCCCCGCGTTTGAATATTCAAATAACTTATCTACTCCTTCCTTTGTCCACTTTGAATTTTCCATGTGTGAATCTCTAGTAAACTTGGTCAGCAGAATCCTGCTGCTCTTGACCCACAACAAACTTACTTCAATATAAGATCAGATTGTGGCAAGTCCTACAATACCGTCTCTGGATGACATATTTGCTCGCTTATTGTGTGTTTCGTCACCTAGCATTATGATACAATCTCCCACAGTTAATTCTCCCGCTTTGGCCTCTCAGTCTCAAGAGTACTAATAGAGTAAAGTAGGGGGATCGTGGTAATTGACCCAAACGTCGTTATTGTAGTCAATGGGGACATACTAAGGATAAATGGTTATAAATTGCATGGTCGCCCTCGAGCTGCTAATTTTGTTGAAACTAATCAGTCTAACCTTCAGTCTGAGTCCTCTACTTAGCCATCGTTGACTCTTACTGGTACTAATTATGAAGAGTATCTCAATTATCAGGATGCTAAGCAGTCTTCCTCTTCCGTTGCTTCGATAGCTCATTTGGGTAATTCCAAAGCATACCTCACTAAGTCTTTCCCTTGGGTACTTGATTATGGTGCTTCTGATCATATATCTGGTAACCCACATTTACTCTCTCACTTTACTAACACTACATCTTTTCCTTCGGTTACTTTAACTAATGGGAATCAAACAGTTGTTAAAGCTGTAGATTCTACTCAACCAATTCCATCCTTGCCTTTAGAATCTGTTCTTTATATTCCTAATTTCCCCTTTAATCTTGTATCCGTCAGTAAACTTACACAATCTTTAAATTGTTCTATCACTTTTAATAAAAATTCTATTGTTATACAGCATCGCATTACGGGACGGATGATTGGCACAGGACATGAGCCGCAGGGCCTTATCATTTAAATCTACCTCCACCTATAGCATGCACTATTTCAGAATCCCCAATTATAATTCATTATCGTTTGGGTCATCCTTGATTGTTGAAGCTCCAGAAGATGGTGCCTAGTTTACCTATCTTATCTTCCTTACATTTTGAATCTTGTCAACTTGGAAAACATTCTTGAAGTTCATTTCCAAAGCGTGTCAATAAATAAGCTACATCCCCTTTTGAGTTAGTTCATTCAGACATTTGGGGTCCTTCTCGTGTCTCTTCTATTTTGGGATTTCAATATCTGGTTACATTTAGTAATGATTATTCTCGTTGCACTTAGTTATTTTTAATGAAAGCTCATTTAGAATTACCATTTTTAAATCTTTCTATGCAGAAATTAAGACACAATTTATCATTAATATTCGTGTGTTGTGAAGTGATAATGCTCATGAATATTTGTCCATTCCCTTCACTCAATTCATGTCTTCCCAAGGAATTCTTCATCAAACCTCATATGTTTATACTCCACAACAAAATGGGACCGTTGAATGCAAGAATAGACATCTCATAGAAATTGCTCATACACAATCGAGTTCCATCACAATATTGGGCAGATATTGTCATAACTGCATGCTTCTCGATTAATCACATGCCTTCGTCCAGTATACAAAATCAAGTATCCCATTCCATCCTATTTCCTAATCAACCATTATTCTCCCTTCTACCACAAGTCTTTGACTGCATATGTTTTGTTCATACCTCTTCCCCTATTAAGGATAAATTGTCAGCTAAATCCACCAAATGTATTTTTTAGGTTCCTCACATCTTCAAAAAGGTTATATGTGTTATTCTCCATCAAAACATCGATATTTTGTTTCCGTTGATGTTACATTCTTTGAATCTTCTCCATTCTACTCATCATCTCCAACAAATATCACATTTCTTAGTGAGGTCCTTCCAACTCCTTCCATTACACCTATTCCTTATGTTGATCCTCTTTCTAATCCTCTTTTAAAGTCTGGCCAGTGTTCACCTCTTATTGAATACTCCTCCCGTGAGAATGGTACTCTTTCACATCATACAATGATCATGATTCTGATCTTGACCCTGATCCTAATGATGAGACCCCTGTAGAGGCTCCAGTTGATTTAGTTCATGTTCCAAATTCCTCACCTATTGTGGTTCTACCACTTAAAGATCAGTTTCCCATTTCCATCCATAAAGGTACATGGTCCATTCGCAACCCTCATCCTATTTATAATTTTCTTAATTATCATCGTTTACCACTCATCATATTCTACTTTCGTATACACCCTCTCTTCCGTCTCTGTTCCTTCTAATGTTCATGAGGCATTTAATGATCCCAGGTGGCATCAAGCAATGGTTGAAGAAATGACTGCTCTACATACTAATGATACTTGGGAGTTAGTTCCGTTGCCCCCAGGCCATTCCACTATTGGTTGTCGTTGGTTATATACCGTCAAAGTCGGTCTAGATGGGTAAGTTGATCAACTAAAGGCACGTTTGGTGGACAAAGGGTATACACAGATGTATGGGTTGGATTATTATGAAACTTCCTCTCCTGTGGCCAAGATGTCTTCCGTTCGATTGTTTTTATCCATGGCTGCCATTCACCAATGGCCTCTCTATCAATTGGAAATTAAAAATGCCCTTTTACATGGTGAGCTTAAGGAATAGATTTATATGGAGCAACCATTTGGATTTGTTGCTCAGGGGGAGTCTACCTTAGTGTGTAACCTTTGTTGCTTTTTATATGGTTTGAAACAATCTCCTCGTGCCTAGTTTGGACAATTTAGTCATTTTCAAGAGGTTGGTATGATTCGATGTGAGTCTGATCACTTTGTCTTCTATAAATATACATCATCAAAAAAGTGTATCTATCTGATTGTTTATATGGATGATATTGTCATTACTGGAAGTGATCAAGGTGGGATTGAACAATTGAAGACACATTTGTTCCGTCATTTTCAAACGAAAGATTTGGGTTTACTCCGATATTCCCTTGGTATAGAAGTTGCTCAATCCAAATCTAATATTGTACTCTCTCAGAGAAAGTATGCATTGAACATTTTAGAAGAAACAAGGATGTCAGACTGTAGACCAACAGACTCTCCTATGGATCCTAATTCAAAGCTTTTGTCGGATCAGGGGAGCCACTTGCTGATCTTGGCCAATATTGAATATTAGTGGGAAAACTTAGTTATCTCACCATCACACAACCTGATATTTCTTTCGTGGTTAGTGTTGATAGTCAATTCCTACAAGCTCCATGTGATAGTCATTGGGGTACAGTTATTCGAAATTTGAGGTACATTAAGGGTGCACCGGGAAAGGATTATTATATGAAGACTGGGGTCACTCACAAATTGTTGGATACTCTGATGTTGATTGCGTAGGTTCTCCATCTGATAGGCGTTCTACTTCAGGCTTTTGTGTTCTTGTTGGAGGAAATAATGTATTTTGGAAAAGTACGAAGCAAGATGTTGTTGTCAAGTCGGAAGTAGAATATCATGCAATGGCTCTAGCAACTAGTAAGCTTATTTGGTTAAAGCAATTAGTTCAAGAGTTAAAATTTGCAATAAATATAGATGAAGTTATTGTGTGATAATCAAGCTGCTCTCCATATTGCTTCTAACCCAGTATTTCATGAAAGAACCTATTATAGATAAATTGATTGTCACTTTATTCGAGAGAAAGTTTTGTCTGGTTGCATCACTACTAATCATGTCAATTCAACCGATCAACTAGCAAATATCTTGACCAAATCTCTTATAGGTTCTCTTATTAAATTTATATGTAACAAGCTTGGTGCATATGATTTAGATGCTCCAGCTTGAGGGGAAGTGTTGAGTTGTATATAGCTATATAGTGATAAAATAATAAGGTATTTACTACTATTGATTGTATTTCCTATTCTAGGGCTAAGCATCAACTATTTATACATGCATTTTCATCAACGTATACACGATAAGAATAAAAGATTTCTATGAGTTTCACACAGGTATATACAAATAATGATAAGAAGAGGCAGCAAGTATAGAGAACCTTTTAGAGAGCCAAAAGATCATAAATAACACAATAAAAGATGGGAAAGAATGTCAATAAAAAAAACAATAACAAAGTAGGAGATCAAATGGGGATCTGACAAAACAATTGACCAACATGGATATGATAAAGAGGAGACAAAGATCAACATGAAATACCACAGACTTGACTAGAATGCAGAAAATCAAATCAGTACCATGGCACGAACCAGAACTGATGCTAGGATGATAATGTAGACAACCGGCAAACCAGAACAAAGATGTAAGAGAGAGTGATGCAAGAAACCATAGTGCTTTATGTTTCTTACTTAGGGAAGACACACTTCTGTTGAAAAATTCTTCAAATGTTTATTGTTTCCTGAAAGCTTTTAAAATGTTGACACTCTCCAAACCATGCATACATTCTCAAACTTGTGGCATTCTCATTTTGGTTATTTACCTATTCACCCTATTAATGAATGTGAATAATAGTCAGTGAAAGATGGGTTACATCATCGAATAATAAAACAAACTACGAGATGCAAGATGGCTTCACATCACGAATAATAAAACAAACTATGAGATGCAAGGTACAAGCAATAATACCAGGATGACATGTGTCACTATGTAAAAAGTTTACAAGTTTCTAGTTACAATACCCTATGAAATAATATCAGGCAAGCTCTTTATATGGGTTTGAGGTCATTAGAGAGAACCCTTCGATCTCTTAAGAAAAGGAATTATGAAAATAAAATATGCTTATTTTATTCCCAGCTTTGAAAAGCTTAAACAAACTCCTCTTGACAACCTATCCACTTTTCTCTCTCTTTTTACCCGAGTGAATCTCTTGTAGACATGGTAAAAAAGGACTATCCCAACAATTTCCCTTTACGCAACTAGATTGCTTGTTGTCACTGACTTGCAATACTCATCCTCTCAAGTATGCACTTGACCTCAAGTGCAAAAGAGGATAGCTCTATAGAATAGTTGAAACTTGTTCTCAAGAAGCTTCAACTAGTGAGAGACCTTCCTAATATACCAGAATTTGTTGGGCACCAGCTGAATTCTAGAATCCAATACGTTTTACGTGTAGGCTAGACGACACCTTTATAAATTGTTATAGGTTGGTATAGTGTTGTTCATATTGACATTTTTCTTCAAACAAAAAACATGGAAGACTAGATGAATTTTGGCTTTCAAAGGAATGATCAGGTGATAAGCAACCTGTCCAATTTGCTCAGCAACAAAAGATGTACCACAAAAATGAGGAGATAATTTTTCAATTGTTTTTAGAAGCCAAAGAGGGCAGTCGGTAATGTTGCAACTTGACCATATCACTAACTTCAAATTAAATCTCCTTTTGATGGGAGTCATATTATGACTTTGTCACATGTTGAGCTTGCAATAGGCAATCCTTAAATATGCAAATAGCTGCTGTCTAGTTTGCAATTCACCATGAATTGTTGCAATTTTGGAAAGATCAGGCCAATAAGATAATAATTTTGACAGAGGACAACCACATACTATCTCAAGAGGTGTGGTTTTTAAAGATGTGCAAAAACTGGTATTGTAGCAATATTCTATCCATGCAACCCAATTAAGCCAGGACTGGAGATGGTCGCTAGCTAGCAAAACATCAAAGATACATCTCCAATGCAATTAATAGCTTACATTTAACCATCTACTTGGGGATGATAAGTTGAACTAAAAGAAAGTTTAGAGCCACTCAACGGAAATAATTCCATCTAGAATAAGCTGGTGAAAGTGGCATCCTGATCACTAAACAGTAGATTCTGACATGCCATGTAATTTGAAAACCTGATTAAAAAAGACAAGCCATAAAAATCATTGTGTATGAAATATTAGAAGTGAGCATATTTGGAAAAATATGCCCACCATGGCACTGAGAATGAATTACAAAAATAAAAGCTTGAGGAAAAGGACTCAAAATAAAAACTTCATTATGAAAATAAGTCCATTTTTATAATTCCAATTATGCCCTTCTTCCTTAGTAAGAATGCAGTCAATGAGCTATTGTAAATCTAGTGAGTTGGAAATGTCAGTTATAATAACATCAAGGAAAATTAATTGTGGCACGCAACTTGTAGATAATGTAACCACATCCTCTTGTTGGCATGAGACAGCATTTGCTGTAACATTCTCCTAGCATGTTTTGTATTCCAATGAAAAATCAAACTCTGTCAACTTGCTAATCCAATGTTGTTGAGGTGTGATCCTAGAATTTTGAGGCTACAGTGACCTATTTTAATTAAAAAGTTAACCTCATTGGTAAGACCTCCAATAGTTGACTACTTTCGCTAACATAGCTTTTTTTCATATATGGGCAAGTGTTGATGTCGTCTAAGATAGGGGCAATTGAAAAATGCAATTGGACAGCCTTCTTGTTGGAGAACAACCTCAATGATTGAGTCAAAAGCATCGCATTCGACCATAAAAAACTTGCTAAAGTCAAGAAGAGCCAATACTAGGGTTGATTAACTGCAAGTTTTAGAGCTTCAAAAGTTTTCGAAGACTCCAAGTTCCAAGAAAAAGATTTCTTCTTCAACATGGCCTTCAAGGGAGTGGTGATTTCGTAATTTCTAAAAAAATTTCCGTAATGGCCCAAAAATTCTTGTAAAGCATGATAGTACCTTGTTTCGGCCATTGAATTATGGCTGCAATTTTTGTGGGTTAGCTACACTCCTTGGGAGGAAATTAAATGCCCCAAATAGTTTGGGTCCACCCAAAACAAGCATTTAGTTTGTTTTAGATACAAACAATGTTGTTTTAGCAATGTGAAGACAATTCAAAGTTGCTAAATGAGTTTTGTCCATGTATGCCTATAGATTACAATACAAAATTCCTCGTGTACTACTTGAATACATGATTGATGATAGCTTGAAAAGTAGATGAGGCAATGGAAAGACACAAGGACGTGAACAAAAATTTGAAGTGGTCATGATGGGTGCAAAAAGTAGTCTTTTCCACATTCGCCCCTCTCATTCTAACTTGATGATACCCAAAATGCAGGTCCAATGAGATAAAAACAAGTTACATGTAATTCTTTCAATAATTTATTAATCATTAGTATAAGAAATTTGTCCTTCATCATATGGAAATTTAATGCTTGGTAGTAAACACAAGATTTCCATGAATTACCAACCTTCTTCACCAAGAGAATAGGAGTAGAGAAAGGGGACTAAGTAGGCCGAATAATTCCTTGCTTGAGCAACTCATAGCATTCCCTTTCTATTTCATTTTTATAGATATATGGGTAACAATGGGGGCAAACAACTATAAGGCCTACTAATAGAATTAAAATTGTACAATGGTCATAACTTTTAGATGGAGACGGGCCTTGTAGCGTGTTAAATATGAGTTGGAACTCGTTAAGGACCTTTAGAGTTCTATCTCCTAACCCAATTCTAAAGAAGAAGTGGATAAGGAAGCAATTGTGTTAGTGGAGGAATCCGTAATGACAATCAACTATGCTTCTTCATTCAGCATTTAAATCTCAACTTCATATCAACAAATTTCCAAAATATAGGGCGAGCAAGCACTCTGAACCAAGTATTTCCCAAAACTGCACCATACCCAAAAAGATGTAACATTTATAAATTCAAACAGAAAAAATTAAGTCTCTAACCATATGGCCAACAAACAACATATGTCCGTGCAACATAACTTTTCTCCATTAGCCACCATAACCCACAATTTAGCCTTGGATTCCATGGGAATTTTTAGTTGTTCCACCAAAGCAACATCCACAAAAGTTGAGTGATTCGAGAGTCAATTAAAAATAGTAAAGTCTTACCATTGAAAAATCCCTCCACTTGCCTAGTCTGAGATTTGGGCATTCCTACTATAGCATGAAATGATACTACTTGTTCTTTGTCCTCTTCTCCCAGCGCCTCTTCTTCATCAAGTACCTTCCAACTAAAAACAACTTTTTGCAATGATGTCCTCGTTTGTACCGCTCATCACAATTGAAACACAATTCCCTGGCACACTTCTCTTCCATATCTGCTTGGTTCCCCCTTTTGACAAAAAGAGCCCGCCAATTTCCCCTATGGCAATCTTCTATACAAATTAAGCCCTTGCTCAATCCTCTTGGTACATAGCTGTAAAGGCTTTCTAACTACTGTTGTAAGTTATGTTGTTCTCCCATAACCAGTGAGGCTAATACCAAACAGCTAGAAGCCCTAGATAGATTTTTGGCTATGGAACCTTGCAAAATAATATCATGTGGGCTTTTATTAAGGGCTTTTCTACTTTTACGACCTATTTTGGTCAGTTAAGAAGTAAGGGGTTATTAAAGAAAATCCTTCAATCTCTTAACAAAAGGAATTATGAAAATAGAATTCTGCTTGCTTTATTTCCAGCTTTGAAAAGCTTTAATAAACTACTCTTGACAGCCCTAACCCTTTCTAACATCTTCTAACAAAGGCTATCTTAATTGAAAAATAGAAATATTATTTAAATAAATTCAAAGTCAAAAATAAACTTATCTACTTTTCTATTGGGACCCTTTCCCAATGACTGAATCTCTTGTAGTTTGCTCAAAAGAGATTATCTGAACAGATTTCCTTTGTTCAGATGGACTGTTTGTTGTTGCTGACTTGCAACATAGCATGGGATGCTTTTGTTGGAAAACTTTGCAGACATTGACTAAACATGGGAACAAAAATTAATTACGTTCCTACATACTTCCATACGATCCATTATAAATGTTGAGCTCAAAACGGAACAGAACATAGACAAATACTTTAAGTTTCGAATCGTCTGAAAGCCACAAATCTGTCTATCCTTTTTTTTTTTCCTTTTTTTGACCTGATACAAAAATAATGCCGAAAGAGAAATAAAAACATGAAAAACATAAACCAGATACAATTTAGGAATTGGAATTAAACAAAAATACGTCAAACGATTAACAGGCAACAGAGAAACAGAAATGTCACGGCAACAAAACAAAAGAATGGAACAATGTGGAATCAAAAAACAACAGAGCAATAGCATGATAAGGGTATCAGCGACAGATTTCCGAAATGACGACCAAAAACCCAGAAATTCTTACGATTTTACCAACCTATCATAACATAATCAGGAAATCAAAGGTCAAATGATAATAAATAAAGATAGAAAGGAACAGACCCACAAACCATAAAATCAACGGGGCTCTTTAGATGTTGTAAAAGCAAATCCAGACAGGATTCCAACTTGAAAAATATTCTAGCGAGAGACGTTGGAGGCGAGAGGAGAGAGAAAGAAAATAATGGGATGTGAATGCTGCTTAGGAGACAGAGGGAGGAAAGGGACGCAAGAGGCTTAATTAGCTTATAGTTACTTTCTCCGTCGGCGGACAGAAAAAACAAAACACAAAACTCTGTGTCTTGCACTGTTTGATTGTGTTTTTGTAT
The DNA here is from genome assembly GCA_025504935.2 of Erythroxylum haughtii. Classification (NCBI taxonomy): domain Eukaryota; kingdom Viridiplantae; phylum Streptophyta; class Magnoliopsida; order Malpighiales; family Erythroxylaceae; genus Erythroxylum; species Erythroxylum haughtii. The sequence continues at coordinate 3,622,757 of JANSVB020000454.1, forward strand.
TTTTTTTAAAATTGTTGATCCAATTTATTTTTATTTTTATTTTTAATTATAAAATATAAATTTTTTATTCTTTTTAAAATTGTAGGATAAATTTTTTTATCTTTGTGATAGAAATAAATATATAAATAATTTTCAGAAATATTATTATAATTATTATTGTTAACTTTATTATTGTTGTTATTATTAAATATTATTATAAATTTTTTACTTATTATTAAATTTATTAATTTTTTATTTTTAATTATATTATTAAACTCGTTATTATTATTATCATTATTATACATAATCAATTTTCTTATTATTATTGATTATTAAATTTCTTATTATTATTAAATTTCTTCTTCCTTCTCCTCTTCTATTATTATTATTATTATACGATATTAATTTCTTATTGTTATTGTTATTGTTATTATTATTATTATTTGTTAATTTTTTTACTAATACAAATCATTTGTTTTAAAATAATCAATGAATTACATATTTTCAATTATATTATACTGTATGGGTAATTTAGTCATTAATACTGTTTTTTATGTTCTGTCAACTGCAACCAACATATTTCTGTCTTCGAAACGGAGACAATTTTATTTATTTTGTTCATCACAACCAAACACTTCACTGTCTCCAATTTTTGTTTTGTTATGTCTCCAAATTTTTGTTTCGTTTCATCTCTGCATATGAGATACAGAAACCATACGCAGCATTATAGCCATTTCTGTACATTCAATGTACTCTACAGATAGAGGAATACATAGAGTCGAACATAGTAAAATAAGAAATTGAAAGATTTCGTTAAAATTGTTCATTCGATCCGAGATCTTAGAACAAGTTCAGCAACGAATCAAAATTTTTTGGTGATCTTCTCTATCTTCTATCTAATGAATGGAGAGTCCGTTTTAAAATCGTCCGCCCTACAACTACCCCCGAGTATATACTTCAACAGGAATTACACAAGGGTAGATTGATATAATAGAAACTTCTAGTAAAATGCTCGCCCGTAACCCAACAGATAAAGTTTTTTGTTTTGGTTCGACCAATAATCATATATGAGATGGCGGACAGTATAAATTTAGACAGAAAAATAGCTCGACGTCAAGATGATAAAAAGCTTAACACCAACCCTCATTCTTATTACTTTTTCAATATGAAAAAAAAAATGAAAAAGTCATCTTATTTCAAATCCCAATTATGAAAGTTAATGATCTCTTCTAGTTTGAAAAATCTCATGTAACTATTCTTTTCGACTTTAAATGTTGGAATCTTCGATTTCGATATATAAAAAACAATCAATTTGAAAATGCTGTAAGAAAGGAGATGTCACCTTCTTTTTTTTTACATGTCGAAGTGATGGCAAAGAAAGAATCTCTTGCCGCAAGGGTCGAATGATCAACAGGTCAAGTTTTACTACAATTACTTGAAATGCATTTAAATAACATACTTTTTCGATTGAGTATGGTGTCAACCATTCCTCAAGATCCGATAATATGATAGAAAGAAATATAACTTAGGGGTGCGAGATAACTCTCTCTAAGGAACTTGGCAAAATAGCCCCGTAATTTCGGGCCAGAACAAGAACAGTGTCACTGGTGATTCAGAGATCTTAAAGTGGAGATAAACCAATCGATTTTTGGAACATGAGAAATGCGAATTGAGAATTGAAACCCCGGAAGATGGAGCCATTGACCATAGTTCAAAAGGAAACATGCAACAAGGCCGTTTCCATTCCAAGTCGTAAGCAGAAAATAATCATACAACCAAATTTTACAACTCCTAAGCATCTTATTCTGTCTTTAGATGAGATTTCCAAACAACACTCGTCACTGCAGTCCTGGCAGATCAAATCATCCGGCAGGCAATCGCCCTAGGCTATCTTCAACCGGTTAAACTGCCAGCGAATGCTCTGAAATTGCTGTCAATTCCAACGGCTTTATAAACATCTGTATCAGATAACACTTCAACTCACAATGAATGTCTGCGTAACACATGAAACAAAGTTATGGAGAATTTCAGTAACAACTAAAATGACTATTGTAACTCAAACTGACGTTAGATTTGAAAATTTAGATTTGCATTCTCATTAACGCCCTAATAGCGTTGGGAAAATGGGTCAGGTTGCAGTTGACTAAACTTTAGACTAAATTTATAAACTAAAATAACATAATTTTAGTCTATAATTTCTTTTAACTATTAACCAAAAAGTCGACGATTAATGCCATGCTCATGTCCAACACAAAAAAAGAAAAGAAAAAGACAGTGATATTTTCTCATTACAAATTTTTGTTTGCAGATATGATTGGAAATGAAAACCAACAATTTTCTCCACAGAGATAAGACTGTTTACTATCAGATCTCTACAAACTCCAGTTTATTGCAAAATTTTAAACTGAGTGTAATGATAATAAAAATACAACCGTATATGGGTACGATCTAAAACAGATGAGATCTTCTGACATAGAGTAAGAATTAGGCGGCACAAAAGATCTCAATCCGTCCAAAACAGGATCGTTGTTCAAATATTTGCAAGTGCAAACCCTAATAATGATTAATCTAATTAATCGAAAAGTTGCTTGACAAGGTGATCTTTCTTGTTCCAAGAGTGATTCTTACACTGGATACTAAGAGGGCATTAGCCTACCTATTCCAATTTTCTTGGTTTCATCTAATGTGTAGTTCTCAATATACTAAAATTTTTAACATTTGCACGTATTTCCATTCTGTCTCAAGCTTTGCCTTGATATACTATCCTCTTAAATGGGTAAATGCGCAAACGTGAAATTTCCAATCCTTGTTCCTTAAGTCGTGTTTAACTGGCTTCATTAGCTACAGTGCATAAAACGCCATATGCTATATCTGTTCTCGGACAGACACAAAGCTTTATCTTGAAATGAACAAGTTCGAAGAAAATTTTCTGTTCACTTCCAATGGGTACACATAGTTATTGTGTAATTACATACGTGTGTATACAACAACTCCACAGCACAAACAGCCACTCAGAGGACAACTTTCACATCATCATTCCCAACCGCTAGGAACTAACTGATTTCAAATTGACGATTGATTTAAGCAATCTTTAAATTGGTGAAATCAACATTTCCATTGAGAAAATCAGAAAGAAAAAAAAATCAGTATACATCAGAATAGAAGTCATCAACAAGTATAAGGCAAATCAGCCCCATCACAACACAAAATGGAAGAACCAAACCTGAACGAATGAACACATTATACTTGCGAGGGAGTATATGTATATTTCAATGACATGCGTAAGAAACATACCATCATCCACTTGAATTGGGTCGATTACCGCTAGATCTAGGTCGATGAATAGAACCGAGATATGAGTCCCCAGGTCTCCTCATCCTCTCGTAGCCACCACCAGACTTGGGTCGCCCATTTTCTTCATGACGACCCTTAGAGCCAGACCCTTGGTGTTGCCGCAGAACCTCAGGACCGGGTCTTTCCTCTTTCCCTGAAAAACCGGGTCTAAGATGTGGGGGCAAGAATTTGTCGGGTTTCGGAGACAACACAGCGGTGGTTTCAACAGGTTCTTTCTGAGATTGGGTCGATGAGATTTTTGGGGAGGGTGTGGCCTGGGGGGCTGTAGTGGCAACTGATACGGGTTTCGGATTGGGTCGGGTCAAAACCAGCATGCGGCCATGGCCCTTGACGGATGCGATGTTATTCTTATTATATGGATTGTTTTGGTAACTTGAAGGTGAAACTGAAGAATAGAAAGAGGAAGAAGAAGCATAAGAAGAAGAAGAAGGTTGTGACTTCGGTGGGTTGAGGGTGGAGGAATTGCCTAAGTTCTTCTCATAGATGTGATTGAAGTTAATGGAGGTATACTTGTTCGTTCTTGCCATCCACCGCCAAGCAACCACGACTAGGACTCTTTTGGAATTTGACAGATAGAGAAATAGAGAAGGAAAAACCAAAGACGACAAAAAAAGGGAGAAGAGACTGACGAATAGTAGATGTTTTTAACAGAGAAAGGACGGCCGAGGGGAGGAGAGAGAACGATATTTAAGGCTGTGCAGTGTTTGCGTTTGCTAAGTAAAGGCAAAGGTGGGGTCGGCTATTTCCGGGTGCTATTCACAAAAACAGACTACGTTAGTACACAGGTTCAAATTGGGTGGATTGTCGCTTGGGAATGGGACCCTGCGTGGCGATACTTTACCGATATGCATTTCTTTAGTTTATCACCTTTTTGTAATAAAAATATCAATATTTTGCTTGTACGTTTAATGCTTATTCACTCAGAGCTTCATTAAAAACTTTAGATAACAGTATAGCAAAGGCGCGGAGAGGTTTAATAGTATATAATCTTATTCTATAATCTAGCGGAGTATCACTACCATCTGGCTCCACGTGTTACAAGGAATCAAATGGATTCTGGGCAATGGCACTATAGTCAGGTTCTGGCTGGACTACTGAGTGGACGATTTGAGATCTCTCATTGTGCACGCACTCGCGGACCCACCCACATTAGTCCTTGACCACCGCTTCGCACATTTTGTGGACCCTTCAGGTAATTGGCTTTGGAATGACTTTCATTTTTTTCTTCCTCACACGGTTAGTCTTCTCATTGCAGGTATTCTACCGCCCCAGCCTCTCCGTGGATCAGACCAACTGACCTGGGAGAGATCAGGCACCGACCAGTTCACGACAGCATCAGTTTACTCCATGATTATGGATCAACCCCTACCTGACACTGGGCCATCCTGGCAAACTATTTGGCGCTGGGTGGGCCCTCACTGCATTCGTTCATTTCTGTGGTTCCTTGCCCAAGACCGCCTTCTGAACAACCACCAGCGTCTACACCGTCACCTAACCTCTTCAGCAGATTGCCCCCACTGTCAAGCCGAAGAAACCTCCCTTCACGTCATGCGAGACTGTCCCAGAGCACGCAGTCTTTGGCACACCTTTCCCCTCCAGCTCATATCTTCGGACCTTTTCTCGTTGCAAACTCATGACTAGCTCCACACTAATCTTCAACAGCACCGCCAGATTCACGGTCTGCCCTGGGCTAGCATCTTTGGGGTTGCTTGATGGTTCCTATGGACCTGGCGAAACAAAGCAGTTTTTGACACTCCCGCTTCCTGGCCGACTTCTTCCCCTGCCATCATTTTAACCTATGTTGCCCAAATACAGCGAGCCACTGCTGTTTTATCCCGTGCCATTCCTGGCCTCCACTCTAGGCACGAGTGACTCATTGGATGTTCCCACCCATCACCTGGCTGGGTCACACTCAATACAGACGGAGCCTGCATGCGATCCCCTCCTTCCGCATCGATAGGAGGCCTTATCCGCAACAGCACTAGGCATTGAAAGGATGGTTTTGTTCAGAACTTAGGATGGTGCTCCCCTTTTGCAGCAAAACTCTAGGGCGTCTTATCCGGGCTCAACCTGGCCTGGGAACTTGATTACCGCCAGGTGGTGTTGGACATAGATTCTCAAGCAGTGGTTCACCTCATTTCAGACTCCGCTCAGTGCACTGCCTCATTGAACCCACTCATTGCTAGCATTAATGAGCTCCTCAACCGCAACTGGGTCATCCGCATTCGTCACATTTACCGGAAGGACAATTGGTGTGTCGACTGGCTCGCTCATTTTGTGACTACTTGTAACTTAGGGCTAACCACTTTTGTTAACACCCTCCCCATCCTCCTAGAGGACAGTGTTGGGATTAGTTTTCCTAGATTAATTATGTAAGTCGAATTGTTATTCCGTTTAATAAAAAAAAGAGAGGTTTTTTTAAAATATATATTAAAATAATAAAATCATAATAATTTATAATAATAATAATAATAAAATTAAAAATAAACATAAACATAAAAATAAAAATAAATATGTATAAATAAAAATAAAAATTGGTCATAAAATAAACAATACAATAAGGATAGAAAAAGGTAGATGGTAAAAATAAAAGATAAAATAAGTAATAAATACACAAACAAGAAAAAAGATAAGTTGATAAATAAATCAAACAAGCTATTGCAAAATAATATTTAGCTAAGTAAGGACATGTTTAGGTTAACTAACTAAAAGGAGAGTATTACATGTCGAATTTTTAGGCTACCTACAAAACATAAGACTAAAGGATAATGTTTAAAAGACTTATAAGGACAAGAAGGACCTCTTTATGTAATATTCTTTATCCGAATTCTAATGTGTCACAGTTTTCTATTGTGAGTCATGTCTTTGATAAGTTTCAGCAAAATCATATCATTCTTGATCACCTCCCTTCAGTTCTTCTTAAGCCTTCTTTTTTTAATCTTAGAGTCTCTAAATACAATCTTTTCACATTTTCTTATTGGACAGTTATAATATCTTCTCCTAACATATTTGACTCATTTAAGTCTTGTTTCTCTTAATTTTTTATTAATATTAGCCACTTTTAATTTGTCTCTTACCATTATATTTCTAACTTTAACTCTACTAATAAGGTTACCAATTTAATGGAGTATCCTCGTCCCCACTACTATTAACTTATAATTATACACTTATTTAATGTATCAACACTCTGTGTTCATTGAGCATGATTGACCTAATATTACTCGTGATAATTTAATATGTATATAAATTTAACATGAATATTTTTTATATTGGATAAATGAATAGCAATATCTTATAAGAGAGGCAAGAAGAAATATGATATCGCAATCTAAACACTAGTGGACGATCTTTTCTAGGCCTACTAAATTCATTAAGAGAAAATAAATGATATACAATTGTCTTTCTTTCATGGATTAAAAGCAATCCAATATATTTGTGCTTCTTTCTTTTCAACGAGGAACTACTAAGAATGACATTAGGGGGTTAAGTCGGTCAATTTGAGTTTGGGGTTTGAGCTTGGACTTCATCCAAAACTCGATTGGACCTTAGACACATAGCTTGAATTCGAGCTCGTTTGAGTTTAGATGACTTAAAATGTGACAGAGATTGGGCTCAGTCCATATTTTTTTAATTTAAAATTTAAAAAATTATGTCATTTTTACTTAAAACTTTTGGGCTTGGTTCAATACTTGAAAATTAAAACAAAAAATTAAATTCAACCTAAAGTTTGGTCAACTTAATCAGGTCACGCCCGGCCTAAATGCTATCTCTAATAACAACCCTTATAACCAGTTCATTCTTTAAGGGGGAGGATAAACCTCCACAACCCTTTTTCCACCCTCTACTCTACTCGAAGATTATAATAAAACAAGGTTTATAAATCATAACGGCTCAAACATAATTGCTTAAACAAATCTCAATGTTTCTCTCAAATAAGCAAATATAACTCCAATCAATTTCTCGAAATTTGATTTCTCTTATTCAAAAATTTTTTATTGGAAAATCAAATCTTGCCCATACGAAATAATTACAAGTTGAGTCAAAAACTCATGCAAAGGTTAAATGGTCTGATCTTTGTAGACCTAAAAAGGAGGCTGACCTGAGGATCAAACACCTTTCCACTTGGAACAATGTCTTGTTAGGAAAAAGGATCTGGATCCTCTTCGCTGATAGGGAAGCCTTGTGGGTCAAATGGGTTCACATCATAATTCTTAGAAGAAACAATTTCAGGAGTGCTCAACCTACTTGTAATAGCTCTTGGAGCTGGAGGAAAATTATTCAGGTCAGGAATATTCTAGGGAACCACTTTAGATTTAAGATAGGGAATGGTGTCACCACTTTCTTATGGCAGGACCCGTAGCATCATCGAGGCATCCTGAAGGATCTCTCAGCTTCGAGGATTATTAACAATTCAGAGCTCCAAATGAATGTCAAAGTTGCAAAAGTTATCATTGACAATACTTAGAACTGGCAAGTGACCACCATTGAGGTCATTCGGAAACTAGAACCTTTAACCTATCAACCTGATGCTTCCTAACCGGATATATTAGAATGGATTGCCAGCCCCACTAAAACTTACACAAACATTTCAACATACTCCTTGTTGAGACCCCCCTCTCCTAGAGTCCCATGGTATAAATTGGTGTGGTATCAAGGGATTCTCCCAAGGCATGTCTTTATCTTGTGGTTACCTTTCCATAATAAGCTACAAACAAGAGACCAACTATGTAATACCTTTGTTCCAAACCATTGCTCAATATGCTGTGTGGATAATGAGGCAATAATAATTCAATTTCTACTCCAATCTTTCCCTAAAATTCTAATGAATCAAATCAATAATTCCTAAAAACATGTATCTAATTTTCAGTGCCATTTGACAGTAATTTTTTTCTATCGGTAACCAGTCAGTCTGCCACTTGGCATTTTTCCTAGTCCGAAAAAGTATCCCAAAAATTTCCAAAAAAATTTCCAAAAACATTTCTAAAATTATCCCAAAATTCAAAACACATAATGACCCACTCCAATTAAATTTTCAAGCACAAAAATAATATTTTTCACAAAAATCACATTTATGACCAAATACACCGGGAAATGTCATGAATGCATGTACAGTCATGTACATGCACAAGAATTACTATTCATGTATATATATAGGCCATAATATGCATGAACATGTCGAGACAAGTTTAAACACTCATAACC
>JANSVB020000454.1:3650768-3664515 GCA_025504935.2 Erythroxylum haughtii
AATTTTAACTATATTTTATTTTGTAATAAAAATTATTTATGCATATAAATATTATTTAAAGTATATTAAACAATATGAAAAGCACAATATATAGTAATTATTATATAATTTTAAACTATATGAAATATAAATCAAAATATATCTAACCAAATCTTTTATATAGATTATAACATAAGTAAACTAATATCAAAAATAAATATTAAAACATATTAAAAGGCCAAATAATATTATATAAATCCTAAAATAAATATCCAAGTTGAGTAAATAATTAAATACATAATAAACGGAGAGATGAGTTTGTAGGTATTATGAGAATTAAGTGTAAAACATAAGGACAAAAGGGACTAAAAATAGGCTCATTAATTGATATTAAAAATCTACTTGAAAAAGTACTGTTTTGAAAAGCTCCAAATTTGAACTTCTTAAAAAGCTGTATTTTGGTTGCCAAAAAAGTCATATCTATTAAAGAAATGTTTTTCTATTTTACAGCCAAACACTCATTTTGTTAAAAAAAGCTTTTATGGTTAAAAAAGTGCTTATTGGCCTCCCAAAAGCCCATCCAACTAGGCACTTAAATATCTATCAAAACATATTATAAATTACACTTGTCAACATCCCAACACTTAAACCATTGTTTATCCTTAAACAAAACTAAAAACATATATGACTCAAAACATATAATTACATAAACATGTAATCATGCAACAATATAATAATGGTACAATGACATTAAATCTCATAGAATTAACTTAATCTTAAGCACCAATCACTCAAAATGTGTCATTATACTAACTTATTCCTATCATATTTCTTTGAAATGATTTAGAACTCTGTAGGTTCATACCAACCGCATGTATAATAATTGATTCAATATGAGGTTGTTTTATTAGGAAGTTGAAGAATTTGAAAGGTGAACTTCTTTTGATTGAGCTGTCATTGATGCAGACCTTAATATGTGTGTAATCTGAGAACAATGGTTCCTTAAAAACATCATAACTTTTTGTCAATTAAGCTAAGCATCTATTATTCACTAACCATTTATCTACCTTTCTCTGAATAAGTCTACTGCCCTTTTGATGATTGCTTCATGTGGATATAGGCCCTTGATATCTAAGATCCATAAGTCTAAGAGAAATGTTAATATCCTCAGTTCTTTAATATCAATATGTGCTACTTTTCTTGCCCTTAAAGATTCAAAAGAAGAGAGCAAGCAATTGAAATCCCCTACCACCATCCACGTCATCGACCTGCTTGAATTAATATCTTGTCAGTCTTTTAACAAGTTGACTTTTTCAAATTCCCAATTAACCGCATAAACAAAGGTTTTTGCTATTAGAACATTGAGAAATTTTAGAACAAGTTCACAATGAATCAATTGCTCAGTACAATACCAAATAGAGATAGATAAGTGAGTTGGATTTATTACAACTATAACCCTCCCATTAGGATGTTTAGAGTGATTAATAAAAAATTTCCATTCTACAGGGATAAATTTCAACCCATTCTAAAACACTGCCTCTTTAGTCTTGGTTTCCACTTAACCAACAGAACAAGATTGACTAGCTTCAAGATAATCCTTTAAAGCTAGTTTCTTATTGTGATAATTAAGTACCCTAACATTCCATATAGTGAAAATCATTAGGAGTGTGAGGAATTATTCATTCTCCTATATTTTCTACTTCTAGCCCTTGTTTCTTACCATTCATTATGCTGTAATTTATTATATCATTGTTGCCCTCCTCTTTCTTATGATTAACAATGTTTGGAGTTGTTAACCTGTTATATTCTATAACTTTTGTTACCTCGTGATTGGATAGTTGAGAGTTATCCTTTTTCACAGCTTCTTCTACCTTATTCTATTGGATCTTATATGTTGCCACTTCCTATAATTAAATTTCTTCATTATCCTCTAGTTTAGCAATCTGTTTAGAGGTTCCAGGTGTAGATACATTTTACTTGCTACCAGTTTCTTTATCATAGTTATGCTTATCATTAGTTACTACAACTTGATTATAAACAATCATAACCATATCTACATCAGCTGATTCAACATGACTAGAAATTTTCTTTCCCAAGTTAACTGATTGAGTTGCTTGTTGATTTTGAATTTCTACATTTACACTTTTTCCATCTGCTTGTTTAGTTTAAGGTGTAACTGAATGTTGTTTTCTTTCATTGCCTTCCTCATTAATGTTTCTTTTGGGAATCCACATTTTATTAACTAATTTCATATAGACTTCCACGAATAGGATAGCAAAATTCTATCCTCAATTAATTCTCCACCAGTATTGAACTTTATAATAGGAATCCCATATGGCATAATCTCGTGTTCAAATTCAATGCACACCCTCGCATATCCCACCCTTTTGATATTTTCAATGTTTTCATCCATAGCTAAAGGTGTTCCAATATAACTAACTAAATGACTTGAACCCTCAGATGACCAATATTCAAGATGAATTTTATGCATATTTACCCAACTTAAATCCCATTTCCCATTTGCTTAAAAACATTGGCTTACCTTGTATGAGCCAAGGCCCTATATCCATTACCTTGACAGCTAAGGATGTTAATGGGCTGCTCCTGGCTTGACCAGGTCCGACCCCACTGACTAGGTGGCCCGTGGCTCGGCTCGGCCCAACATTATATTTTTTTTAAAAAAAGTTAAAAATGACATCATTTTTATATTTTGGTTGGGCCACGAGCCGAACCGAGGCAACCTGATCTCAGGCCAAACAATTTTGGCCTATTGCCTACTCTTGATCTGGTCAACCTAAGCCAAAATTGGACTAGGCTAGGCGGACAGGGCCCAGTCTGACCTATGGGTTGGGTGACCTGTAACTCGACTCGCCTTGACCCAACTTTATATATATTTTTAAAGAAGTTAAAAACGATGTCATTTTTACAAAACGACGTCATCTTTTACATTCTGGTCGGGCCACAAGCTGGATCGAGGCAGCCTGAGCTCGGGCTAAACAATTTTGGCCTATTGCCGGCTCTTGGCTTGGTCAACCTAAGCCAAATTGGACTGAGTTGGGCGAGTCAGGCCAAAATTGACATTCCTATTGCCAGCCATTTCCTCTGAAGAGAACCTAAATATGAATAGATCATCTTCGGTTATTAGCGTAGATTGAAGACCCCATTTCCTCTAATTTATGACAACCCAATGTTGAACCACAAGGAAAGATATTCTTAAGAAAGTATCTAATTAGTGAAGATTTCCACTTGTTTGCATCCTTAAGTAGCACTTCTGTAGGAGTGTGATAGGACCTTTTTTGTACCAAGCTAACACCTTTCTCCTTTTATCGCTCTCTTGTTAGGATATTAGGATGCTATAAATCTTCTCCCTAAAAATTATAAACGCTTTATGTCTCAATTCCTAGTTGTGCTAATATAATTGACATCAACTTTCTGTTCACTTAGTACCTACACTTTAGGCTCAGTTACTTCATATCTAGGTTTTGGATTCTTTTCCTCCTTTTTACTCTAAGGTTTGCTCCATAATGAAGAACTTGCACTAAACACACCAATTCAGTTAGAAGGCCTCCTTTTGAGCTATCTCTCTACTTGAATGGTCATATGCACTCCATCTTCCAACTTCACATAGTGGTGTGTCTCTATGATATTGACAATTTTGGGATTTAGCCTGCAGATTAATCGAGCCATTGTCACCTCCTTATGTTCTTTAACGTTTTCCTTAACTATGTAAATCTATATCTCCTTATAGTACTCCTTTATAATATTTAAACCTTGGGTCAGCATCTATAACCTTTTAAAGAGCTCATTATAATAGGAATTTGGGATAAATCACTTCCTCATCATCATCTTCATCTCCTTACAATTTCTAATAAGCATCTCTTGATTCCTTCTCTCGTGAATATTTATTCATTGCATTAATCCACCATATAGTTACTAAACTTTGCAATAGCTAGTTTAAACTTTTTCTTATTTAAAAAGCTGTAACAATAAAAGCTTAGCTCCACTTATAACTCCCACTCTAAGTATGCATCTCAATCCATCTTCCTTACGAAAGGTGATATTTCCATCTTAATACTATCTATGTTACTATCCACTGTTTAACCATACTACCTGTTGCATTCTACACCAAACTTGCTCTCTTTTTATCTTCTTCCTCATCTTCCTCCTCTACCACCCCTTAGGTTTGGTTCTCCCAAGTAGTAGGTTTAACTCCACCATTCACCTTAAAGTTATCCATCTTAGTATTTGTATGTGAATTAGGTTGTATTATAACTATAACAACATCATATTTATCTAACCTCTCTTAAATTCATTAAATTGTCAATTAATTTAGTTGAGTTGGCCTTAGATGACATTCTCAAAAGACTCTTAGTCTACTCCCATTCTTTCCTCTTATTAACTTCCTTATATTTAGAAAAGGTTTTACTTTAAGTTTGAGTCATATTGGCCCTATATAAAAATTTAACAACAGAACACTTTTTGACATGTTCCTCTCAATATTCAACTCACCACATAACTTTTAACTTAAGGTTCTTTCCAAAATAGGAAATCTAAATCAAGAAATCTAGTTCAAGTCCTCCTTCAACTTCAAATGCTCCTTAAGAAGCAAATTTAATCATGAAATAAACAAAAAGTGAAATTAGAGGCCAATGAACATGAAAAATCAAGAAAAAAAGAAATTTAGATTTAAGGAATCAATTGGACTTAATAAAAGAAGAAGAATTAAAAAATAATGAATCAACGCAATTAACAAAGCTAGGCAAAAGCAATAAGAGCAAGAATAACTAGATTAACAAAATATTTTTGGTAGTAGATTCCTTGTTATTATTGGAATAGCAATTAACTTTTCATATAACGATTAATGGAATTACTAGTCTTTTGGTATTTGCTCGAAATGAAACTTTCTAGCTTTTCTTTATAAAACTTTGTTGAACATTTTTATGACTTAGAACTCAAGAAATGAAAAACAAAAACTTACTATCAATTTTTGCCTAATGAAACCTTAAAAATTAAAAAATTAATGATATTAAATTTGTAATTAACGATATAAAAAATAAAAATGAATAAGGAATTGGGCTTTGATACCAAATTCTAATTAAACTCTCACATATTGGGTTAATGACATTCAATATCAATACAACTTAACTTAGGACCATTATATTAAAAAGATATTAATACAAGAATATCACACAAAAGAATTAAAGAAAGATATCGATTGTCAAACTCTATAAATATAAGGGATTGGAAATGATAAGATAGGTTTTCATTACCGTTAGCAAGTTAAATTCGATTAATGTTTTTAGAGAACTTTAAGCAAGAGCACTCTAAAAGATGAAACAAAAACTTTCTAATGGTTTTTAATAATCAATAATATCGTAAAATCCCAATTTACAAGCATCCCTAAGCCTCTAATAGGCGTACCTTCAAACTAGATTTTGAAAAGGAAATAAACCTTTATAGAATAAAAACATGAGTCTAACACCCACCTTAGACAATAATTGGTGCTATTTTTGTTCTAACAATCATTTCATATTAAACTCGAGCATAATTTTCTCTAAAAACCTAGACTATACTACCCAAAAAAAGATTGATGTCAATTACAAATATGACTTTGGAACTAGTTATAATATGTTTCTTTATTTTTAAATAATAATGTAAGATTGATACTAATTATCCTTTAATTTGGTGCTAGTTAAATTTTATAATTATGATTTTTTAGTTTGCCCTTTCATTTGGATCATCATGATAGGTCTAACTTCAAACTCTATAAATGACAAAGCCTTAAGAATGGGCATGTCAAAGCTCACTTCTATCTCCATAAAAAATTACTACAAGATACATAACTTAAGAAACAGGTAAGTTAAAGCTCGTGTCTCTCTTTAGAAACTAAGTTATAATATAAATGGGTTAAGACACTGTCATCTCTTAAGATCATGTTCACCTAAAAAAAATATGGGTCTCCTATTTAAATAAGCATAAAACCCTAGCGTTAGACTTTTTAGTATTAAAATTTTCTAGTGTTTAGACTACAATTATTCATCATTTTTGTCTTTTGTCTTTTACTCTTTTCTAATGCCTATGGCTATGTGGCTAATCTCCTGCATTTGGTTAAAGGAAACTAATACGTTAGGACATATTAAAGTGTGAGATTTAATATTTTATTATTCAATTTATATATCAATTATTAGATGTTCTTATTTTTACATAATTATATTACTTAATTTCTAGAAGCCTAGTTGAATTAATCTTTAGCAAGATTACTAAATTTGTAGTTTAATCTATGCTTTTGTCTTAGCTTGGGTTTTTAAAAAAATTAACTTATTGAATTTATCTCAATTTTCTCTCTATCTTTTCATTATCGATGTGAAATCCATCCTAAAACACTTGCTAACAAGATTTTGTCTTAATTATTCTAAACTTATATTTGAACTTATTTCTAGCTAAAATCATATAATTTTTAAACCTAAGGCACACTTTGTTTAAATTTTATGAGTTTGGAAATTTGGGTAAATTTTCATCACAAACTCTTGGCATACAAAAGAAAAATATGAGTAAGAGTCATTCCACAAAAGAATTAAAGAAAGAGTAAAGAGGGGAGACTCTTCCACTAATTAACAAAGGTTTGTTCTCTAAGTAAACAACTAATATTAGTTTTCACCAATACACCAATTAAGTTATGCCACCTTATAAACTTAACACTTTAAGCCTAATAGGAGTATAGACTTTCATTTTTAAATATGATATGTTTATAAGAAGAGGTGAGGGAAATGATATATAATGTTCGATAGACACTATTTTTAAAAATAATAAAACACTTCTATAGGGAGTTAACCTTATATTTTTATCCATTTATGAACTAGATAGGTAAGAAAAATGAGATGATCTAAAGGGGATAAGATTTAGGATAGGGGATACACTAGTAAAATTATCAATTATGGATTACATAGCAATGCATGTTTTATCCTAGATATACACAAACTAGGTCCTATAAAACCTTACAAACTCATTTCTCTTACGATATATTCGTGCTAGCATTTTTAGGGTGATATATCATATAAAATTGGTAGATGCAACATCATTAAAACGAAAAGTGCCCTTATCACCTCTCCTATCATTCACTATTTACATAATATGACTCCATACACCGTTTTGATTAAGAAAGGGAGTATAAGAGTACTTACTCTTAATGATTTATTCTATTTATGGTGTATAGTAGGGCAACTCCCTTTCAATTTAGTATACTATTTTTCACAAAATTAGAGCATTTACTAGTAAGCAAAAAAGGAGTGAATTACGTAGGATTATATCACACTTTACGAGCCATAAGTTTAGGCATATTCTCTAACCACTTGTAATTAACAAAATTTTGTGTGATGCCTCCCCTTAACTTAAAATTGAAGATGTTCATGGCTTATTCAAGAGATATGAGGGAGTAGATATTCTAGTCAGAACATAAGGGGTCGGTGATGCTCCTAAGAGGGAGAATAGGGAGATGTGAGAGAGAAGGGGAAGCAACCTTCAATTGTTGATCTATAAAAGGTCAGTGTGTTGGAGCCAAGTAATATTAAACTAAGATCCCAATAACTCATATAGGAGAGGATTAGAGTGATGGCATATAAAATGGAGAATTGGTACCTTGAACAAAGCTAGATGCTATAGAGACTTCAAAGGAGATTTTATGCTTATAAATAATAGTTAAGTCAGATAGAGGAGCGACTATTAACTTACTTCCATCATATGGAGTTCTTGGAGCCACAATAACTTTTTTTCATCCTTAAGCATTTGTGTTTATTAAAGACAACAATAATGATGGTGTTTTTAAAGAATGATTTATCGATTATATGTTTTGCATTATATTTTTTATTTGTATCTTTTCACTTTGTATTTATTAACTAACTTAATCTTTTATATTATTTCCCTTTTCAATTTTGTATCTTATTTTTTATTTTGCATATATTATTATCTTTTTGCATGTTATACATCATGTTTTTGTTTGATATTCATGTAAGATGCAAAGTAATTATAGATGCATCTTAATGATACAACAAGCAACATCAATGTTAGGGGTTAAAGAAATTTCTTGAACTTAAATTTTCTTCTTCCCCACTTTTTTAATAATTTTATATTTTTTTTATTGAGGGTAATGTGCAATTTAAGTTTGGGGAAGCATTATCTGTAGCCTTAGTGCATTTCTAATCATTTAATCCAACTATATTCAATTTAGGGATTTACAATTCCAATAAATTAAATAAGAAAATTAAGGTAGATAAAATCCATTAGACACGAGCTTACTTTGTAAGTCTATTGCAATAGGTTAATAAACACGATCACTAATTTTTTTTAGATAAAAATTTACCAAATATTCTTAAGCAAGATTCTTAGAATGAATGATTTACCAATTATATAAATTTAATTGTTTTGATTTTAAAGTTTAGCTTCATGAGTAACTAACTAGACCATATTGATTGTAAAAAATGATAAAATAATAAAATGAATAAAATTGAGCATTAAATATATCCTATTGTTCTAACTTTGACCTAATTAATAGGTTAAAGTTATAAGTGATGCTCGTAGGTAGTTGAAATTATGACTATACTAAGTAATTAAGGTAAATATGACAAGATATTTACCCTTGCATCATACGGATGAGATCATATGTCAACCAGGCCGAGCAATTTCTAATTTTTTAAAATACAATTTCATTGATTTGATTTCAAGATGGCTTATTTAATATTTATTTTCTTATACCTTTTACTCTTCTTGTGTTCATATTATGTATGAAGTAAATTTGTTTGGCTTGAATTAAATTCAAAAGTTTGCTATGTTAGCTTGAGATTGAACTATAATTTTACTTCATTTTTTAAAGAGTTAGTTAATGAATTAGTTAATTAAGCAAATAATGGTGATATTAGTTTACTTAGATTTATTCATTAATCTTTCTAGAATCAAAACTTATGTTGACTAATTTCATTTATGATTTACTTACTTAAGGATAAGCAAAATCTTAAGTGCAAGGGTACTTGATATATATATATAATTTACATATATTTTTCTAGTATTTTGTTATGATTTATCCTTAAGTTAACTTGGTTTAATCATTTTATGTTATGTTTTTAGGTAATTAAGGAGGCATTTCCTTAGGGATGAGCTATGGAAATTGAGAAGTCTCAATCTTAACAAAAACATGGTCTAGCAAACATCTATGTGTTAACCTATGTTATTCCTTGAACAATATTAAAAGCATAGTCATATACACAAGTGGATAGAGGCTGTTTCGCATATATTAGAAAGAGACAACTATATAGTTATGGACATAGGTGTTGTGTGCGTCCATGTATTTTTCCACAAATAAAATTTGAGAAACAATAAGAAACATGATTGAAGACATATGCATGTCCCTATGTCCATTTGTAGAATAAACATAATAAAAAACATGAGTAATAATATGTTATTGTGCTTATGCTTATGTAGCTCTCATATAAGTAACTAAGAATAATATAACTTGGGACATAGTTATGTCTTAACTAGTATCTGCCATTAGAATTTTATGTAAATACATATGGAAACCACAAAAAAGAAAATAAGTTTATATTCCTTTTAGTTTTAAAATTAGGGTTACCCATCGAGAATAAAAAGTACACTAGAGAGATCGAGTTGTTGTTTTCAAAGAAGAAGAAGATTGGAGTTCATCTCAATTAAGCAGATCATATTAGAATATTGAGGTCAAGTTTAACATTAGGTTCAAATCTTTCATAATTTTTTCTTGAATCATAATGCCTTCTTAAGAGTTTTAATTGGATAGATATAACGGTTAATCAACTTCAGAATAAGTAGTTGTGATTAAGAGAGTAATCTTATAAGTTAGAAAATTTTACATATCTAGTCAAGAAAACTTTCTTGATTTATTTAATAAGCAATACAAAGATAATGTTAAGGAAATCTTATCCAAATGTTTATTCATAATTTTTTCTCTTGATCATTTAATTTTTTTTATTTCTAATGGTTCTTTCTTTATTTAGATTTGTTTTAACTTTAATATTAATTAACAAACTAATCTTTTTATTTAATTACTTAGGTAATAGTAGGAGATTGTTTTAAGTCTTCATTATGGTAGATTAACACTTTATTCACCATTGTATTACTAGTAAATAATAGGTGTACTTACATCTTCACAATCTCAAGACCCCAAAAATGAGGGCACATTTTCTATTGTAATTTGAATGCCATAGGCTAAAAGGGATTCTTTCCTTATCTTTTAAAACTTTACAACTTCTCTAGAGTTTAATCTTAAACCAAATGATGTGCTTGAATTTTTTCATAGACTTGTACCTTTTATTAATGAACTGTATGACGATTATTATTCAACTTAACTAAGTTATCTTTACTAAAAAATGCTAGGTATGAACTAGCACAATGAACAAAGAATAAGAGAGACTAAAGGAGAGCTTGGAGAATGATTAGAGAATATTTCTCTCTTTATATCTTGTTGGATATTTACAAATGATGTGCTTAAGGCTATTTATAGTCTTTCATCCCGTAAATGGATGGCTAGGATCTTCTTGATCTAATGGGGCACAATGCTCCTATAAAATGTTCTATACTATTATTTATACATCAAGTATATCATACAACTATCTACAATGTTATACAATTTTCCATAAATGTTCTATAAATTTCTATAAGATTCCTTAATGTTACATAAGGTTCTAGAGACTACTTTCTTCTTCTAGTATTTTGTAGATAATTCTAGATGATTATTTGGATAAACCTCTTCTTGTGGGCTATAAAATATGTAGAGACGTTCTCCCCCACTCAATTTGGCAATGTCCTCATCGTATGCTCGATATATGCCTTGATCTTATCTTTATAACTCCACAATGTGAGCTCATATTCCCTGCTTGCCTCATTATTAGGCAACCCCTTCCATTTTAAAATAATACTTAACATAACTTGGACGGGTGCCTCTCTTTGGAATAATACAATGCATCAGTATATCTTTAAGATCTCGTTCAGGCATCATAGTAATGGTTGTAGGGGCTCTCTTTAATTTACCCCAGTTGGGCTCATCTTTATCTTTATGGTAAGGTTTAAAAAGAACTATGTGAAACACAAGGTGCTTCTTTAGATGAGAGGTAATGTCAAACGATAAGCTACTTTTCCAATCCATTTCTTTATGGAAAAAGGTCCCTCGTAGCATGTTACTAGTCTTTTGTTCACCTTAACAAATCTTCAATTTTGGTATGGAAAAAGCTTCAGTAATAATAGGCCCCCTTCACTAAGCTCCAAGTGCCTAAACTTTGCATTGGCCCATTTCTTCATCCTCTTTATGGAATTTTCTAAATATGCTTGCACCATATTGACCTTCTCATTCCAATCATTGGAAAACTTGAAAACGACAAGACTTGGTCCTCTATAGAAAGTAGTAAGAGTGTGTGAGTTCATTAGTTGTTGGCCTGTTGCAATCTCAAATAAGTTGGCTCCTATTGACTCATTGTTTTGCAAGTTATATAAGAATTGGGTAACATAAAGCAAATTCACCCAATCGCTTTGATTGACACCATATAGTGCCTCAAGCAAAAGTCCAATAATGCATTCACTCTCTTGGTTTACCCATCCGTTGTGGGATGAAAATGGGTAGAGAAGTTGAGTTTGGACCCATTAGTTTGAACAACTCTATCCAAAATCTCCCCTTGAAGCGAGTATCTCTATCACCCACAATTGTCTTTGATATGCCCTAGTCTTCACTAGATGCTTGAAGAATAGAAGTGCATCATCTTCAGCTATAAATTTTATCAGTACAGGGAAGGAAACTCCATATTTATTGAACCAATCTACCATTACCATAATGTTATAGCATCCTTCAAATTTTGGTATGTAGATGATGAAATCCAAAAAGACACTCTCCCAATGGTTCTCTGAAATGAGTAATGGCTTTAGCAAACCTATAAATTGGCATTGATCCATCTTGTCCTAATGACACACAAGACATGTCTTCAAGTTGAGCTCGATGTTATTGCACATCTAGGGCAATAATAGATGCTCTTTATAAGTTTCAATACACGATTTACACCTAAGTGACTTACCCACTTAAATTAATGACACTCTTTAACGATTTCCTTTCATAGTCCTTTCCATTTAGGCCTACATGTTTGATAAAATTTGGTTATAGTCACCCCTCATTTATTTAATCCACTAGAGGAAAACTTAGGCTTATGATGGCAACAAGCTCCCCTTTTTTGTTAAGGGCATCACCAACCAAGTTAGGCTTTGTGAGCTTATGCTCTATCAGAAAGCTAAACTTTTCCAAAAAATGCTTCCTATCTAATTTTCTTTGGCTTCATCTTCTTCTATGTGAGGAAGTGGCTAGTAGTGGCATTATCCATATTCACCACAAACTTAGAACACAACAAGTAATGCCTCTAAGTTCGCAAACAATGCACTACCATAAATCATCTACTTCTCTTGGACTATATGGTGAAGCTCAACCTCTTTTAGCTTACAACTCTTATTGATAAATGGATGCTTATCTTACATCAAAACACTACCAAGTGTAAAATTGAAAGCAGTAGTGTGTACCTCATATGGCTTGGTATAATCGAGAATGGACAATACATATTCTTCTATCACTTTTTGCTTCAGGGCCTTAAATGCCTTCTCGTAACTTGCATTCTATCTTTTTTCAATAGATTGGTAACTGAATAAGAAAGAGAGGAATAGCCTTTGATGAACTTTTGATAGGAATTGATGAGGCCAAGGAATGAACACAATTATGATACCTTCTTTGGTGGTTCCCATTCATATATGGCTTGCAATTTGGACTTATCTATCCACAACTTGGCACTTTGAACAATGTGCCCCAAAAATAGACTTAATGTTATTTATATGCACACTTTTCTTCTTCACATGTAGTTCATTTTCCCTTAAGACTTGGAAAATTTGTCTTAAGTGCATAACATACTCTTTTACTTTTTGATTACACACTGCAATGTCATTCAATTACACCGCAACAAATTTATCCAAGAAGGGTTACAATACTTGATTCATGAGGGTATAAAATGCAGTAGTCGTATTAGTAAGTCCAAATGGCATTACTAGAATCTCAAAGGAATACCTTGTAACACAAATAGTCTTAAGCACCTCTCCCTCTAAAATCCTTAATTAATAGTACACTGATCTTAGGTCAAGCTTAGTAAACTAACTAGCTTTACCAAGTTAATAAAACATGTTAGAAATCAATGGAATGGGATACTTATTCTTCACTATGATATTATTAAGTGCTTAATAATCAATACAGAACAAAAAGAACCATTGTGCTTCTTTTGGAAAAGCATTAGTGTGTTGTATGGAGCCTATGATGGTTAGATATGGCCCATGTCCAATAACTCCTTAAGTTGTCTACTCAACTCTTCAAGTATAGGAGAAGCTATAAAGTAAGGTAATGCTACAAGTAGGCTAGCCCTTTGCACCAACTAGATCTTGTGATCCATATCCCATTTTAGTGGTAGCTTCTTTGGTAATTTTGGAGGCATAACATCCTTGAACTCCTCTCAAGTACATGGAAGATTCCTTAGGTAACTCCTTTAATGATGATTCTACTTCTTTTTCCTTTAACACCACCAAATAAGTAGGTTGCTTTCTTTATGCCTCTAGAGAGTTGCATAGCAATTAGTTGGTGGATATGCCTCCTTCACACGAGAAAGGTGCCATAGATGAATTTCCTTCATCTAAGATACATATGGTATTGGAAAAAGGAATCGGTGTGGCCTTA
>JANSVB020000454.1:3711629-3722252 GCA_025504935.2 Erythroxylum haughtii
CTTTCATAAAATAAAATACAAAAAAAATCATAATTATTTAACTGGATCTTAGATTGAATCTTGCCCTAATTTCTCAATAGACAAATCATTAGGGCATAATTAAATATTGCTTATCTAACCCAATTTAACGAGAGAGGAGTCTTGTCATCTATTGGGTTTGGGCGTCGACTCAAAGTAGCAATGATGGGCCAACCCCATGTTTGCTTGGTTGAGATCTCATCAACTACGTCTATGGGCTTCTATTCTCCACTCCCGACAGCTTCTTAGTTGTTAGTGGACGATATTTAGTTTTTAAACAAAATTTATAACAAGAATTTATTATAAATAAACATTGAATTTGAATTAGCACATAAGTGGATTAGAAATCACTTTTCGAAGTATTACATATTAAAGCATATTATTAGCATCGAACTCTCAAAGGCTAATACGTCATTCCCGCTCAATTAGGCATAAGAAGAAAGAAAGTTCCCAAAATGCTATTTTACTGGCAATTAAAATATGGGGTATTCTTCTGCTTTTCACCGAAATGTACCCAATAACATTTCGAAATACCAATTGACTTTCGATAAAAACTCCAAAGCCATTAGCATTAGTGAGCATGATATTTTTTCCGATAGCCTACATAGTTGGGCAAGAGTCATAAATTAGGAATTGCAATTTATTGTTGTGTGAAAAGAACATAATTATTTTCAAAGAACAACCTTTCTTCAAATTCACTTCCACCACTCCGTAGCTTAACTTTACTTATAGTTCTTATTATTTCTACATAGATCTAGTGTCTGATATAAAGCAATTTTCGACTCTTACAAATAGAAGCAAAATGTAACTATCATGTGTATAACAAACCAATGAAACCAAATGTGGTGCGCTTAAACCTAAGTATATATGTTAGTATTTTTATTTGGCAAGATTGACAATGGAGTGACGATGAAATGCCTACACCCCGACTAATCTTATCCAATGTGAGCTGTACCATCAACATACTAAGGGAAATTCAGATCCAGAAGAAGCAATACCAGAAATTGTGACGTGTATTTCCCTTTGGTGCAGGAGCAAAGCCAATTATCTTCAAATCCTTGTTGACAACAATTATTTTACGAGAGAAATGCTGCATTGTACATAATCTTCTTGAAATCCATCCTGGCATCAATTGCTACCTACTATAATCAACAAACAACTCAGAGTCATCAATGAAAGAATGATACGTGTCCTAAATATCAGAGGAATGCATGTGACCAAAAATTCTATCTTTTGATCGAGATACCTTAAAATAAAGAATGCAAGGATAACTCTAATTGTAAATAATTGCGAATATAGAATCAAGTCTGTGAGGATTGGTTGGCATGTATGCAGGATGGTTCTAAGAAAACTAATTTCTAGGAGATATTCTTTTTTCCTGAAAGTTTTGGAAAGAGGATACCTTTCTTTTTTTATTTCTTATTTTTAAGAGGATAAAAGTGTGAGATAGTAATGTTCTTTCACCATTTAAAGGCTAAATGCCCAAATTGAGGCAGAGGTTTTTGGGTTTAATTAAACATTATAATTTGCTCAATTAAGGGCTAAATATTCTCGAGTCTGCTCAATATTAAACAATTTTTGACGAAAATTAGCGCGTGTCATATACGTGCCATTATAGACAGGCCAATTGGTTTTTATATTCCATGTTAATAACAATTGTGGCTTAAGTGAATTTACTGAAATGATAAAATAAAGAAAATCATTGGAACCCTAAATTAGTTATGGAAAATAGCTGGGGTTGGGTTGGGAGAACATGGAGTGGACATGGGAGGGCTGCCTAGGCCAAGGTACCTATCTTCTTTCACCATTTAAGGTTTTTGTATGTGATTTCGTTGAGTCATAGAGTTATTTTGGTTATTTTTCCCCTCCTTTATCTTATGTGTGTTATGACTATTACATTTGTCTCTTTCTCTTCTTTTGATTTTGTCATGTAGGGGGTGGCTATCACTTTCTTCTTCCCATCTTGTTTAGATTTGCAACTAGTGTGTCACCGCTTTATTTCTTTCTATTTTTGGTTTAGAAGTGATTATTGTCTTCATCTTTGTGAGTGCTTGCTGTGAACTTCTTCTTTAGTGTGAAAGAGGACCTTTTGTATAGACTGTTAAAGTTATAGTACAAGAGAGGTGTTTGATGTTATCTTATCTCTTTGGTGTGGTGTAGAGAAGCAGTTTGTCATAAAACAATGGAGTTGTCATATATATATATATATATATGTAGTCATTGATTTTATAGTGAATTATTTTATGGATTAGTTCTTGTGATTTTTACTTTTCACATTGTTTGTCCATAATGAATATATGATTATTGCTGCTTATGATGAGTCAATTTAGGTTATTGACAGTGGTTCCTACTCTCCTTTGACATAAAGAAGGGTTTATTAACATCTTATAGTTGAAGTGATTATGGAGTTTTAAAAATGGGTAATAATGGTCTATTAAATGTTATTGGCATCGGGATTGTTATATTAGAGACCAAAATGTTGCATACTTTAAATTTTGTTGCTTTTGTTTTTAAATTAATGTTCTGTTGTTGTATACTTTCTCGTTGTTGATTGTATGAGTTTATTGGTTTGGAGAGCATATTGGTGTTACTTACGTAGATAGTGAGTAGTAACTCAGTTTATGATTGGATTTTGAATAGGTACTAGAAGGTAATGATGTATTCTCATTGAAGGACCAAATTGGTAATAACTCATCATTCCTTCTATTTTTACTCCTTTCATTCCTTTTAACTTCATATTAAAACCATATGAATTTGTTACGCATCATGTGCTATGCTTCAATTTCTAACTTTAACTTTAAGGTCTACATTTCACCTTTCTTGAATTTGTCTCAAACAATACCTGTAGAATACTTGAGAATGAGCTCAATTAGTAGTTCTTCAAGGTAATAAGGTTGATTAGAGGATTTGATTTATTGTTTTCTTTGGTTGTAATGAAGGGTTAACTAGAAAATTTTAAAATTTTCATCTGTGATAGTAGAGGAATATGTTCTAACCTTGATTCGAGGCCATATAAGCTGATTTCTTTAACTTATCCAGTTGAATGGAACTATGATGGAGAGGTTAGATATTGTTACTGTAACTTGAAAGCACCTAGATGGACTTCCTGGACTGATGAAAATCTAGGAAGAACGTATTATGGCTGTCAACTGTTTTCAGTAATTTAGTACATTTTGTTTTTGTTTTATATAAATATGTTCATATTTTTCATTAATGAAACACTCTTTTGTACTAAGTTAGTGACTAATTGCGATAGCTTTATAGGCATATCAAACATGAGCATCCTTTTGTATTTTGTATTAAGTTCGATGTGTATGTTGATATGTAAGTAAAGCTTGTTCAAACATTGGTTTTGTTTAGAAATGAGAATGAGAACTTGTAAAGTTCCTTTTGAGTATGATTATATTATTTTAAAGTTTGAATATGATGGATGTGCATTTTCTGTTGTTGAGATTGCCAATTGTTGCTAGTGTTAGAATAGCATGTTGGAGTTGGAAAGATTGTATGTGATGAATCTTTTGGAGTTGAGATTTAAGTGTTAATGGGATGTATGTAATAGTGAAATAGATATGAAGTGGTTTTACACTAGAAGGGTTGAATTTGGGGAGATTATGAGTGATTATGGTGTTAGAAAGGATGTTGGAAGCATTGGAGAGGCATTGGAGGAGTTAGGGAACCCCAATGTCCGTTAAACGGACCTTCTCGGGTGAAGAAGGACCCCCTACCTCACCAATGTCCGTTAAACGGACTTTCTCGGGTGAAAATGGCTGTCAAGCCAGTCTATGTCCGTTAAACGGATATGAATGTCCAGCAGACATTCACTGGACAACTACAATAAATTGCAATTTTGACTATTTTAGAGGTAGAATCTCGCTTCAGGATCTTCATAAAAATTGTAGATATCGAAGTCCTCTTTCCAACCGTCACAAATGACATATATCCAACATCTGTAGCAAAAGTTATGGCAATTGCTCGAAGAGAGGTACAATATGATTGAGGTTATAAACTTACTTGATTCTTTTTGCCATAACTTCGTCATTCGACCTCCAAATGAAGTTATTTTTTAAAACAATAGCTCCTAATGAATTTTTATACCTCTCCATAAAAATTGGTAGCTTTTGGTGTCGAATTGAAAAAGATTGATGGAAATAAAATGAGGGATCGGTTGGAAGAGCATAATCGGGTTATGAACATACTTTGAGATTTTAAGTATATCTTGAGCTATAAAGCTCTGAATGAGGTGGTTCTTATTTCAAATGAACGAAAGACATAGAGCTACAATTGTCTTGAAGAAGTTAAATTGAGATGTTGGCGTTTGGCTTATGTGGGCATGCCATCCTTGTGAGATGACGACTAATGAGGGTTCATTGAAATAACCCTTCAAGGAAACCTGCACACACTTTATGACTCCGGATGGATCATTGGGCTCCGGAGATGGGGTCCAACATAGAATGCTTATGATTTGTTTGAAGCCTTTAATGAGTTAGTTTGATTGTCCTAATGTACCATTTTTATAGAGCATATTCTCGAATATCCTCTGGTATGTTCGGGTTTATGCTCTATGAGAGTGGTATGTTACACATGATATAACTTTTGAATGTTGGACCATTGAAAGGTTGAGCTACTTAGCTCGCTCCATTGAAAGACCTCTATGTCTTGATCAAGCTACTGTAGAAATAAGAAGAGTAGATTTTGCTAGAATGTGTGTGGCAGTTGATACAATTGCATAACTACCTAAGAAGATATCCATTATGAAATTTGATGACAACCTTGAGCTTATTGAAGATAACATCACATATAAAAATAAGGCAGTCAATTGGTAAAATATTTAAAATAGGTAATTTTATGGAACTAATAGGTAAAGAGGAAATTCAAGTACCAATTAAAGGTACCATTGAAGAAATTCCCCCTATCAAATTCCTTATCTAATAACCATTAAAAATATAAAAATAACTCTATTGCTCCATCAAAATCTATAACCAATTTTAAAATTAACACTATTGTCAACATTCCTATTATAAAGGAAATGTTAATCACAACAAAAGATCCTGCAGTGGATACTATCATTGAGACTTAGTACAAAACTATGTCCAGAAGATGATCAAGTAGAAAATAGAATTCATCTTCTTCTGATGTTTAAACGTCTATTTGCTCTTTGAACGTCAAGGGAATGAATTCCCCCATCAAAAAAAATGTTAGAGATTTTGTTATCGAAAATAGGCCTTATTTGATGGGTATTTTAGAAACCAAATTGAAGAGAAATATCATTAACCTCTTGTCTTTTTTACCTTGTAGCTAGAGATCCATTTCTAACCAAGATTTTCACCCCAATGGAAGGATTAAGGTAATCTATAACAATGACAGGATAGAAATCACACTGATTCACATATAGATAGTTTGTAAGCACATTAACAAGATACTGGATATTTCTATCATATGTGCACTCAATCATAGTTTTGAAAGACTCTCATTTTGGAGTAAATTGAAAGAGATATCTTTTGGTATCCATTCCCCTTAGCTCTTAATTGGTGATCTCAATTCCGTAATACTTTAAAATGAAGCTGAAGGATATCATTATACTAGACCTATATGTGAAGATCCTAAAAACTACTTAGCTGATATAAAAGTTTCTAATTTACCTTAGGGGTAGCTTGTTTACTTGGAGCAATAAGCACAATAATGAGACTTTTTTAACTTTCTTAAAAAAGAAGCTTGATAAAGGTCTATCTGATGCCGTTTGACACCCATGATGGGTCAAATGGTCATCATTTGGTATGAATAACTACCGTCGGTAGTTATTCATAGATGAAGTATATATAGTCAAAAACAACGGTTTGAAGACTAAGAATATGTGCATTTGGTCCGATCAAAACTTTTGCTTGGAAAACCTCTGAAGAGGAGAATTCTACGTTCTTTAATCGGTGGAAATTAACAAATCATCGAGATAAGTATGTTCTGTTTTTCACGCATATATAATCGATCCTATGGCATATAATCTGTTCATAGAATTTCTAACACTATCAAATATGATTTAGATGCAAGATTTCCTTAACTTTGGTGTTATCTTTCTCAATCAAAGTATATCTAATCACTCACTAATGATTGTTAAGTTTGATCCACGAAATGTAGCTATCAAGTATCCCTTTCAATACAATAACTTCCTAAGGTCCTTATTTGGTTTTCAAGATATTGTTTAAAAAGGCCTTAGTTATCACTCTTATATAGCCAAGCAATACCAATATTCAATGAAACTCAATAGCATTCGAGTTGAAGTTAAATCTTTTCAAAGGATAATATGGGAAATGTATATCATTTACTAAACAATGCTAAATTTGCCCTTAATAAGGCCTAGAATGATTTATACCTTAATCCTACTTGCCAGGTGCTTCAAAATGTAGAAAAGATTGCTTTGAGCAACAACTCTCAGGTTGTAAACTTTGACAAACTCTCTATTGAAATAAAGATCTAGATATGAGTGGTTGCAAGACGGTGATAAACAAATCTTGTTGGACCCTTTAAAAAAAACCTCCCTTTTATGTACCTTTAATTAACCAAGATCAAGCATTTATTTTTTTCAATGCCAATACACCAATTACTTACGACAAACAATCCTTAACCTTTGGAGCATCAACTATTCTCCTATCCTCTAGTGTAGTATCATCTAATGGTGTTACAATATTAAGGTGAGGTTTGAGGGTGATCTATGGATGTTCATATTAGCTTTAGCTATTTGGTTTTTAGTTTATGGGATGAAAGAAACAAAAGGATTCTTACTAATATTTTCATCAGCAAAGAAAGTCTTTTGCAAGCAATATGTGCTAGAATTAAAATTCACAATTTTGTTTATAAGGATAAGCGTCCATTCAGTCATTAACAGCTGGCTATTTGGAGAATTAATTAACTCTATATTGCACCTCTACAGGCTTGCTAGAATCGTATTATTGAATGCTATTTTTGTATTGTTGTAATATATTGATGCCTCTATTCATTATCTAACCAAAAAAGAAAAGATATCGATCGTCCTTTATCTGAGTTGCTTTAGTTCACATCAATCTAAAAACAGGAACCATAGTGACAATGACACATGGAATTGGGTAACCAAGTGGTGGCTAAAACAATCAACGGATTCTCCTCTAGTTTTCAATTCCTTTTTTGCGCCAACTGGCATTATCCTCAAACTTAAAACCGGGTACCGCGAGACCTTGTTTTGTTCTCTCACTCTCTCTCATCTCTTGTAGGAATCCAGAAGAAAACACTAGACCAGCTGTCTCTCTTCCTCTATATAAGTTTTAACCACGGACAGTTCTAGAAGTATGAAACCAATCCTGTTCTTTATTTTAACCCAATACTGTTTGGGACGGCACATCTACTGTTGAAAAGGTCACAGAAGAGAAGAATCATGATACTGGTGGCAATAGTTGCAGAGTTGCTGGAGGAGTACACGGCTGTTCTGGCTAGGGTTTTGGAGCATTTGTTCACAGACGCTCCATTTCCAAGGCGGGTTCGTTTCTTAATACTTCGAAGCCTTCCTTTTGTTTCTGCTTCACACCCTCGCTTGCCTCCGATTCCAGCTCCCTCTTAAATTAATTGACTAGCTATCTGAGATTCAACCTTCCCTCCCTTGCTTTCTTTTTTGTAAGGTTTTGCTTTACTTTGTGGATATGGAAGTAATAACTTAGAAGGAAAATCCTGTTCTCTGTATGTTCTTCTTGGCGCACCTCTGTTGTGGTTAATTATAGTGTAAATTAAAAGCACACAAATCTCCAAAACTATTTCTCATTTTTGTGTGTGAGTTAAGATATCTAATCAATAAAGGTCTTTCTGCGACTTCGCCATGTCTGTCGTGCTCCGGGTAAGTCGTTCAAGTACATATTGATTGGTTAAAGTTTTTTTTTCCCCTCTCGAGTAATTGATTGTTAAAAAATTCGAGTTGTAGATAAGACTAAGAGCATTAGATAAATATCAGCCAAGGATTTTTGTTATGTCACATTCTGGACTTTTGCCTTTTCCCAGATTGGAAGCTCGCAGAACTTCATCCATATTTTGTTTATACGTGTACATTATAACTGTATATAAAAATATTATCCGTCGCGCGTATGTGGTTATCCGTGACCCCGTTACTGGCTTTTTTTTTGGGTGTAAAATCCATCTGATCGCACCTGCTGATTGTGATTCTTAGGAGTTACGATGACCTGTGAATAATTCTACTTATTTTTTTCGGAAAGTAAGGAAAAGAAATTATGCAATTAAAAATACAATGTTCATCGTGTTTGTTTTTACATATTGAAATGGGTATTTTGTAAAAAACACAACATGCATCTCAAAACCATAAGATTATTTATGGGTAAACAAGATACATGCATGTTATTAATGTATTTAACAATGGACGCATGACCAAATAAATATACCTCCACCCATTGCTCCACCAATATCCAACAACATCTCCGATAATTTGAATTTTCTAGCCTCTTGTTTTGCACGATACGATGGTGTCTAAATGTCTGTTTCATGTATAAGAAGATAGGGATCCAAATAATTTTTAAATTGCTTCATCGGCTTTGCTCATCACAGAGGATGAAACATGGAAGTAAGGGTGTTAACGTTTGCATGGTTAGGTTAAGCATTAACTGTACCATAATCTCAATAGTAGTAACGGTAGGAAGATTTGAAAAAATCATGCATTCTTCTACTTGATTCATTTAACCCAATACTATATATAACAAGAAACCAAATATATGAATCACGACGATAGGTCCTCTTATAGTGAGTATTATCTTCTATGTATTACATATATAAAATTTCTCATTATTAGCCCTTAAACTTATTAAATAAATCATATGTTTATTCTAGGTTCAAATTAGATGATATTTCTCAAAACCAATCAAATATACGTGTGCACAAAAACATATGAGAAAACATCAAATTAAATAAGAGTTCTATTGAAGTAACAAATGTACAATAAAAAATCATATTATGGAACCAAGTTTCATTTGCACTACGTGATCCTTAAACTATTTAGGTGGCATGCCTTTAATTAAAGGATTCACAATCATCAAATCAATGCTAATATGCTCTATGACAACTTTCCTTTCTTCAACACGTTCTCTTATGGCTAAATATTTAATGTCGACATACTTACTTCGACTTCCACTCTTATTATTTTTAGCTATAAAAACCGCAACTGAGTTGTCGTAGTACAATCTTAATGGCTTAGAAATTAAATCAACAACTTTAAGCTCAGATATAAAACTCTTCAACCATACACAATGCAAGGTGGCCTTAAAACATGATACGAACTCAGCCTCTATAATGAAAGTAGCAATCAGGGTCTACTTGAAACTTCTCCAAGATATAGCTCCACCAATTAGCATGAAAATATAACTAGATGTTGATTTCCTTGAATCAATGCAACCAGCAAAGTCTGAGTCGGAGTATCCAACTACTTCCAGGTTCTCAGTTCGCCTGTACATAAGCATGCAGTCTTTTGTGCCCTAAAGATATCTTATAACCTTATTTATAGCTTTCTAGTAGTCAACAACTGGATTACTATGATATCTACCAAATATTTTAAGAGCATATGTGATGTTCGGTTGGGTGTAGACCTGAGCATATATAAGACTTCTAACAGCTGAAGCATATGGAATGTTCTTCATGTGTTCCCGTTCAAAATCATTCTTCCGGTATGGATTTAAACTGAATCTATCACCCTTCACTATAGGTGCTACACTTGGTGCACAATCTTTCATCTGAAATCTCTCTAAAACTTTGTTAATATAGGTCTTTTGAGACAAACCCAAAATTTTCCAAGATCTTTCTCTATAGATCTTGATGCCAATGACATAAAATGCCTCACCCATATCTTTCATATCAAAATTCTTTAAGGGAAATTGTTTCACCCTTATCATTAGTCACAAGTAAAATGTCATCCACGTATAACACAAGAAAACAAGTCTTACTCTCATTGACCTTATAGTATAAACATTGGTCCATTATATTCTCTTCAAAACTGAATGAAGTGATAACCTCATGGAATTTTAAATACCACTGCCAGGAGGCTCGTTTTAATCCATATATAGATTTATTAAGCTTGCAAACTAAATGTTCACCATTACTAGAAAAGAATCCTTCAGGTTGTTTCATGTAAACCTCTTCCTCTAGTTTACCATTGAGGAATGCCATTTTCACATATATTTGATGTAACTCAAAATCAAAATGAGCTACTAATGTCATGATTACATGAAGAGAATCTTTCTTAGATACAGGAGAAAACTTCCCTCTGAGTGAATCCTTTGGCAACAAGTCTTGCTTTATGTCTCTCAATGTTGCCTCGTGAGTCTTTATTTGTCTTAAATACCCATTTACATCCAATTATTTTCACACCATTTGGCAACTCAATGAGATCGCAGACTTGATTAAATTCCATAAAATCCATCTCATCCTTTATAGCATTGTACCACAAGTTTGATTCCTTAGAACTCATGGCCTGCGAAAATGTTTTAGGATCATTTTATGCTCTAATGTTGTAATCTAGATCTTATAAATACATTATATAATCACTAGGTATTGCTAACCTTCTAACCCTAGTAGATCTCCTCAATATTGTAT
>JANSVB020000454.1:3801531-3823801 GCA_025504935.2 Erythroxylum haughtii
AACTAAGCCATAGGCACAAAATTACCATAATTCATACTTAATGACATCATAAAAGAAAAATTCGGGGTCTAACAATAAACCCTCTCCTACAAGGATTTGAATACCATACCTCCTCCAATATAAATAGGGTCCTTTAGCATTAGTTTTAGGGGGTGTTCACGTTTTCTCTCTTTTCTTTGAACATGAATTTCTCTTCTTCTCTTTCTCTGTCCTACGTTCTCTCTTTCTCTCTCTAAGTAGAACCCTAGTTTTATTTTCTCTTCTTCTTCTTCTTATACTTGAATTATGCATTATGTTTTCTATGATAATTTTTAACTTTCTTTTAATTAAAATCATGAACTAAATTCTCTTTTCTAATTGTTGAGGCTATTAGCTAAATTCAAGGTTGTTTTTATGAGAAGCATACACAAATAATTGATGAATCTATGATTGGAAATTTGTGCTCTTGATTTGGACACGACTGTCAAATTATGCAAGTGGATTTGAAGTCATGAATTCGAATTTTGCATGAATAATTTGTATGCTATTTAATTAATTTAATTACTAGAGAATAAGTTGATTAGGTTAAGTAGCAGCAACTAATTAAAATTGAATATTGTATGTAGGTTTTAATTAGTTGGATCAAGACATTAATTTTATGCATGCTAGCTTTCTTAAAAATTAACTTAGGTTTGGCAGACTTGATTCTGATGTTAATGCTCTTTTTATTGTGTTGTTCATGCTAGTTTTGGATTAATGCATTAACAAGAAGATTTTGTATGTCATGCTTGTTTTGCATGCATCTATCTTTGCTTGATGAACCTTAATTTTTCAATCTTAGAAATAATTCATTTTTAATGATTAAAAACGACCTACAGATTTAGTAAAAACATTTGCAATTGGTCTTTAATTAATCTAAACTTTTCACTCAAATTTTCCTAGCAATTTCTATCTTGAAAACTTTCAGTTTTATTTTAATTTTTTGAACTTAAATCTTGTCTTCTTCTTTCTTTTCTTGTTTACTTTTAATGCAAGCAAACAAATCCCCCAATCTTGTCCTATTGTGTCATGTAATCTAGCATTAGTTCATGCGTAACATTCATGCATACTTTGCTTGAAAGTAAAAAAAAAATATTCCTTGTGTTTTGATCTCTATGGGATGATGCCCTTGCTTCACTATACTACAAATAAACTTAAGTAAGGGATTAAATTTTTAGGCTAATGACAACCTATCATCAACGCTTCTATTAAATCGACCTATTAATCCAAAAATCATATTTCTATGGATCGAACATATTCATGTAGAGCAGGCTTGAGTTTTCCCAATAACCCTAATTTTAAAAGAACTTTGGTTCTCACTATATTAATGGAAGGAATTGGTTTTAGGTCTCATCTACCTAGGATGGTCTTGTATATATCATATACATATATAGTTACTATAGCTATATGGCATGATATGGACACGCTAATCGTATTGGGCTTAAGTCCATAACCATCCATCATGCAATTCCAAACAATCCTAACATGCATTCTCTAATGATCAAATTAAACACATAAGTTTTGGTTGTGACAATTTATGGATCCTAAATTTTAGAAGTCAATTCAACTCTTAAATCGAATTGCTTACTAATTTTAATCTCAGCTAAATTTAATTTTGCATATCATTTCGATTTGAAATTTAATATTAATCAAATTAAATTAAACTCCAATTTTTATAAGTTAATCAAAAAATTAATGCTTCAAAAAATTAATTATTTGATGTCAAAATTAAACACTTTATTTTTGTCGCACATTTTACTTTCTAGTCATACTAGAAAATTTAATGCTCCACTTAAATTAATTTCCAAAATTTCCTAAAATTTCCAAAACATCTAATCATCATTCCATGCATTTCCAGGTTATTTCAAGGTCATCAAAATAATTTTGGAATCACCCAAAATCATCAAGATAACTGAAACTACACATAGACACATAAAAATGACAAATTTGACTTTGAAACATTAATTAAAACAATTTTAATTAATTCTGGAAAAATTCCAGATGATTAAAAACATTCTAAATATGTTTACGTAATTTTTCCACAATCAAATTCCAAGAAAAAATGTTCAACCTCAATCATTTATCCAACTAATATCATATGTTCTACAGAAAATAGTTTTCATGCATGTTATATAAAATTCGAAAATAATTATTTTAATCACATTGAAATCAATTTTCAATCAAAAAAACATCTAAAAACATCTCATGAGCATATTAGTGAAGGGGAATCATGAAAACAAATTTTCATAATTTAATTTCAAATTTTCTAAGAACAAAACCTCGGCTGTCACAACCATGCAATCCTATTGCACATGTAATAGAAACTATATCTAATAGGCACAAGATGGCTCTGATACCATTGTTGGGTTTTGATCTTGGATCACATGCATTAAAAATAAAAAACAGTAGTGGAAATATTTAAAAAAACAAAACCCAAAATGGTAAGAACTTTCAAGTGCCATTAGAAGTAACTTTAACAAAACATGAACTTAAGATGTGTACCATACAATCACCTTCGTTTTTCATTATCTTCACCTCTTCGGGTTGACGTCAACCACCATGACCAATGGAGGACATCTTTAATGATATAGACGCAAAAAGCTTGAAACCTCTCAAGAAGAATGGCTAGAACACACACAAAGTGCTAGCTTTGTGATGTATTCTTTGAGGGAGTGTTTGTAGATGGTGAGAGAAGATGATGAACACTTTACCAAAAAGTCTCTTGTTTTCACACAAAACTTGCATGAAAATTGATGTTTCTTACACCCTTTTCCTTTCTCTGTCCCCCAACATCAATGGAGAGTTAGTGGGAATTAATTGGCTTTTAATTCCACTTAATTTAGCATAAAACTTCCACCCCTTCTTTAAAGAGTAATTTTGTCATCTTACTTATTAAAAGGTAATTTTGTCATCTTACCTAATAAGTAAAATTCACATGTGTCATATGATTCTCAATCAAATGACCCTAAGATGCCATACTTGTGTAGCTTAGTCATGCATCTCTCATATCTTAGATCCCCATCCAAGACCATTTTACTCATTCTTCGCATCTTCAATGCGTGTAACCCATTAGGTTCTTGGTTATGCTGGCCACTTGAATCAATACTTAATTCAAGCAATTTATGAGCGGTATCTAGCAACACATCATGACCCCCCAATTAATCGAGAAGTTAGTGGTTTGACTACGAACCCTTCTATAAACAATATTTTCATGCAATTCATCCTTTCACCATAAGTTAGTGGTTTGACTACGAACCCTTCTATAAACAATATTTTCATGCAATTCATCCTTTCACCATCTATATCCAACTTGGTTCAAAGTATGGTTAAAATGTCAACTCCCACTAAACTGATTATGTCACATCTAGCCCAAGTGATGTTAGTTCTTATCCCCGAGGTTCAATTTATGTCACTGAAGACTATCTTCATGATATTTCCACTCTAGCTAGAGATTCCTGAGTAATAACTCCGACAAGAGGCTCTGGATATCATCTCCTTCTATCAGAAGTGGTGAATTTTTTATTAGCTACTTAGTTACTTTCGAATATCTCAAGCTGTACCTAGTCATTATCCTATAAGCAACCTATAAGAGGCAATGAGAAATAGAGTCAAAGTACATGATTAGTATCCAAGATATCCTTGAACACCTCAAGTTCGAGGATATTTGTACCATTGCTATGATGAGACTATCATTGACAATAAAATAGATTATCCATATGATCGTCTTATAACAAGTCATCTAATGTACTTACTACTCTTAACAAGCATTCATATATTAACTCTAAACAACTCATACTTACAACTTATAGGATCCACTACTTGATCTGATCAAGAAATATAACATGTACTAGTCTATCCAGATTAATAATATCCTGTCTCATTAATCTTATGACTAGGTATAATTTATATACTAACATAATTATACATGATAGGAATCTCATTATCATAATCTTATCATGATTTCCTTTATATTATGTAATGTATCAAGGACATCATTAATTCGATTTAAGATCACTATCAATTCATAAAAAAATATGAACATCAAATTAATGAAAAAGCCTTTTTATTAATAGAAAAGATTTATACAGTAAAGCTAAAGGTGATTACCTTTAAAGCACTTCTCTAACAGTAAAAATAAGAAAATCAAGATGATGAAGCAAGACTGCTAACAGCTGTTGTTTATAGACCATGCAAGGTGTACGCGAATTTAATGGCATCATAATTCATGCAGAAACTGAATATCCATGTATAAAGCAAAGGATGATGGAAGGTGGACAAGCAAAATGCGCATGCAGCAGATGGGATGCAATGTTAGCCCAAAACGACGTGTAACAGATGATGAAATAAAGCAACGCAACAGCCAAAGGAAAACGATGTGCAGCGTAGGCAGCTAAGCAAGAGCAACACACGACAAAACGCAGTCCACACCAAACGAAACACAGACGTACGGCAACATCCAGGGAGCATCAAATTGCAGCATATAAGGAGAATAAGCATGCCAAAATACTGCAGTTGGAATGATGTACACAAACGTACAACCAAAAATGAAAACACAGCAAGGAGCAAGTAGGAGAAAAAGGTAGATGTTTTGCAATGGAGAAAACACAGAAAGGAGCAAGTAGGAGAAAAACGTAGATGTTTTGCAATGGAGAAAACACAGTCGTTGGGCAGGAGCTAAAAATGTGCAATGGAAAAAGAATAAAAAGGGCAGACAACGAAGAAGGGTTTTTCCGTGTGAAGCGTGTGTTTTTAATAAAGCGAAGGACAATTGCGAGGGTTGTCTTTAGACAGAGGGACATTCCGTACGGGTGGAAGCATTTTATTGGTAGCTCCTGGATTTAATGAGGAGAAGGAGGTAAGCTCTCCATATGAGAAGACCCATGGAAGGATAGCTTCTTGTTGCCGATTTAGAGGTGATTTCGACGCTGACGACCCAGTGAAGCATTCCCTTCATATTTTTGTTGTTTCTTTCTCTCTTATTTAATTGATCGTGTTATCCTAGATATATGAATTTCAAATATAACAATTATAAATTATGTATGAATGTTCGTATTATCGTATAGTTCAATTGTTTGCATAAATCTATAGTTAGAATTTCGATATAATTCATAATTGTTATATTTGAAATTTATTTGTAGCGCCTAAAAATTCGTAAACATTAAGGATAACATAAATTAGGTTAAATAACGCATCGTATGTAGTTGTTACCTTGATTAATCGGTTTTCCTAATTCGTAATGTTACTATCCAATTGAATTTAGAAATCGTATTCTAGGTTAATCGGTATTAGATTTAATTAATGATCATATCTTGATTAAATACTACTTAAGAAAAACTTAGGTTAATTATTAACCCACGATTAATAGTTTTTAGGAGAAGTTTGAGAACAAGAAATCATTGAAATATGTTTAATTAAAGTGTAGGTCGAGATTGAACAAAAGAACTAAGTCTTTATCAAAATTTTCACTTTTATCATTTTTTTATATGTTTTCTTTAAATAACTTTTGTTAGTTAGTATAGCTTTATTTTATTTTCTTATTTTTAAAACTGGAACTCTCTAAACTTAAACATCAATTATTTTCATTTCAATAACTTTAGACAAATAAATTTGATTTGGGCTGCCGGGAGAGAGGGGGAAGCAATCCTCATTTATTACAAGCCTTGTCATATGGTTTACACAGATGCTAATAGGTTAACCAAACTCCCCTAAAAAAAAAAAAAAAGGTTAACCAAACTACTAAATCAACAATTTTATCTGTTAATTATCTTCTCTATCTTATTCTCCTGCGATTCAAACACTTGTTCAAGATGGTGACGGAGAGAGCCACCCAACAGTAGCTATCACCGTCACAGTTACATAATTTATTCACATTTCTTTCTTTAACAAAAACAATTTAAGGATGATGGAAGGAGGGAAACTTACCAATGTAACTCATGTCTTGTATCATAAATTATTATGATATTTAATAA
Organism: Erythroxylum haughtii; assembly: GCA_025504935.2. Lineage (NCBI taxonomy): Eukaryota > Viridiplantae > Streptophyta > Magnoliopsida > Malpighiales > Erythroxylaceae > Erythroxylum > Erythroxylum haughtii. Next base: position 3,807,519 of record JANSVB020000454.1, read on the forward strand.
TTTATATCAGTTACTTCTTTTTAAGAAAAACAAAAAATAAACTTCCACCACACACTGTTAAGTCTTAAATCAGACCGTAACTTGGTCTGGTGGTCCGAACTCAAAAAGTGGTGGTGCGAAGTCAGAAGAGAGAAGATGAACATAAAAAGTTTTTCTTAAAGGAGACACGGGGAGAAAGGGGTAAAACTGGCAGTTGAGAAGTTGTCGTGACTTTTGTCATTTGCATTATTATTGCTTTCAGGTTTTAAAATATTTGTATTCTTGTGTCACACAACAATGAAAGGCCAACGTAGGTACACAGGCTGCCCATTCTCTTCTCTCCCTGGTTTTGAGTTTCATTTGGATTGAGAAAGAGAAAAGGCCACAAATCCAGTTCCTTGTTCATTTAATGACAACATCTGGGTTTCTCCATTGTGTTCCCTGACCTCAACTTTCTTGCTCCGATAAATGGGGTCAGTTGTTTTCTCTTGTTTGTAGCACGCCAAAAAGCTTCTTAAATTGTTGACGAAAAAGGCTAGCTGTTTTAGTGTTGAAGCTTGTTGGATTCTAATGGGTTTCACCAGACCTCAAAAGTCCAACAACGGAGTCTCCACCAGATGGGTTTCTCTTTTCTGCATTGCCAGCTTTTTCTTGGGTGTTCTTGTTGTCAACAGGTTTTTGCTCCTTGCCTTTCTGGTTTCGTTAAACCGCTTCGGGATCTTGTCGATGAAGTTATAAGCTTTCAGATTTGCTTCATTTAAAGAAAATTAGTTAACTTTGGCTGCCAGTTCTGTATTCTTCGTGTGCTCTTTTTGCTGTCTATGAAGGATGGTTTTTCGTATGATCCGTTACGAAATCATGTGCAACATATAAACTTTTCTTATAGATTTATACCTTTTCTAACCTAATTTAGGCATGTCCGTAGTTTCTACGTACTTTTGTGTCTGTAATTACTAAATAAGTTGTGGATGGGATGAAGTAAAGACTTCATTTACACAGATTAATGAATTGAGACCTTGGATTCTTATCGTAAAGACTTGATCTTACTAGATTTGGATGGTCGATTCTCCCATTCTGATCTTATGCCCACTCAGAAATGAACCAAGTCCCTGTGTATGCTTCTTTTGGACCAATGTGCTGTGTAGTGCTAACTTTACACTTCGCGTGACAATTTAGGAGCTTTACTGTAGAAGGAGTTGCGTAACCATGAGTCATTTGCTTTACTATGAACTTAGGGTGATCAATGGTTTAATGTGTGATTTATTAATAGATTAGTGCCAGAACATATGATAACAGAATATTGGAATTCTCAGTGGCTTGATTAGACGTAGGCATCTATCATCTTGGTTCCAAGCTCCTTGAATTTCTTATCATAATATCACTTTCTAAAATTTTCCCCAGATAGAGAACACAACTGTAGGAAATAAGCCTTCATATGCATGGCTTGAGAAAATCTATTTGGATATATTTTAATCACTTCATTGGCCAGCTTGACATTTTAGTGATTTCTACCTGTTACAACAGATTATGAGTGTGAAGTTATAGGTTTTGTATTTCATGGTGATACTGCAATTGACCTTCTTTAATACTCTCATTTTTCATGTATTAAATATCCCGTACAGCTCCTTAAACTCTTTATCGCGAATGAATGATGGGTTGTCTTTTCTACTCAAGTGATAGTGAAGAAAATCTATTTTAATTCATCGTGAATAGTGGATTCCATTATTTCCTATAGCTGATGATGGATGATCCCACAGTCCAAGTTATTATTATGATCCTTTTTTGGAAAATTTGTTATTATGATCATTGCTTTTTATATACAGTGACGAACTTAATTAAGAAGAAGTATCCATCTTAATTAAGAAGTATCCATCTAATCCTATAATATAGTTATTGAAGCCAAATGTTGGCTATGTGAGCAAGGAGCAATTTCCACAGGCTAAGACTATCATCATTTATTTGCAAAATTTAATATAAGAAATTAATCTCAGGGATGAAACTGGCAAAGCATTTCTGCCATCAAGCAGTCCGCATAGATCGCCAGTCATTATTGCTAGTTCTTCCTCAACACTGGTTTTGTGTTGACATTGGAGTCATAGATCTTGTGTCTCTTATTCCTTGGTGATCAAGAAGCCTTACAAGTAACATTTAATAGGGCCACATCCTCAAGTCCATAATTGCTTCCAACTAAGTGCATTCCGCTTGGAAATCATCTATGTTCTGATCCCATTTTATTGTAGTATGGTCTTTGGATTTCTTTAATGCCCTTCGTTCCCATATCTTCCCATATGTGTTTAGAACTCCACCTTATGTGGCCCCATTGCTTTTCTTAAATGCCCTGCTTTGGAAGTTACTGATTTTGCAGCTTATATGTGAATAACAGGTTGTTGGCTATACCTAACCCTGGTGAAGTGGATGATGAGACGGCTTCTTTGAATAAACAAGTAAAAAGAGTTCATCCCATAGTTAATTGTGACAAGGCAAGTGGCAGTTACTAGAATGAATTTGTTTTCATGTTGATTGCCTGAAGTAACACTTTCAGATAATATTGACGCGGTTGTGCAGGAGAGTTCAGTGGGGACAGGAGACATTCTATCTCAAGTTTCGCAGACTCATGATGTGATAATGTAAGGTTCTATGGCTGCTTGTTTCATGATTTATACATATTGAATCATATCATGGGATTTATAGATTTGCATTGAGGAACTGCTGAGTAAGTTCCAACTATATCTATCGACACAATTACTGTTTTTTCTTTTAGTTTTCTGTTCAAGATTATTTGATATATCATATAATACATTCATAATGATAACTACAGGACACTTGACAAAACAATCTCATCATTGGAGGTGCAGCTAGCTTCTGCAAGAGCTGCCAAAGCTGACAGTGTGGAAGGATCTCCTATGCTTACAAAATATGGAACTGAGCACGTGGAGAGACAGAAGGTTTTCTTTGTTATGGGAATAATAACTGCATTCAGCAGCAGGAAGCGAAGGGATTCAATTAGAGAGACCTGGTTGCCAAAAGGTAAAATCTTTTTATTTTAATGGTTCTTTTAGATAGATAACTGTGTCGCTTAGAAGCAGAAAGTTGCTTATGCTTTTTGGTTATTGTTCACTTTAGGGGACGAGCTGAAGAAGTTAGAAACTGAGAAGGGCATCATAATACGGTTTGTTATAGGACATAGGTAGGTTTGGTCCAATTGCTAGTGTTTGCCACAATAGCCTTTTAGCAAAGACAATAGATTCAAGCAATAAATATGATTCAATTTCATGTGTTGCAGTGCATCTCCAGGTGGGGTTTTGGACCGTTCTATCAATGCAGAAGAAGAGCAACACAAGGATTTCCTTCGACTGGTACAGTCTGTTTAAACTCTGATGCTTCTGTTGTTTCTGTTTAAATGTGAAAAGACCCATGACACATTTTTTTTATTAAGCTACCACCATTACAGGTATATATATATATATATATATGGCTTCACCAAGCAAATGCTGCCAACTTAGTTTCCTCTAACTTCCACTGGTTTCCTTCTTCTTGCTTTTGGGATGGAAATTTTTGCTTACCTCTTCTGGTGCTCTACCAGAAGTGTCATTGAGTTTCTAAAGTATATTATTGAACACTCCTTTTAATAAAAGGATATGGTACTTCAAGCCTTTGGAGTTTTGGGAGTAAAATAAAGTTTTTATTGGAACTCTATGACCAGCTTTCCAGAGTGACTTTCACTCATTTTCATTGACTTGCTCAAAGCTTATGGAGAGTTGTCCATGTTGCAGAATCATATAGAAGGGTACCACGAATTGTCATCAAAAACACAAATCTATTTTTCAATGGCTGTTGCTAAGTGGGATGCTGACTTCTACATTAAAGTTGATGACGATGTGCACATAAATCTTGGTTAGGATCTTAGTATTACTCTTTCACTGAAGAAAGAAATGGAAATGTCATTCTAATAATAAAATGACATGAATATTTATAGGTATGGTTGGGTCCACATTGGCTCGCCATCGGTCCAAGCCTCGCGTTTATATTGGTTGTATGAAGTCTGGACCTGTCCTAGCACGGAAGTAAGAGTCAATTCTCCAGACAGAGAGAAAACCTTTCATTGTAGTTAGTTCTAATTGTTTATTCCTTGGTTCTGTCTTCTGTATGCAGAGGTGTTAAGTATCACGAACCAGAGTATTGGAAATTTGGTGAAGAGGGAAATAAGTATTTTAGGCATGCAACAGGGCAAATATATGCAATCTCTAAAGATTTGGCCACATATATTTCAGTAAATCGGTAAGTCCCCAAAGTTAATTGCCGTTCTTTTTGGAGTGCATGGTTACATTGTTAAATCATTGATGTTTTCATGCCAGGCACATACTTCATAGATATGCGAATGAAGATGTCTCCTTGGGATCTTGGTTCATTGGCCTTGATGTTGAGCACATTGATGATAGAAGCCTTTGCTGTGGAACTCCACCAGGTAAGATACTTATCAGCATCTTTTTTCCTCGAGTTTGTCTTAACCTCGCATTATTGGCAGTGTCTGTGCAATATTTTGAACTTTTTAATGATAAAACTGGAAAGTTAATGCTTATAATCAGGTTGAAGTTAACAATATTAGTTCTTCAGGCATCTATGAGATTGATAGATCCATCAGCTTGACATTCTATTTCATAATATTCCTGAAAAGAAGCCTCTTTTCATGTTTCCTTTTAGTGTTTAGATGCTTGAGAGCATCAGATGACCTCTACCATCTTGTCAAGAGCATGAAGGAAATGTTTGCATTGATCAGGAACTGTAGATCTTGCCGGAGAAAGTTGCTGTTGCTAATAGTACTTGGATTCTTTTTTTTTTTTTCTTCTTTTTACAGATTGTGAGTGGAAGGCACAAGCTGGTAATCCTTGTGCAGCATCATTCGACTGGAGTTGCAGTGGTATTTGCAAGTCAGTTGAAAGAATGGAGGAGGTACACCAACGGTGTGGGGAAGGTGACGGAGCAATCTGGCACACCAGTTTTTGAAAAGATAATTACCCTCTCTCACACTTCACTCTCACTCTGATGGGTTGTATTATAGCTGCGCATGCATGATCAAAAACTCTTGGTTTTAGACAAGCACCAACTGCCCCATTTTTGCTCAATCTTGCCTCGGGCAGTTGGTCCATTATTTTAATTTTTCTGCACATACAGGTTGTGAACTCCGAAAATGAAAATGGTCAAATTGCATCAACTTCAACCACGTTCGCAATTTTTTATCAGATTCTGTTATGAACACACAGAAAACCTTAGTTGTTATGATTTTAGTTCAGCTTTTATTGAACCCAAATGGGAAAATTACAGAGAAAACGGTATATTTTCTCAAGTCCCTACATCTTGCAATCTCCAGACAACTTCCCAATTTGCTTCTTAACCCTACTAATTGGCACATAAAATAAGTGGGAAGTCAACGCTTTTCAACTTCACAAACTTGTGTTGATTGTTAGTGGGAAAGCTGCACTTGCAGTCCGAGTTTCGGCAAAGGACAGAAACCAACGTTTAGAAGATATTTCTTTATTGAAGAGTATCACTCTGGCTCCAGGTTGTATAATAGGATATTTGTCATGGTTCAGATAGCATGCTTGATGCTGTCTTTAGTACTCAACTTGTTCTTGATAGTAAGTTAGAAGATGAAACAGGCTAAAGTTATTAGAGAGCCCAACTAGCTTGTGTCAAGTACTTGTTAATGGTGTGAAAATAGCTCAAAGAAAGAGTGGTTATTAAAATTTTGAAGTATTTAAACATAAGTACTAACTAGGCATTAAGAATCCCAAAACATTTTGATAAGATTATTATGGTAAGTTTTACATTAAAGTTTTGTAATTATCTATAGGAATAAGCTAACTGTTATACTCTTTCATGTGAATTTTGAAAAGTTTTTGTCCAGAGATGATTGTAACATGAAGTTCAGTAGGAGTATAGATATACTCTTTCATGTGAATTTTGAAAAGTTTTTGTCCAGAGATGATTGTGACATGAAGTTCAGAAGGAGCATAGTTAATCTCTTAATTGGGAGTATGTAAATGACATAATGTTCATACGGAATAACATTTCATATTTTCAATTATGGAAGATATGATAGTCCAAGAACAACTTTGTATTAGATATGAAGATTGTAATAACTTAAATTCTAATAATAAAAATCTATATACATATAAAAGTTTCTTACCTAGGTGAGATAACTATATTTATGAAATATTAAAGATATAGATTGTTCTATGTATGATTTGATATTTGAGATCAAAAGTTATATACATTTTAACTTTAGTTTGATAAGAACATAAGCAACTCCTAGTTGAGGTATATTTTAGTTGGAATAATATTATTTTTGAGTTAGAAAGGCTCCGATATAGCATTAAGTGCTAATCATGCCATATGCAATTTTCATTTAATGGAAATTATTATTTGTATCAAGAAGTTTTTCAATGAATTTGGTACAATTCTTTGCATTATTCAAATAATAACGTATTGTAGAACCTTAAAGCCATTAAGTATGAGAAAGGAGCTAACTTCTCATCATGAATCTAAGAATGTATTTAGAGAAATCGTTTTAATTATGGTGATAATTGAGATGAAAGTTGTAAAGTTTAAACAAGTTATCATTAAAAAGAATATTGTCAAATTCTCATATTAAGTCGTTCTTAGTTATTACTTTATTAATACTGGGCACCAATAGAGCGAGAAGATTAGTATGTGTTAAAACAAACATATACTTTTTTTAAACAAACATGTAAGTACTTATTAAAAAATAAGTTTACTAAACTAACTTGATATGAGATTTTTTTTAAAAAAACATCACTTGCATGTCTAGTATCTCCAAATTATCCCATATATGGATGGGTAAATTTTGTGTTACTTTAAACCTAACTTAACTAAGAGTAGGTCAACTGATAACTATTGAATATAATATAAACTATATGGAAATAGTTAAGTGATCAATAAAATTTTTTTTGTCTTAAAGTAATTAAGGATAATGTTTTATTGTTCACCAAGACATTGCCTCTTGAAATTGTTCACTAATTTTTTCTTGGTGATATAATTCCTTGATTGAAGTAAAGACTTCATTGGAGAATTTGCACCTGAAAAATAAATGCTCCATGGATTCTGCTTCCTCTTTCAATAAGAGGCAAATATTGGTAATACTTGAGAATTACAGTCTATTAAGTGTGTTTTGTCTTCTTTTGGCTGTCAACTGTATACGGATAGATAGTTTGGGTAATAGAAACTTATCCCAGATAATTTTGCTCCAAACTTGTTAATCCCTTCTTGTCCTTGATAATTTCTTATAGAAATGATTGGTATATTGTCCAGAGCCCCAACATATCCGTACGTAATCATCTGCCCTATTCAAGTTTGGATTGTAGGATGGTAAAAATTGTAGTGTAACTTTAGGTAGTTCTCTCCACGTGTTAACTCACATCTAGCCTCCCACCTTAGCATTGATTGGGATTAAGTTCATAAGGGGGATGTATTGTTGAATTCTAAAGAGGGAACCTACCTAGCTCCAAATGTTATAAAATATTAAAGATGCTTTGCCATTTCCTATAAAATATTACATTTGAATTCCCCTAAGCTTCTTCCTTTTAAGACATAAGCATTTACCCATTTTATCCAAAGAGCCTCATCATCCTTCATTAGTCTTTTTAATATCTTAGACAACCTGATAGGAGCAATTTTCTAAACCTCCTTTAGCCGTTGGTGAGCAAACCTCCCTTTATGCTATGCTACCTTTGATTGGCATTTCCCTTCCTTTTCACCAGTCCATAAAATCCTTCTAACCTTCTTCCATATTTTTTAAAAGGATAATAGATTTAGAAGTGCCTAAACTCTTGGAAAGTTTTCAATTTAGTTCCAATTTTTAATAATTTTTTCAATTTAGAGATTACCCTTTTAAAACTTGTACAATATGCTAAGTAGATACCCATCTATTAGTCACTTCAGCAAAAATTATGTTTTAACTTGATTTGTACGAATTTTTAAAGTTTAGTCACTAAATTTAAAACTTTCAAAAATTTGAGGTCTGAAATGTTAGAAACTTTTGAATATGTTTTTAATCCTTCCCTTATCATGATAGAGGTACGAGGAATTATTTATTAAGAACCTTTTGTGTGTGGTTATACTAGATAAGGTATTCGTCCACAAGATTATTATTGTTCTTAGTGTCAAATATTACTGTAAGATCTAGTTTAGAGGTCTACAAGTTATTACTTAAAGAAGACTGCACATAAATTGAATGTGAAAGAAAATGGTCATTTGATTGGTCAGAATTGCAAATTTCTCTAGACTAGACCAGTAATATAACACAAATAAAAGAGGAAGAATTAGACAAATCTTACATATATATCTTCCATTAAGTCAATCTAAATAGGGTTTAACAAATATAAAACCAGAAAAATTACGAAGAAGACAAACGATCAGGCAGGACAATTGATGATTAGACAAATGATGAAATCCTGATTCACACACACCAATCTCTAAACCAAAACCCTTCCTGCTACTAACAATTGAAAACCAGCTCAGGTTTTAATACATTGTATTTATTCTCTCCTCATAACATACTTCCGTCCCCTCTCCCCTTGGAGTTGGAATCTTTAATTTCCTGTTCCTCTGCCAAGAAGAAAGGGCACAATAATAAATATCAAGCAGGCATAAAGAAGAGGAAAGGACCAAAATCATGTGGGCCTTCAGTGACACCGCTTATATCTGAAATCCTTATCATTCAAACAAATTGGACTTTAATTTGTCATCTTTGTTTCTCTTTCTGTCGCTGCTTCTTCCGCGGGCTGCAACTGCAACACGAACCATACCCCCATCACATCTTTCATCTTTTATTCAGCTTTCCTCTATTAATCTCTCCTACATTTCACCAGTAGTCTTTTTATTTTTATTTTGCTTCTTTTGACTTCTACTCTTTTCTCTCTTGAAATCCTCGACTGGTTCTGTGCTTTAACGCCTTATCGTTTCGATTACGTCGAGGATTTTTCTTGTGTTTTTGTCTATTTGGTCGTACTGGGGAATAGACTTCTCCTCTGTTTTGGCTTCAAATGGCTTTATGGTCCGTGCCATTGGAGATTTTGCGGAGACCCACAATTGGGAGCGTGTTTGGTAAAGTTTTGATATTTATGACTCTGGTCGGGCCGGTCGTGCTGGGCCCGAATTCAGACATAACAACCCAAGGGTCGATCGGTCTATTCTTCAAAGATCAGTCTCATACCTACTCCAAGCCCAGCCCACGCTTCACGGCCCATCTGCAGATGGAGGATTCCCATGCAGACGTGAAGACTTAAACCTAGCACATGCACCATATATAAGGTATAACTCTGCCATAACACAGGTACGCAATCACAACCCTAGTTTTCTCCGATTACAGCAGACCTACCTTCACCAAGAAACCTGACTTGAGCGTCGGAGGGGCTTATCGGGAAACAACCCCCGACGTGCCTTCTTTGTTTTGCAGGAACTTTAACACTGAAGCTCCCACGAGAAGCCATCAACCCCATGGATCCAAACGGCAACGTTCAGTTCCTCCAGAATCCGGCAGAACCAATATTATTGTTTGATTTCAATTTTTTTAATTCTTTATCTATTTAGTTTAATTTTTAGTTTCAATTAAACATGCTCATTATTGGTGACTATATAATATTATGAGGGTAAGATTTAGTAACTAAAGTATCCTAAGGAAATCAATCTCCACTTGTCTATATTCTTGTACTAGGATGGTAAAAAATATCAATCAATCACAAGGAAAAAAATTCTTATAAATCTCATGGAAAAGAAAATTAAACCTCACAACATAAACATATGTCAATCTTTTGTTGATAAGAATTGAACCTCTAAGTAATCACTAATTCCACTTCAACAATAGAATTTTGGTGTTTTATGATCCTAATAAGATCTTGGTTTCTACCACCCAATTTTTTTATTAATCAAATAACCTCCAAGTAACCATCATGTCTTATATATCCAAGTTGCATGTAATAATAGTCTATACTTACAAAAACTCTTTGTTAAGGTAAAAAATCTGGTAAAACATTTCTAGCATTGAGACCACTACTAGCATCCCTTAGATGACTCTTAGAGATTTAATATTACTTTTCACCCTCATGAATTAGAAAGTCTCTATAGCATTCAAAAATCTTGTTATAATTATTCTTATAAATAAATCTCCTTAATCTGAATCCTAATAAGGTTCCTAGTGGTGATGGTCTTAATGCTTTATTCTTCTAAAAAGCTTAACATTTGACAAGTGATATGTTTCATCAGAGATTATGAAATTCTTTCCCAGAAAAATAAGAAGCTTAAAGAGATAAATAGAACATTCATATGTTTAGTTCTAAAAGTTTACGATGCTTCTTTGAAAAACTTTCGACAATCTCTCATTGTAACATGAATTATAAAATGATCTCTATAGTGTTACTTCTTAAATAAAAGGGTGTCCCAAATTCCACTATTAGTCATACACAAGGATTTTTTTAATAAAAAGAAAGAGCATTGGTGATAATATTCTATCCACTCATTAAGAATTATCATAAATCCCTAAGAAAGAAGAACTGGATTTTGAAAGTAAATTTTTAAAAGGCTTTTGATTTAGTTGACTAGGTATTTCTCATCAACTCTTTGAAAGTGTTTGGTTTCCCTTCATATTCATCAACAAGATAGTTTAATGCCTCACTACAACGTCCTCTAGCATTTTAGTGAATAGTGAACCATCTCCTTTGTTCAAGGGTACTATAGGCTTGCGTTAAGATGATCTAATATCTTTATATTTGTTTTCCTTATATATTACGGTATTAGTGAAATCAATTACCATATTTTTAGATAATAGTCGTACCTAAAAATTTCACCACAAAGATTATCATAATCTTTTCAATCTCTCCTTTATCGAATATTTACTTCTATTCAATAAAGCTAGTATTTCATCTGTTAAATGACTATTTTAGGTGTCACCAATACTCAAGAAGCTCTCATAACATTTGGTGAATCTTTGTAAAAGCCAAAATTTTGTTTCAGCAGGAACATTAAACTTGCCATATGTTTGGCTAGTCATACTAGTTCTAGCATTGGCATGCCTTCTCAGCAACTTCTTCAATATTTGTCTTCGTTTAATCAAATTGAATGTAGGTTAGACATTTGCAACACAAACCTCTCCTTCGTTGGATGACAATAATTAATATTGTTTCCTTAAATAGTCTTTATATCTGCTAGAGTGCTCACCTCTCTCTATTCCTTCAAAGATGATCAAAATAATAGAAAGAATTTTCAAGAAGTTGTTACGGGTTGGAGACAAGTTTAGGGTTTTAATCGATTAAAATAATGAACCAGATGCTACTAGTCAAAAGAATCTGAAAACTCTACGCTGATAAGGAGTTGCCTATTGTGAAACAGATTCATTCAAAATTCTTAAAAGGGAATTTTCTCTACATCATAAACCAAATCCTCTTATTTCTTGGAAAGGTTAAAGATGAAATTAGTATTGGCAATGAAACTTATTATAGGCAATGATGAATCTTAACACGACAACACTGGCAACCACTAGGTATTCTGCAAAAGTACATGTCAATTAGATCAATTAGGAAGTCATCCCAGAAAAATCTAAAGTGGAGTCAATTATTTAGAGTAATTCTTGAAAATAGCATGTACATCAATCAAGGACCCTCTTGAGTATCAGAAACAATCTACACTCTCAACCATGAGCCTTCTTAAAGAAGATCAACGGATTTGGAGTCAACATTCTTCTCTCATATTTACAAATAAATCTTGTTTAGCAATTATTTTTTGAGTTCTCAAGTCAGTTTCTTCGAAGAAGCTTGTTTGGTGTTCAAGTCACTTTTTTTTTATAACAAAACTTCATTTTTTGTTGTCAAAGATTAAAATTTAGATTTTTTAATAAATTTAAAAATTAGAAAAATCTTTTAAAAATTGAAACTTCACATCTATGATCTAATTTTTTATTACCTTTTCTCATCCATGGAGTGAAACTCTCTCGTAGGACTTTGTGACTTCCATGGAAGCAGAGGTAAATATTAGTTCAAACTTTATTTAATTGTTCAGTTTATGAAATGTGGCTGGTGTACTCTTTGTTTTTCTTCTTGTTATCCTTCATTGTACCATAAACACAATTTGAAGGTTAATCAAATCTTTTCTAACTCAATCCCGAAACAACGAACCGCAGGCGGCGGCGCAGGCAACAAATATCCCACCTGAAGACATTTCTATCGTGGAGGTTCTAACTCTCATGAAACCGACACGTTGGACTTTGCTTAATGATTCAAGTTTTGGGAGTTCAAACGTGGCCCCCACTTTCTGCCACGTAAGTATGACACATAAGCCCCACATAAAGAAGAAGAAGAAGAAGAAGAAAGCCCCCAAATCCAAGCCATTTAAGCCAACCTTTTTGTCTGTCACTGAACCCACAGTACACCTCTCTATTCAATGTGGGTTCATTCAATATTTATACAAAGCTAGACTCGTTTGGTGTTTGCCAAACGAAGTGCCTGGCTAGTGTCAGTTATTAGAGAATCTTAGAGAAAGTTTTGGTACTAGACAGAATCTCAGAGACATGGTGATGATAGAGCTGTTTCACTCTTAACGTTTTATCTGGGTGTGTGTACCTATATCCGTGGATTTAAATTCTAATCCAATTTCGTTTGTGTCTTCATCCCTTTCCTTGTTAAATTTCTGCGCATGTTTCTTGTGTAACTGGGTCTGTTTGATGCATTTGAGGAATAATTTTCTGTTCAATTTTATGGTGTCTTATTGTGTCCAGTGAATCTTAGTCATTTATTTCTGCAGGACTCGTATTTATTTATGCGAGACTCACGTGGGATCCACATAAATAAATGACTGAAATTCACTGGACACAATAAGACACTATAAAATTGGACAAAAGATCTGAACTCAATGCACAGGTTTCAACTTCAGTTTACTAATTCTTTTTAAGATCCCTTTTTTTTAATTTAGTACACTGTACACTTTTTGTAGTTGTTACCTATTTTCTTTTTTTGTTCTTTGAATAAGGGAATTTATTGTTTAAGATAGAACAAAATGCCTAGATCAAGGAGGTCACGGAGGACGCAATACCAAAGAAGAAGGAACATTAAAGATGATGAAACAATATTCAATAAGATCAATGACCCCAGTTCACAGTCAGATGGTGACGGTGGTAGAATTGGAGCCGCGAATAAGTGAGTTTTATGATTAAAATATGTCCCTTCATCAACAGTTCACCTTTTTATTATTTGTTTAATTCTCTTATTCGGTTTTCTCTTATCAGTGTTGTTGAAGGTGCAGCAAAGTCGGTTTATCAAATGGAAATCAGTGAGGAGTTAGGGTTAGAGCGTGAAATAATCCCCCAGGTAATGTAGAAACTTTAACTAATGGACACATCATAAAATGCTTCAAACTAATTATAGAACAATTTTTCTGCACTAATTTTGAGGAAAAAAGCATATTATTAATTTTTGCTCAAATTTCTGCCAAAATAATCTGAAAAACAAACAAATGAACCCTAAAAAGCAAAACCAGGTTTGCTCCCTTTGTAGAATTAAGATTAATATATAATAAATATGTTTGTGATGGCGTGATCTTTCAAAAGTGAATTATTGATCTGGTTTCAACAATTTTACTTGGAATTGTTATCTGACGAGATCTTTAAATATGGTTCTTCCCTATCTTTGTTCTCTATTTCATTGACAACAAAATAGGGTCTTTGATTTAAGTTGCTTAAAATAGAATACAAGCTGATTTTTTTATCCATGATAGAAATTCTCTAATCCTCCACATTCTTCTCAGTCTCCTCCTCATTCACATCACAGCGTTGTTGACTCAGTGTCATCCTCAAACATACCATTGGAAATTGACCGAGCAACTGACCTACTAATGGCAGTTTCAGTTGCTGCTGAGGTGCACAGGAACAAAGTCAGGGAGCTTGCTGTTTCAGCAATGAGTGAGTTTGTGAAAAAAGCACTTGCAGGAGAGCCTCTATGGCAAGTTCAAGTGGATACAGGAGTTGAAGCTCTAAATGAAGATGAATATTTACGGGAATTTCGGGCACTCGATGTGAGCTTGAAGGAAATAATGAAGATGATTATTCAGATGGATGTCCCTGATCCTTTTCCCAGAAATGTTGATGTAAAAAACGAAGTCACTAGTAGATTTTATAAAGACAAGCTTCCACTACCAAGAGAAACTCATCGAGATTATCTCTCCACTGAATCTTCACGAGAAGTAGGGTTTGTTAGTGTCAGTCCTACTAACCTCGTTGAGTGGTTTATGGATGTGGTGGGTTTTTTTTATAGTTTTCTCCTTTTTATGTACAGTTATTGATCTTTACTCAATGTAGTGTTAATAACTTCTTTGTCTTCACCAAACAGAAGCAATGGTCATCGTTGTTCGCCAATATCGTGTCAAAAGTGACAAAACTTGGGGAACTTTCAACAGGAGTTGCTGGGACCTACGATGGCATGATACTAGTGGTATGTTCTAGCATGAACTTTGATTGTTCTCCTCTTCTAATTTCATCTCTATGAACTGAAGCATTCAAATTGAGAATGCATGACAAAACAAATTTGGGAAAATGCTGGTTGCTTTATATCTCAAAGTTTGTCTCATTAATCATATAATGGTTTCGTTATAAGTGTAATGTTGTATTATTATATCTTTTAACGTTTTATCCCTGACAGTATAAACATGATTACACGTATTTTTCGTTTATAGAATATGAATAATTATTTGAACACAGGAGTTCCAGAAGATGAACATTTAAGATGGTTTTATTTTTTACTTTTATATTCATATGATCAGATGCATATTTTTATAATATAATGTCACCCTTAATTTCTCTCGATTCTAATGATGTTTCAGATGAGGGCAGAATTTCATATGCCTACTCCACTTGTACCTATCCGAGAATGTCAATTTGCAAGGTACTGTAAACAGGTTGGCTTGAAAGCATGGGGAATCGTTGACGTATCCTTGGATAACTTATTTCAGTATCCAGTGACAAGATTCCGGAGAATGCCTTCTGGTTGTTTAATCCAAGAATTGCCTAATGGACACTCTAAAGTAATCCACCCTATATAGAACACGTGTAGATTAATATAAAACTGATTCCTCGAGTAATGTAGTTGAAAGCCAACTTTGTTTTGCATGATCTTTCTTTCCAGGTTACATGGGTTGAGCATGCAGAGGTGGATAATTCCTTAGTCCATAGGCTTTTCCGGCCACTGGTTTACACTGGTTTCGCATTTAGCGCAAAGCGTTGGTTCGGGACTCTGATTCGACAATGCAAACGGATTGGAGCTTTTATTCATGGAAATGTTCACAGGGCACACGGATGTAAAGAGATATCACTGTTTTCTAATTGGCTAGGAACTCGTCACATTCAATTGAAGAAACTTCGGTGTTATTCCCATATATGGGATAGAAATATCTTTATTGACCTCAATTATTATCTAGGAGCTCTTATAAGGAACACTAAATTCAGTTGAGGCTTTTCTTTGGTATTTGTTGCAGTCCAACTAGAACAAACTGGAAAAGAAGGATTGCTAAGGCTTGCTGAAAGAATGACAAGAAGCTTTGTTTCCAATGTTAGTGCTTCCACCGAGAATCAGTGGAAGCTGTCTGGTATTGATGGTGTTGAAGATTGCAGGCTTATGAACAAGATAGTTCCTTTGCGCCCTGGAGGTTCAATGAGCACAATAGCTTTTTCAAGTTCCCTCTGGATTTCAGTTTCACCAAAGAAGGTGTTTGATTTTGTGATTCATATGGATTATCGAAACAAGGTATTCCTCCGTTGTCTTGAAAGAATGATTTGCTTAGTACTTTCGATAATATGGACCTCTATTGATCTTATGCTTGCATGTGATCTTCCTTAAAACCCAACATACTGTTAATCTCGTAACATACTCGTGTATTTCAGTTTGTGCTTTGACACTTGCATATTCCGGCCTTAGTGGTCTTCCTTTCCTATTTAGTACTGTTGTTCATTGCATACATATCAAGAATACCTATCAAGTTCCTCTGATCCTTCACGTAGTGGGATATTCTAAATCGAGAATATGTAACTCAAGAATACGTGCACATCATGACCGGAGACAATCCTGAACACAGGGTTTCCATCATTGGAGTAAATGTAAGTTTTGCTTAACACAAAAACTTCCATTTCCAGACAGAATTTACACACACAACCCATAAACAAGAACCTACCTCGACATTGCAGTCTGCACAAAAAACTGAAATTATGTACTTGCAAGAGTGCTACAGCGACGAGATGGGATATTACTTTG
>JANSVB020000454.1:3861984-3881370 GCA_025504935.2 Erythroxylum haughtii
AGACTAAATTAAAATTTTAATCATTCAAATACTTTGTATCTCTTTGTCTCTAGTTTATTTAGAAATAAGAATCATCCCATTTGGAGTTATACAGATCAAGATATCATCAAAATACTGAAACATGTACAGTGAAAATATTCAATTCATACTCTTCCAACTGATGCCCTTACTTTGATTCGATCATTCTTTTTCGAATCAATACCAAAAGTTATAAATTTTTATGGAGAGATAGAGCAATGTGTTATGAATCCAATACTTCAAAAATCAGATTATGTGGAGGTCTAGAGAAGAAGTTATAATAAAAAGATCAAAGTATGTTTAGAAAATAGCCTCCCTTGGATAAACAGGGAAATCGACATTTGGGTGATCCTGTAGAGTCACGATCGTGCACATGCATGATCGCGACATTCTGGTGGTCCTGCGAAGTCGCGATTATGCGCATGCAGGACTGCGACATTCGGGTGGACCTGCGACTCTTTCTTCTTCACCAACATCTCAAATTCAAACTTCCATAACTTTTGATCCAGAACTCCAAAATTTACAAAATTTATATCAATAGAAATCTAAAAAAAGATCTACAACTTTCATGAAGAACATAAAAATAATTTCTGCCTTTGTAAGGGTCTAAATTTCAAAACAATATAGCTATCCCGAATGTCCCTCTTGAACAGCATCACAAACTTTCAATGATCATATCTTTCAACTCCATTGTCCAAAAATTTCATACTTTATACCGTTGGAAAGCTAAAAAGATAACCTAAAACTTTAATGAAGACAACTTTACCTAATTCTTCCTAAATTAATCCAATTTTTCCCTTGAAATCAGTACACAATTTTTACCGAAAGACTTGAAAATTTTCCCAAATTCACTTCCTCTAACGCAACTTCATTCATAACAATTCAACTACCAACTTGATTTCATTAAACTCTAAAATCTCAATTCATACGGCTCATCACATTCAACTCCATTTCATCCATATACAAATATACAGTTCAACTTAACAATCATTCAAACTCAAATTCACATTTCAGCTTAATAATCATCCCTACACAAATCCATATTTCATTAACATCATAGAATAAGAGTTTACAAAGTTTTAATGGCACTCCAAGCCACCTTACATCATCAATATCAAAAATCCAAAATACAAAAAATACAAAACCCCATAATTCTCGACATGTGTTTGAAGTCTTATTTTTACATCAATCTAACTTAAAACACAAAATATGCATAATCGAACGAATGCCTTGACTCTCTTTCACCCGATCTCTTTCTCATCATCTGGAGATGGGAATGAAAGGGGGTGAGCGTAAATGCTCATAGGTAAAAAATTTATAATCAAAAAATAAACAAAAACTGTTGGACCCCGTTTTCGGAGCCCAACATCGATCATAGAAGCGCGGTGCTTGGTGCGTGAGGGGAGGCCTTGGAGTTGAAACATATAAATTAAAAGAAGGAAGAAATCCCTCGGAAGCACCAGGGGGTG
Organism: Erythroxylum haughtii; assembly: GCA_025504935.2. Taxonomy (NCBI): domain Eukaryota; kingdom Viridiplantae; phylum Streptophyta; class Magnoliopsida; order Malpighiales; family Erythroxylaceae; genus Erythroxylum; species Erythroxylum haughtii. Next base: position 3,863,472 of record JANSVB020000454.1, read on the forward strand.
TCGCCGTAACGTGTGATGTCTCGCCGCGGCGAACCCTCTCGGCTAACTACATCGCGGCCAGCAAGTAAGCCGCGGACAATGGATGACACCAAAAAGCTGAACAAGAAGTGATAAATATTAGATGCTTTATTGGATAATCATAAATATCAGAATTAGAGAAGTATAAGAGTAACTGGATCAAACCTGGGGAACAGATAAGAGAAAATTTATTACTTGAGGTAAAAAGAAAATCAAGAGAGTTTCACTGTCAAAGGTTAAAAAGGAAGCTCCATGTTAGTCCTTTTGAAAGGTATGGGGAATGTAGAAAACTAGTAGAAAGATCATGGGAGATTTTAATATGAAAGAATGATATAACCAGGTCCCAAGATGCAATGACTTTTAGTAAAAATTACATGAATTGAATCAGCTAATAATCTAGGACATAACTCTTAACATCATTAAACCACATGGATTCAACAAGAAAAAGCCCATGTATTGTAATTATTAGAGTACATAAAATAAATTATGTACACTTTCAAGTACAAGCCATAAATCTAATCCTTTCTGTTAATCTTCCACCGTAAGTGGAACAGTTAATTTAGAACAATGTAGTTTTGATGTATATTTCATTAGCTAATATAGCAATTTGATGAAGAGGGTAATGTTGAAAATTTTTAAAAGATCAAAGCACATACTTTATAACTGATGATAATATCCGAGGATTTCACGCTTCTTCTTTTTTTTTTGTTCTTTTTTTGGGGTTGAAAAAGGATTCCATGCATTTAACTTTTAAAACATGAAAACAACTTCATTTGCTCTACATTTGTTAGTCAATCTAACAGTGGCTTAATAGAGGGGCTCCAGAGGAGAACTTCTCATGGTAGACCTGAGACAATGTATTTCAGACCTACATTTAATATTAAAGATACTCTTATTCTATTGTAGGGAGATTTATTGCTGCAGTTTATTTTGTCTAAAGGGTATTTAGTACTTTCATTACTTATTTCCTCTTAGGGTAAACCACAATTAAAATTAAGGTCATTGTTTAGTAATTGAAACACCTTTTAACCTTAGCTATCTGACAGACTCTGCTTCTCAGCACTCTCTTATACATTCTCTCGTCTCTCCTTCCTTCACACTCTAAAATTTATCCGCTATTTCATTCTTCTATCTCCAATTTCTTGTAATATCCTACAACTGGTTAACAATAGAACTTATAGGCAAGTTCATGCATCTAAAATTTGAAAATGGACATGTAGACCTTCCAATTTGACAAAAGTTCACAGGGTGTTCATTATTTAATAACAAAGTGCAATTATCTAATGCTTTTCAGAACACACAAATTGAATGAATTCAATTTGGACACTAATAGTGATGGAAATATAAATCCATATCTAATCCTACCATATATGAGACATGACGATAAATGTAATTTGGGTCTGAAACCTACTGGACAGGAAGAACTACAACTGAAATAAAATGCATAAGAGCATGTGGGGACTGCACCTAAAGTGGCCCAAAATCCCAACAACAGCCATAGTCATTCCAGCAAAGTATGTGAAAGTATCTCCAACAAAAACTGAAGAAGGATACCTGCAGAAAATAGGGGCCAAGAATACATATTATTGTACCGTGCCAAAAGGGTAGTGAAGCATCAACGAAAGATTGTGTTACTACCAATTGTAAGCAAGCAAAGCTAACGACGTGGCAAGTAAAGGTTGAATGAGATAAATAGAGAATGCATGCGCCTGTTGATATTCAGAATCAAGGGATGCCCCAATTTGCATGACATTATGTATCAGAATCTACAAAATCAACACATTGTCAGATGCTGTAAAATGTCAGATTCCAACCATATATACTAAACCTTTGAGCTTACAGCAGAGGCAATGACAACTGTTTGGCCCACTTCAAGGCCATTGATACCAGCATGAATGTTAATTGAATTTGTGCAGAAAACTGCCAAAAGCCCCATGTATAGTTTATACATCCATCCTGTAAAACAATGAACAATATTTTCCAACAAAGTGAGTACTTCAGTGTTTATCTTAGCAGTTCAAAGCTTAAAATTAGAAATGCTCAGGCATTAAAATATCATGCAGCATCTATGCACCTATCTCAAATTATGGGAAGTAATTACATCATTCAAATAATATGTTAAGTAATCTATAGGAAGTTTCACTTCTAGGATACTACCAATTGTAAAATATTCTGTATTATACAATTGAAAACTACTATAAACAATCGTTTTACTGTTTTCACTTAAAAGTTAACTTTAGAAAAAGAAGTACACACTATCAGCCTGAAAAATAGAAGATAAGAATGAGAAATGACTTTTAGAGGAAAACTAGGAGAAATTAAAGCCAGTTACATGCTGCTTTACAAATATATCATTTTTGGTTCTATCAATAACAAAGCTGCAGGCAGTATAGTAAATGTTTGACACTGGCACATGAATGCTTCATAATATTATCATCTTAGTAATTGACCCATCAATATCAAACACAAATTATTCATTATTCATTTATGTGCAAGATGCCAACATAACAATTCACATTATAAGAAACACATATTATTTATTATTCATTGATGCACGCTACAAGAACACTTTCCATTTAGTTCCTTGAATGAATGTTAACCCTCAGTTGTTCTTCGTTGATCACAGAATGAATGATACGTACCAAATACATTTTTAACAATGTATTAGATGCTCCTCTTAACTAGATGGGACATTTAGCAGTCAAAAGTTTAAAATGACTTTCTTCGGTTAGCTTCTAGAAAATTGGGAAGATGATGTCCGTAAGATAATAAAAACTCTAAAACTGCAACTACCAACACAACTTCATTAGCTTTCCTTGGAAGTAAAGGTTTCTTCTAGGTGATTGAGATTTGTAACGTTGTTTCATGTGGATTTAAAAAAATAGATATCTTTTATCTAGTTTAACGGTAAAGGGCGCTTCCAACTATATTTGAAGCTCTAATTGGAAAAGTACACCCTACAAAGAGAAAGGAGGGTTATAGTAACTACAAGTTGAATACGATCTCAATATCAGAGTTGAGATCCTTATCATTGAACAATATTATGGAGCTTTTCACATGGTCCATTAAGCCAAGCAAGAGTCAGTAGGCCTTTAGTCAATCTTTTTTATTTCAAGTCTTCAAATAATCCCATTAGTCAAAATGTCTCCGTCCTCTCGACAACCTCCTTACACTGCAACCTCACCCCCGACCTCCCAAACTTTCCTCATTTAGGAACTTACCAAACACCACCACCATCTCCATTGAACTAGAAGATGCACTTGACCAAACCAACATACAAACCTCAAACCTGGAAACCCCTATCGCAAACACATTCCCCCATCACTTCCACCGCAACCTCATCCCCGACCTCCCAAACTTTCATCATTTATTAACTTACTAGACACCACCACCATCTCCATTGAACCAGAAGATGCACTTGACAAAACCAACAAACAAACCTCAAACCTGGAAACCCCTATCGCAAACACACTCCCCCCTCACTTCCACTGCAACCTCACCCCCGACCTCCCAAACTTTCCTCATTTAGTAACTTACCATAAACCACCACCATCTCCATTGAACCAGAAGATGCACTTGACTAGACCAACAAACAAACCTCAAACCTAGAAACCCCATTGTCTTCTCCATCATTAACTCCATCATATGATGATCTTGATTGGCCCATTGCTCTTAGTAAAGGCAACAGGTCTTGTACATCTCACCCTATTTCAAATTTTGTTTCTTATAACTCATTATCACCATTATATGCTGCTATTGTATCCACTGTCTTCTATGCCTGTACCTAAGTCTATTTCAGAAGCTTTGGATCATTTTGGATGGAAACATGCCATGGAAGAAGAGATGTTGGCTTTGCAAGCTAATAATAATACATGGGACTTAATTACTCTTCCACATGGTCAGAGAATTGTGGGCTATCGTTAGGTGTTCACTGTTAAGGTCAATTTTGATAGTAGGATTAATCATTTAAAAGCTCGCTTGGTAGCTAAGAGTTATACACAGGTGTATAGTATGGATTATAATGAAACCTTTTCTCCTATAGCCAAATTGACATTTGTTTGTGTTCTCATTGCATTGGCAGCCACTCATAATTGGCCTCTTCATCGACTCGCTGTAAAAAATGCTTTCCTTCAAGGTGATCTTTAAGAGACTAGTTTTATGGAGCAACCACCGGGGTTTGTTACTCAGGGGAGACTAATCTAGCATGTCGCTTTAACAAATCTTTGTATGGTCTAAAATAGTCATCGAGAGATGCACTTGGCCGCTTTAGTACAGTGGTTATAAAGTTTGGTCTACATCAATGTGGTGTGGATCACTCTATGTTTTATCGTCACTCTGAGGCTGGTAAACTTCTTTTGATCATTTATGTTGATGATATTGTTATTACTGGAGATGATAAAGTAGGAATCCAATCTTTTCCATTCCTACAGATCAAATTTCAAACAAAGGATCTTGGTTTCCTAAAATATTTTCTGGGTATTGAGATAGCAAGGTTGAAGATGGGGATTTGTCTATCTCAAAGAAAGTATGTCCTTGATCTTTTAGAGGAAACAGGTTTGTTGGGAACAAAGCCAATTGATAGCCCCATGGAACCAAATGTAGAACTTAATGCTGATAAAGGAGAGCAGTTGGAAGATCCAATAGGTATTGAAGGCTTGTTGGTAAACTAAATTATTTGACTATCACTCGTCCACCCAAGTGTAATGAGTTAGTTTATGGAATCTTCGCGAACTAGTCATTGGGATGCAATTATTAGAATTGTGAAATATTTCAAAGGCTCTCTAGGGCAAGGTCTTCTCTATCAAAATCATGGACACATTCAGATTTAAGGGTATATACATGCAGATTGGGCAAGCTCTTATGACCGATGATCTACTTCTGTTTATTTTTCGGTGGAAACATGGTGTCATGGAAAAGTAAAAAGTAGTCAATTGTTGCAAGTTCTAATGCTGAGTCTGAGTACAAGGTTGTGGCATATACATGTGAGTTGATTTGGTTGAAGCATCGTCTTAGGGAACTTGGCTTTGAGCTCTTCACTCCAATGAAGTTGATTTGCGAATCAAGCAGCCATTCATATTGCCTCGAATTCAGTCTTTCATAAGAGAACCAAACATATTGAGGTGAATTGTCACTTTGCTCGCGAAAAGCTTCAAGAAGGATTGATTGAGACACCATATGTCAAGTCAGATGATCAACTTGCTTACTTATTCACCAAGACACTAGGGGGTCTTAGTTGAAACCTATATTTAACAAGCTTGGAGCTTATGATATGTATGCTCCAGCTTTAGGGGGGGTGTTAGGAAAGATCTGTATTAGACGTTAGGAAATATCTATACTAGGAAAAATATGATCTGCTCTTTATTGTGTGATTTTCTCTTTATTCCTAAGATCTTTCCTTATGTAATTGGTTCCATATAAAGGCTACAAGGGTCTTGGGTTATTATCAAGCCCTCATTTAACTATTCTCTGATTTTCACAAAGCCCATAATGGTAAAAATAAACAACCAACAGTTAAGGATTATATAAAACTTAAAAAGCCTGATTTTTTTGGTTTCTTGTAGACCAGAAAGAAGGATACTATAGATCAGTGTATGTGGTTCCTAAGGAGAAACTGGGAAGTTTTGACTAATCATAAGAAACACTTTAGTGGCACAATAATTGTAGGTTACAACCCTACCAAACTGGAACTAAAGTGGTCTTGCTTAGAGCAAGTGATCCATTGTGAAATGATAGTCATCAACTCCAGTTACAATATTAGTAGTGTATGCTTCTAACTTTGAGTTCTAAAGGCAACAACTATAAGAGCAACTAAATCGCTTCAACAGGAATATAAGGATGCCTTGGCTAGTTGCATGGGACTTCAACTGCATCATTGGCTCGAGTTCATAAACTACTGCAGATTATAGGGTTAACTGATCTGAGATCATTTGGGAACTTGTTTACTTGGATAAACAAGCAAGTGGGAGAATGGTACCTAATGAAAAAACTTGACAAAAGCTTGGTGAATCCACAATGGCTACACCAGTTCCCATTGAGTTCAGCCACTTTTGGAGAAAAAATCACTTCAAATCACAGTCCTATATTGATAGATTTGGTTGACACGGAAGAGGTTAGGAAAACCCTTTCAAAGCTTTCAACTATCTTATGAAGCACCCTACCTTTACAGAAGTTGTACTGAAAGGATTGAACTTTGATGTTAGAGGATCCCAAAGCTACTGCCTTTTCAAAGATTGAAAGCCATCAAGGTCAACATAAAAAAGCTTAACAAAGATTCCAAAGACCCTATGATGATGGAGAAGCAAAATTCCATGAATGAATTATTAAAATGTCATGAGTAAATAATGGTTAAGTCAAGAGATAAAGAGCTCAAGATGAAAGAGGCAGTCCTAATAAGCAATTACAATAGGACCATTGAAAACATTAATTCTCAGCTGAGACAAAAATCAAGAATGTTCTGGCTTAAGCATGGAGAGAGATGCACAAGCTACTATTTCAACTTTATCAAAGCTAGGACAAACAAAAACCAGATCAAATACTTGATAGATGGGTAAGGGAACAACTTTTCTAATCAAGATAACATGAAGGGGAGTGCCTATAAACACTAAAGGAAGCAGTCTGGTACTGATGTGAAAATCTAGAAAACTCCAGATGATCTACTGGGGGAAATAAAAGCAATCTTAAATTAGGATAAATTAGAGCCAATAAAGGAGGTTACCAAAGAGGGGATCAAAGACTCCTAGTGTTCCATTCACCTTGACAAAGCTCTTGGCCCCAGTGGGTTCAATGGAAGAATTTTTTTCATCAGAATTGGGATATCATTGGTGAAGTGTTGTCAAAGCTACAAAGGAGTTCTTTCGAGAAAGGAAAATCATGAAGGAGAGGAACAAAACCTACATCAACCTCATCACTAAGAAAGGCAATGCCAGCAAAATTGAGGAATTTAGACCTATAGCCTGTTGTAATGTTATATACAAGGTCCTAGCGAAAATACTGGCTAACAGGATAAGGAACAACTTAAGCAAAATTATCAATCCAACATAGAATGCAATTGTGAAAGGGAGATCAATAGGCAACAATATACTACCCTGTCAAAAATTACTCAAAGGGTATAACTCCAACACTTCCATGAAAAGTTGTACACTAAAAATAGACCTTGTAAAAGCTTATGACTCAGAAAGTTGGAAGTTTATTACTAGGGTACTTGAAGTTTCAGGATACCCAACTAAATTCAAGGAATGAGTCAAGGAGTGCATCAGCACAACTTCCTTTGCAATACTGGTGAAAGGAAAGCCAACCAAACTGTTTAAGATAGGGAAAGGGCTTTGTCCCCTTACTTGTTTGCTTTTGGCATGGAAGTATTGTCATGCTCCCTGGCAAGGAATATATCCAATAACTAAGATTTCAAGTACCATTACAGATGTACAGCTTCCAAAATCTCACACTTAGCCTTTGCAAATGATATTCTTTTATTTTGTAGGGCTGAAGAAATCAATCAAACTACTAATGGACATCTTGGAGAATTTCAAAACTGTGTCAGGACTAAGCTGCGATCCTACTAAAAGCAACTTTTACTTGTTAGCAAATGTCAACCAGGAAGTAGCAGCAAGGGCAAATTGGGAGATAGGCTTATGCTACGATACCTATTAAATACTTGGGGTTCTCATTTCTCAGAAGAGAATCAGTGCCAAAGACTGCAATCCTTTAATGGACTCATTCAACAAAAGGATCAACCATTAGTGCAACAACTTTCTAAGCTATAGGGGAATACTTCATCTAGTATCCTCAATCCTCAACAACCTGGCAACACACTGGATAAATCATATTGCTTTACCCAAAAGCATCTTGAAAGAGATTGATAGGAAGTTAAGGGAGTTTCTCTGGGAAGGACCAACAATCAACACTATAGGGTAAAGGTGAGATAGGTATTAGGCCTAGGTATTACCTTAGGAAAGATGATAAGCAAGGTTTGTATGGCAAAGAAACTTTGGTGGTTATGCAAGCATGAGGAGGAGCTTTGGGTTAGATAGATACATTTGGTTCATATAAGAAGCAACAATCTATGGAATATACAACCAAACCAAAGTATGTCTTAGACATTGAGGCAAATCTTGGGCACCAGACAGTGGATGCAGGAACTAATCACACATAGGATTGGAGATGGAGAGCACATGTTGTTTTGGTTTAATAAATGGCATAATAGAGGCCCTTTATATAGGATTGAGGAAATCCAGCACTTGAAACTAGTAATTACACCAAATACCATGGTAAAGGCACCCATTAGCAACAACCAATAGAAGTGGCCTTTCCACCACAATAGAGGAGTAGGCATAATCATGGACAGTCTTCCTGTTTATCAACCTGACTCCTCCAATCAAGACCTAGTACTTTGGCAAATCAATGGATCAATGAAGTTAACACCAAGACTTGCAGAGAACATATTCAGCAAGAACTGAACATCAAAGCGAAGTGGAAAAAACTAAAATGGGACAATGATATCAACCAATCTCATGCTTCCATTCTTTAGCTAGAGATAGGTGGAAGACTAACTGTAAAGGACAACGTCGAGTTTGTCATCCCATCAAAGGACTGTGAGCTATGTCAGAGGCATATTGAAACTATAGATCACCTAATGGTTGATTGTTGCTATTCAAACAACATTTAGGAGAAGATCCAAGGACTCTTGAATATAAGGAAGGCAGCCTCTACCTGGAAAAAAGTAATCGAATGGGCTTCTAAAATCAAAATGACAAACAAAGCATATTACAAAGTGTTTAAAATATGCCTAACTTCACTGGTTTACAGCCTATGGAAAGACAGGAATGACTCTTTAGAAAGGAAGCTAAAACCTAAGAGCAAATGTTCCAAACAATATACTTCAATGCAAATTGAACCTACAGGCAAGAGGCTTGGTCAACAGCATTTCACATAGCATGAAGGAAAGATGGCTACTAAACTAGAGTACCACTTGATGTAACTTGGAGTGTTTCAATTTCAGTAGACACTTGAACTTCTTGTTCCTAGTTAACATGAATTGTATATATCCCTTATTTATCAACGAAATAACTTTCAAAAAAAAAAAAAGAATCACTTTTCTTTTGATTGTTAGTATATAAGCACTTAAGAGATTCGTAACATGGAAACAAGATATCTCCAGATATATTGGTGTGTGGGAAACTTAGCTTGATTAAGAAAATCTATTAGCTCCAGACAAGATATAACAAGTCAATCATGAATAGACAACTTCTACGTTCCAATATTTAACATGTATCTAAAGGAGAAATAGATGGGTGTTTAATGAACCAGTACTAGACGTTAGCAAACCAATAGTAAAGTAGATTTTGATGCAAAGCATAGAATCTTAGTTTTCCTAAATATGCTATTATGCTAAGCTAAAAGTTGTGTGCTAAGTTTAGTAGAAGAAGATGTGCGCTCAGTTTATTTGCTAAGTTACATGCAAAGTGTATCTACTAAATGTTTCATAGCTAAAGGTTCAATTAGCAAAACATAGGAAGATAAGAAACATCACAACCCAATATCTGCAAAGTAAAATGTCAAGATGGTCTTGGAATCAAATTGATAAGAACCATGAACAAGGTCTTGTAGGAAAAAAGAATATGAAAAATCCCAGCTAATAAGAATTCATTATGAGTGAAATGAATTTATATTTATTTCCTTAAAAGATCCAGCTCCAAGAAAGCTCAACCTAAAACAATTACATCTTGGAAGCAAATTTTGGGACTTACGAATCAAGTGATCAAGGAATTCAAGTGTATCATTAGGAATGGAAGACAGAATTAGTTGTAGATTGATAATTGGCAGGAATTCGACCTCTTTTCTTACTACATAACTACAACTCTTTAAGATCATCACTCACTGATTCAACAAGAGTTGTTGCAATAACAGATGGGATGAATTGGAGTTATCCTTTTTATGCTAATAAAGGCTTCTCTAAAATTAGTGAAGGACTATTGGTTCTTAACCCCAACTAGACAAACTAGACATTGGGATTTGGACTATACACAAATCCAAAGCATTTACAAAACCACTCTTGCATGGAAATATTTGTCCCAATTGAGCAAACAGTACCTTGGCATAAGTTGGTTGGCAAGATAAAAGCCTCACCAAAACTTCATCTATTTTATGGCAGCTATCCTAAAGAGATTAAGAACCAAGGATAGGATAAAATTCAATATGTCGTGTAAGTGGTATGCTTTATGCGACAGAGATGATGAAACAAGACCCTTAGTACTTTAAATCTCGTCTCTACTATAATTTGACAAAGGATTCTATTTAACCTGCATCATAATCAGGTTACTTGGAGTGGGATTTTGGACTGGATAAGCAAGTTACAAAGCTTGGAGGAATATGACCTTATCATCTTTAGAATGTTTTTCCAGTTGTGTAATTTATGCCATAAGGATTGAAAGGAGCCATAGAGTTTTTAAAGGCACCAAACAAGTTTAGCAAGAATTCTGCCAATCAACTCTGGCTTGGATTCGAGTCATTGATGCTGAAAGCTAGAGAGGGGAAGCTCAACCAGCAAATAACTCTTACATGGGGTCTATTATAGCAAAAGAAAGCCACTTCCTTTTATGTTGTGATTATCTATTGCAGCAAGAATACAAGATAGCCTAGAATCCATTGTTGATCTACATATTTGCTTGTGGGTACACATGTAATCTCCAATATGTTTAGCTTGTAATTGATATAAGCTTATAACTTTTGATGTTCCATGAACAAGTTTTCAGGAGGTACTCCTATATTTCATTTTGGAAGAGCAATATAATTATTCATTTTCCAAAAAAAAAATCAATATAAGAGTTTGAGGCATACCAAGGTCCAACATTTCACTTCCAATGTATGGGATCAGAGGTTTGGGTATGATGATGGTTGTGTGTCCAGCATATGCCATTAACAATGGCAGTGCAGCAATTGAGGGAAGCAGTAGTTTCCTGCTCTTAATAATAAGGGGAAACTTAGGTTATCCAAAAAATCAAAGTTTAGAAATTCATGCATCATAAAAGAACTACTCAAGGAAATAAGGTTTCAACTGTTAGTCAATAAAGTGTTAAGAAATTGAAGAAACATAAGAGAACTTACACTCTCCATGGAACATCAAGGACATCATCCACAAAGCCCAGCAGAGTCATGAAACAGACGCATGCTAATGCTGCATTGTATTCAACAAGCCACTGATCATATGAAGCAGTTAGCACCGGATCAATATGTTACATCAAATAAGTTGCATATTTAAAGATCCTGAAAGAAAAATCATAGATCAACCTAAACAAAAGAAAGACTACATGTTAAGAGATTTACCACCTTAAACTTGAGAAACATTTTCCATTGAATAACAGTTTAACAGAAAAAGTAGGATGGAAGAAGTATCATGGTCAAACTTCAGATATCTGAAAATAGGGCAACAGGGCAAGCAATCTCTCCTTAAATATATACTACTTTAGGGTAATGAGACTGCTGAAGGTCTAAATTAAGTCCAAGTATTTATTTTTAACATTATTCAACCATTGTCCACAGTTGTGCTATTTGCATTTTAGATATCCGAAATTACATATAACTAAAGCAACTTTATCATATAATGTACACTAAGACATCTAAACAATATTTACCAAAAAAAAAAGACATCTAAACAATGCTCTGTGACTACGTATGAGAATTCTTACATTGGAGTCTGCTGTGAAATTAAAATATTGAAACAGGATTGCTAAGACCAAGAACACTATCCCAACAACAATACCAAGAGACTCTGGCCTGCAGAACAAAAACTTCTATTGGTGAAAAATTGATAAATAATAGAAATTTGAACATTTAACATACAAAATATTCGTTTGCTATCAAATAAAATACTACACATGATATATTTTACAATTGCCATAAAAGTTTTTAACTTGGATAAACACGGGACGGAACCTACTTTGAACATCTCCATTTAAAAATCTGTCTACCAATCCAACAGATTGAAATTCAAATCACATAGATACCCACATCGCCCTGAAATTCAAATCCAAGGAAAAAAATTGATTGGAATTTGATGTAACTCACACTTTGACAGTGCCTTGAGGGGTATCCTTCTTGTTAATATCAAAACCAAAGAGATTCCTCCTCAAAACGTATCTAGAGGCCACGGGAATAATTTTCACAGTCAAGAAGAAACCCGCAAGACTAAGAACAGCGTTGATGAGGATTGACCGTTTGAGATCATGACGGACATTGTAATGGTAAAGCAGCAAATAAAAGTACGGGGCTAAAAGGAAAAGAGAAAGATATACAATAAACCCAGTTTTGGGAGGTGAAATTGGTGGATTAGGAGTAGCTGTTTCCTGAGACTGTTGATGGGTTTCAACACGTTCCTTAGTCGTGCTTGCGTATGTCAACGCCGAAGCTCTCTTTCGAGCCGTCATTTTTCTGTATCTTCCTTTTCTGCTTTCGGTTTATGTGTATTAGTTCTTACGAGCTTAGCGTCTTCAATCTGCCTTGTCTCGGTACCTGCCTGTGTCCGTCACAACCCAAAAAAGCACTGTTGCTAAAGTATTATCACTATTATGTAGTTAAGCACAATCGACCTATGTTTATCCATAAAGAAGTCAAAATCATTATCAGTTTCCTCAATTTTATTAACATTCTTATATATCAAAAAAATTTCTTTATATATTAAAAAATTCTCATTTTAAGTTGCTCTGTAGATTATTAAAAATATAAACGAAGGTGTTAAGATTAGAATAAAGATAGCAGGAGAAAATATAAAGTATTTTTTATTGATATTAGACTATATCAAAGATCATGATTAAGCTTATTCCCATTTCTAATAGTTACGAATAAACTTACCATAAATATCTAAAAGGATATGTCTTAATGTGTTTTGTTTTACAATAATATTGTTTTAATGGATAAAAATACAACAATGTGTTAATGATAGGCTAAAACTTTAGAAATGTATGTTAGAGTTAGGGTTTTAAATTAAGCGAGACCAAGATTAAGTACTTGTAGTGTATCTTTTCTAATAGCATGGTTATATCTAATGCGAAGATCAAAATTAGTACCGAAGAAGGATTGTTTTAAATACCTTGGATCTATCATCCAAAGCAGTGGTGACATAAATGATGCTATAGTTTCTTATATTAAATTAGGATGGCTAAAATGGAGGAACATATTGGTAGTTTTATATGACAAGAATATATCAAATAAATTAAAAGATAATTTTGAATTTTAGCAATTAAGTCGACAATGCTTTATAGGCCAAAGTGTTAGCTCATCAAACTGATGCATATTTATAAGTTGATGGTAGCAGAGATTGGGATGTTCCATTGGATGTGCAACCTTAAAAAAAGAGATAAGGTCATGAATGAAATAGCAAGAGACAAGTTAGAGGTGATTAACATTGATAATAAAAATGAGAGAGGCAAGACTTAAGTGATTCAGACATGTTAAAAAGAGATATCTTAAAGCCCCGATGAGAATATGTGAGAAGATTATTCTTAAGGACTGCAAGAGAAAAAGAGGAAGACCCAAAAAGAATTGAGTGGAGGTAATTAGGAGCAATATGAATCTACTAGAGACTTAACTTTTAGTAGAAAACTTTGACAAACTAAAATATGAGTAGAGAATCTTATATAGAAAGGTCCTTCTATTTTCATAGACCTTTTAAACATTTTTCTTCAATTTTTGTTTCTTTTAATTATTCTAAACATTTTTGTTTGTAGCATTTATTCCTTTAGTTATTTTAATCATTTTCATTTATCTAGTTATTTGTTTTTGTATTTATCTATTGTTTTCTTTCAACTATTTCCAATTTTTTTCCTTACAAAGATAGCCTTTTTACTAAATAGAGGAAAGATTGCATACTTTTAAACCTCTCCAAACTTACCATCTTTGTGAGATTCCTATTAAGACTTTTTTTTGTTTTAATTACCTTTTTAAGTTATATCGTTAATTTTAACAAGGTGATAATTTTTAGATGTGTGACATTTTATATGATCAACTACATCTTAGAGACTTAATTGAGAATTAAATTAAACAATGTGGTGTATATCAATTAAATAAATAAATAAATATTATTAATTTATCATATTTACATATAATTACTAACATTAAAAGAGTAAAAAATGTGTAATGTTAATTCATTCTATTAAAAATTTTAATTATTATATTTATTAGGTTAAAATACATCAATACATTTTGTAACTTATTCAGTTTCACTAAAACTATTTATACTTTAAACATTTAGAGTGAAGTGGCATGGTGTAACTGTATTTAAAATGTACGAGTATAGGACAATGCCATGAGGATTGTTAGCTAATTAGTAACTACCCACAAACTTAATAAGTTTCAACGATTATGGTTTGTTAAATAAGAAAATAAAATAGATAGTAAACCTAAACAAAAAAAACAAAGAAATGATCAAGAATAAATCAATATATAAATAAACTAAATTTATGTGAGGTTTTCCTGGGACTTTATTATACTAAAATTTACCCTGATTTAATGAATGATTATAGTTTCTTGGATTAGTAAGAATTTTGAACTTAGATAATATTCGTTTGAGTCATACAAACTTCATTATTAGATTAATCAATTAAAATCTCTTTCAAATCAAGAAAAGCTAAAAATGAATTAATTTTTCATAAGACCCCTCTTAATATTTTTTATTGTAACCTAAGAAGATCTTGCAACTTTCTCTCAAATAGCTCATGCTTAGCCCTCATTATCTATATTGTGATCTAGCCACACATCTCTTCTCTTGAATCTTAATATATGAAGCAAATAATTAAATCTTCCCATTTTTATTCTTTCAATTCAATCAATATTGGAATTTCTAAATTCAGGAAAAATCTCGAGGAAAATCAATGCTACTCATATCTACTTGATCCTTAAACTTTTTAATGTATGTAGTCTTATTGATTTTCGACCAATATCTTGTTGTAACACCATTTATAAGGTGATTTCAAAGCATCTTGCTAATAGACTCAAAGAAAACTTAAACCAAATCATCCATGACTATCAAGGAGCATTCATATCTAACAAAACTACCTTTGATAATATTCTCTTAGAGTAAGAATTAATGAGAGATCATAACTCAGGCAAATAATGGAATCTTTAACTTCTAGTTTTTCCTAGGATTTTTTATAACAACGATGTTTTTCATTTTGCTTGTTCCAACCTTGTAAAGACTACTTAATGTCTTTTATTACTTTAATGAATTCTTTTATCTTTCAAAATGAATTCATTCAATTATAAAAATATAGATAAATCACAAGAAAATGGATATTTATTAGATCAAAGAATTAATCAAAGCATAATTATGTCCTAGAGTCCATCCTAGCTAAATCTCTACCACAATTAGTTCATAACTAGACAAAGAATATCAACACAAAAACAATAAAGAAAATAAGAAAAAGCAATCATTGTCATGAATCCTAAATTTTGAATCTTCAATAAACCCTTGTTGAAACCTTGTCTTTATTCCAATAACGACTTGATCAATAACAAATGTGGAACAACTTCCAAATGACTTTAAACTATCTTCTAGCCAAAAGAAATCCCTTGATTTTTTCTCTTTCTTTTTATCAATGATCTTAATCTTTAATAAGATACAAAGCCCTAACTTGGTTATGTGTAGTAGACCATATTACATTTGATAGCTTCTGTCACTTTTTCCAAAAATAACATCATCAACATAGATGTGTAAGTGCTATGTTGTTTGATGTAGGGGTAACACTATATGTATATGGCTATAAAGGAGAAGAAGAATCAATCATTATAGAACATAACCATAATACAGTGATGTATAGGTGTCATGTTGTGATTGACTTTTTCCAAGTTAGTAAATATTGAATTAACCGCAAGTGCACGGTGTAACTATAGCTAATACCTACAAGTACAGGTTGATCCCATGAAGACAATGAATAATAGTAATTACTATTATCCTATTATCTATTTTATGAATTTGATTGTTATTTTTAATTAAAAGAAAGTAAAAAAATTAAACAAGTAAAATAATTAGGCAGCAAGAGTGAATTAGAGAATTAAGGAAGAACTTAGTAAAATATTGATATCAGAATATTAGTATCTAGGTTTCGAATCCCCCTAGAACTCTTAACATAATGATCTTTTATTATGAATTTGTTTTATTGATTTATTGGACCATGGAGATTCCTGTGTTATGCTAATAGCTGACCTTGAGTTTACGAAAAACTAATCCTTAAGTTTTGAACCAAATTACTCGAGTTAAGGTTTGTAGGATTGCCTTAACGATTCGTGAATCCCACTATTAGGTTTGATCCTAATCTAGAAGATTTATATCATCCTATCTCTAGGGTTGCAATCAACTCTTTCAAATTATGGTAGATTTATTCATAAACAAGATTTCTCAATTTCTATGTATGAAATTCGGTTATGATCTAATATTTGGGATCTATTAGAACATAAATAAAACACGTAATCAAATCATAATATATCAATCAAACCAATTGCATTAATAAAAGAATCAAATCATATTAAAGTAACAACATAGTGTTCATTTAACCTAAATAGTAACAAGATGTTTAGTTATACATGATATAACATGAAATCCAACATAAATAGAAAGAACAACGAATTGAAAACAATGAGTTCGTAATTCTAAATATCCCTGGTTCTTTTCTATCGAGTATACTTATAAGGTAGAGGCATGATCTTGTATTTCGATGGATCTTTCGATGATTTCTTTATGATTTTCACTTCTTTGGATCAAAATCACTCTTTGAGAATGATCTCCACATATGGAATTGCCTACTGATGTGTGCCCTTTTAATAAGCCTTTGCTCGTGTCCTTTTATAGCGAAATTTAAGGTTCTAGGAGATGCCCAGGTTGATGCACAGTCATGCATTAAGCCGTATACTTCTTTCAGGCTGTGTATAACAGTGCATCAACCTTCTATATAGCCTAAAAAAGTGCATAGAATGATGCACAACTGTACATCCCTTTTATGCTTCGAATATAACTCCGCTCACGTTTGGTACATGTTTTTGATTCATGATCCCGAAATTGGGCTCCGGTTGTAAAAAAATCGGGTCCCAACATCTGTGGTATCAAAGCAGGAAGAGATTTCAAGGAACCACGCTTTAGATGTTTGTTGATCTTTGGTTATGAGTTGGGTTCCGGAAACGGGATCCAACAAATCTCTACACTGATTGTTGTGGCTCCTGATTGGTCTTTGCCTTTTGAAATTATGTGTGATACTTTTGATTTTGCTGTGGGAGCTATTTTGGGCCAAACATTTGAAAAATCTTTGTGCGAAATTTATTGTGCTAGCTTAACTTTGAGTGATGCACAAATAAATTATACAACCACCAAGAATTGTTAGCGATGATTTTTGCATTGGAAAAATTTAGAACTTATTTGTTAGGGTCAAAAGTTATAATCAATTTTGATCATACAGCTCATAGATATCTTTTGACCAAAACACATGTAAAATCTTGGATAATCAGGTGGATTTTGTTCTTACAAGATTTTAATGTGGAAATAAAAGATAAAAAAGGGAGTGTGATAACACGTCATAACGCTAGTCAAAATAAAATAACTAGACCTACTACTATAGCAGTGGTGAGTCTAGTTCGATCCTACAAAAAATGTGTATAAAGTTTCCGAAATGAAAATAAATGGTGTTTAGGTTTAAAGAGGGGGGGTGTATTTTTCAAACAAGAAAATAAAATGAAACTAGACTAATAAAAACAAACTAAAAAGTATGTGAAAAATGATAAAAGTGGGGAATTCGGTAGCGACATGGTTCTTTGGTTCAATCTCAGCCCTACTGTTGGACCCCGATCTTTTAGTGAAATTTAAAAATATCCAATGTATGAAATGAATGTTTTTATATAAATTGTG
>JANSVB020000454.1:4032422-4043518 GCA_025504935.2 Erythroxylum haughtii
AGATATGTGCATCAAAAGCATCACTTCCTTCTTTAATTAACCATAAAGAAGCCAATAAATGAGACTCTTCTCATTTTTTTAAGATGGCTACATGAAAAGACCAATAACCTAAATGTGACCCTCTTATTTTCGATTATGAGATGAAAGAAGGGAGAGAGTACATCAATGTACCTCCTCCTTTCTTTAATCAAATGAACGCTAAAAGGTTACATTACATGCCATCATTAAAAGACAACCATTAAACTATTTAATGATAAGATCATTACTCTATTTAATGATGATAACGCATGATAAAAACCATCTTAAATTTAGCAATTCAATGCTTTAACTATAAAAAAACTGAAATATGTTTCTTTAATAATTGTGTTCAATTTAATTAATCTAATTAATCAAATCAAACCAAAGTCAAGCCCAATATTAAATGTTCATTTGGGTTTCTAAAGTAAGCCCAATATTCAATCATGGGCTTTAAAATCTCTATTTATATTTCTTACTTTGCATGATAACCTTCCTAGAAGCCAAGTGGGGAATTTAATTGGACTTATAAATTCAAGCTCCAATAAGCCCAGAATTAACTTAATCTCATTAGAATTAATTCCAGCTTATTAACTAAATGTCATTCCACTAAAAACAATTAATTGAACTCTTGAATTACTAAATATTATGATAATACATGTTTCAAATAAGATGTCCAATTGCAAACTCTATTATGAACCATATTATAGCCATCTATACAATAAAAGGGTAAAAATTACCGTTTTTCCCTTATGTTAAGTTTTCCGTCAAGATTTTCCGTTTTACTCTATATGATGATTAACACATAAGATCTCATCTTGGTGTTAAAACTTGATGGGTAGCTAGTCCACTAAAACTATTGGCGCTAGTTTAATCACCAATCTCTATAAAACATTTATAAGTGATGATATCACTATAAACTCTTTATTTGAGTCAATGTTCCCTAATATATATTTCAATTAATAATTCTAACATGCAAATATTATATTGATACTCTGTAAAAATCAATTCCGATCATATCAAGAGTTATAATGAAAAATATATAAGTTCACCACTCATCAAGATTGTGGTTCCTAAGAAAAGAATGCTAAAGTGTATGTTTTAAGATTAAAGTAACAACTTACTCTATTCTTTAAAACATGCGGGATTCCAGATTCATTTAATAATACCATTATCAATGTCAACTACTATCATGATATGAAACTCATCATTCCCTTGAAGTAAACTCCTTTACTTGCGTGGAGATAATTCGCAACACTATAGTCTAAACCATAATCAAGCGACCAACTTCATTATTCAACTGTGAATCAATTATTTTAGATTCTAATAATATACATGTTTCTCATACGTCTCCATGTATATCTATATTACTTACAAAAGAATCTTGGTATCTTATGAATAAATATATAATGCTCATACAAATAAAAACCAAACTCTTTTATTTTATTAATAATAAATATTTTCATTACAAAAGTAACTAGAAGAAGATTAAGTTATATGTAAATAAACTTGTTTTCTAAGGCACTATATTTACATAACTCCAACAAAAGAAGCATTGAATGGGAGGCAACCTATATAATTCCTGTTTTGTTATTTTCAATTATTTGTTATTGACTCTCTAATTAGTTAGTGTGTTTGTTTTTAATTTAAAAATAAAAAAGAACAAAAATTGAAGTCACGTCTGTGCACCATGAGTCACGGGTGTTACTCAGGGAGGGTGTGACTCGAGTCATCCCTGTGACCCCTTTAAAAACTAGCCACCCTAATTTTCGTTTAATTCTTTTGCAGTTGTCACCCTCTTCTCGTACCAATATCGTCGTTCTCCTTACCCAGCCACCACACACCCTATATCCCTGCGGTTGCAAGCCCTACACACCCCCCACCGACGATGTCGACTATGTGTAGTTCTATCCTAGCACCGAAGATGCAAGCCCGTGAGCCTTCATCCCTGCAGCTACACACCTGTGAGCCTCCATCTGTACACTCATGATGAGTAGTGAACTCATATGTATTTTTGCTTGATATTTTATTCTTTTATTGTATATTTGGTAATTAATTTGCTCCAAGTGTATTTATAGGTTATAATTGCCTTCGTAAACTAAAAGAAGAGGAATTCGGACGAAAACGTGACATAAACTAAAGATTTGAAGTCAATAAGGGATACATGGTCATGCATCAACCCGTATACTTCTCATGGCCATATAGAATCATTAATTCTAGATATTTTTCTTTATAGATGGTCTAGTACACAGCCATGTATCACCCAAGACCTTAGAAATTACTGTAAAAAGATTTGATCAAAAGAAAATTCAAAGAGTAGACATTGGGAGGCAATTACAAAGGATGAGATCATTTAGAAGGGATAATTTTGATTCAGAGAAGTGAAAAACACGAAGAAATTATCAAAAGATCCATCGGAACACGAGATCAAACCTTTACCTTGCAAGAATATTCGATAGGAGACAAAGAGGGAGATTTAGAATTATCAACCCATTGTTTTCAATTCGTTTTTCTTTCTAGTTATGTTTGATTCCTTATTCTATCATGCATAACTAAATTCTTCTAGTGCCAATGTTAGATGACCCCTAGTTTTGTGTAATAATATGTTTTGATTATTTTATTAATGTAATTGCTTGGATTAAAATATTGTGATTTAATTATGTGTTTAATATGTGTTCTAATAGATCCAGAATATTAGTGCATAATATGATTTCATAACATAAAGATTGAAAAATCCTATGTGTAAATAGATCCATAATAATTAGGAGTTGATCGCATCCCAGAGATAAGATAATATAAATCCTTTGGATTAGGGTGAAACCTAATAGAGAGATTCACAAATCGATAAAGCAATTCTAAAATTTTAACTTGAGTAATTCAGTTGATAACCTTATGATTAATTATTATTAGACTCTAGAGTGAACTATTAGCATACCATATGAATTTTCACAGTCCAATAAATCAACAAGACAATTACATAATAAAATATTAATCAATTTAGGGTAATTAGGGAGATTTGAAACCTAAACACTGATTCTCGATATTAGTAATTTGTTAATTGATTTCTTAATTATAAATCACAATCAAATTTGTAGATTAGATAAAAGGATAACGGTAACTACTAATATTCATCATCTTCATGGGGATTGACTCGTACTTGTCGTTATTAGCTACATCTACACCTTACACTTGCACTTAATTCATAATTGACAAACTTTGAAAAAAGTCAACCAACTATTCTCAAAAAGCTTATGTGTTCTAGAAACAAAACAAGAAAACAATCCACTCCCATTAAATGGTTTGAGGTATGTTTTTTAAAGAAACATAGTGGTTTGAATGTGATCCCTTTCAAAATCTCTAATTTGGTCATACTTGTTAAAAAGTTATGAATGATCGTCGAAGATAAGCAATCTTATGGGTTAAGTGGATAAATGCTTATTACATCAAAAGGAGGAGTTTATGGAAGATGAGCAAACCTAAAAATGCTTCAAACGCAATAAAAACAATCTTCAAATTAAGAAGAGAAGCAAAGCAAGGCTACATGTATTTAGATTATTGGGAAATGGTATTAATACATTCTATATGACAAACGGTTAACTATTGGAGTTTGTGAAGATATTAGTGAGCTCAATTCAATAAAAAATATCATTAGTGATGATCAATTTGTTGTTTGTGCTCTAGCACATAAAATTGAGATTTTATCAAGGATTTGAGATTCTGGTTTGTATAATCAGATCAATAGCATTGAACTCAAGGAAAATAAGATAGATCCCAATTGGCGCACTTTGTCTAAGTATGGTAAATTCACCAATGTGTCTTTTAAAAAGTTGTTTCAAAAGCAGGGAAGAATAATATCAAGGTATAAACTTGTCCCATGCAAATATATGTTGCCTAGAGTTTCAATCACAATGTGGAGAGTTATCAAGAACAAATTTCTTACAATTGATAAATTGAAAAAGTATATGTTTATACCGATGCGTATGATGCAAGCAAGAGCAAGAGAGTATTACTAATAGATTCTTCAGATGTCGGTTCACTCAATCTTTGTGGAATGAAATTTCTAGCAGATGCTTGTGAGGAGATAAATCGGATGAATTGGGAACATATTGTAGCTTAGTGTTTAGCTTAAACATGCGTGATAAAACAAAACAGTGGTGCCTCTTTATTACTTTATCATATCTAGTGCAAAAAGAAAAAAGCCCTCTCAGAAGAAGAAGCAAAAAATAAACAATTGTTGTTTAAAGGTACTTATTAATCTATTATAAGGTAGCGAAAGCTCAGTTGGCTCGGAGGGGTAGATTTGCTCTAAGGTACAAGATTTAAATCTCACAATTTGTAGTGTGGAAGCAACATTTTTGAGCCTTTGTAAACTTTGAGGGTGAATTCCTTGTAGACCTGTGAGTTGCTCACCTCCCCCTTAACAAGTTGCTGAATACCTGATTTATATCCTCTCAATTATTTCGTCAGGCTGGAATGTGGGGCCCTTTGAGTTGGGGTTCAACCTTTTGCTCCAAGGTAGCTAAAAGTCTGGCGGTGAGCGCATAAACCTCCACGTCATGTATAACATATATGACTTTCCCAGATTACCAGTCAGTCTTAGTGTCTGATCGCCGAGCACCGGCTATTTCACTATTCTTCAGTCGTCACCTTTCATTCGTATGGCTCTTTCTGCCTCAGCCAATCTCCCCACCGCCACCGCAGTCGCAGCCTCATCTCACTCATTTGTCAAACCTCACATCTTCCCCGTCAACCTCACACCCACAAAGAAATCCAAACCCACCACCGTTCACTCCGTCTCCGTATCCTCCTCGACTGCTCCCGGCTGGGCTGTTGACAGCTGGAAGTCCAAGCACGCCCATCAGCTACCCGAGTACCCGGACCCGCTAGAGCTTGAATCGGTCCTCCACGCCATCTCAACCTTCCCCCCAATTGTGTTCGCCGGAGAGGCTCGCAAACTGGAGGATAAAATTGCCGATGCTGCGATCGGAAACGCTTTTCTTCTTCAGGGTGGGGATTGCGCTGAGAGTTTTAAAGAATTCAATGCCAATAACATTCGAGACACTTTCAGGGTTTTGCTCCAGATGGGTGTTGTTCTCACTTTCGGTGCTCAAATGCCCGTCATCAAGGTCCTTTTCTCTGTACTTGTTATGTTTTTATCTTATTATGTGGTTAGAATCCGTTTCGTGGTTTCTGTTGATTATTATGACGTGTATTCTATAAATTCCAAGGAAGAAAACTTTGGTTGAATATGGAGGAAAGTATGTATAAGAATCTTAGTATTGGTATGGTAATTATGTGACAGGTTGGAAGGATGGCAGGTCAGTTTGCAAAGCCGAGGTCAGAGGCGTTTGAGGTGAAAGAAGGTGTGAAGCTACCAAGCTATCGCGGAGACAATGTTAATGGTGATGCTTTTGATGAGAAATCTAGAACACCTGATCCTCAAAGGTTGATCAGAGCGTACCTCCAATCTGTTGGCACTTTGAATCTCCTTAGGGCTTTTGCAACTGGTGGGTATGCTGCCATGCAAAGAGTTTCACAATGGAATCTCGACTTTGTACTACATAGCGTACAAGGGGACAGGTGATTTACATTGTCTACAATATCTCATACTTTTCAATTTTAACCTTCATTTCTAGGAATTTTTTGTCAAAATTTCTGAGCATTTATGGGACTATTATATATTAACAGAGGAGTATGCTTTAAAATGTAATCTGAGGTATTCGTCATGGTGGCCATAGTCTTAGTATGTGATAGCTACTATTTTCTTTAACATATCTAGCTTACATCACCAATGAAACGAAATGCTACGACTTGAGTAGAATGACATTTTATGCCCAAATAATGTTTCATATTTGTGTTTTTCTTTGTTGGTGGTGCTTACTACCCAATTATAATTCAATTGCAGTATTACTAATTGAATGAAGTAGTAATGTTTCTATATTTTTCTGAATGACTCTTGTTCAAAGACAGATTCATGGAACTTGCACGTAGAGTAGATGATGCTCTGGGTTTCATGGCTGCTGCTGGTCTAACCATTGACCATCCTGTAATGAACACGACTGAGTTTTGGACATCTCATGAATGCCTTCATTTGCCATATGAGCAGGCCTTGACCAGAGAGGACTCAACATCTGGACTGTATTATGACTGTTCTGCACACATGCTTTGGGTGGGTGAGAGGACCCGACAGTTGGATGGAGCACATGTTGAATTTCTTCGTGGTGTTTCAAATCCTCTTGGCATAAAGGTAATATTTTAATCACGGGAAAGCAGGAGCAACCTCATTAATTTTAAGACTCTGGATGTGGAATTCGGATAGCACTGGCAATTGATACATTTGAAATTATGGTTCTAATACTTCTATTTAATCCAAATATATATAATCATAAATTGACAATAAAAATTGCAATTCTTTATTCTTACTCAAACAATTAAAATTCTGTAAAATGTAACTATTTTTCAATTCATTAAAATTGGGTTATGGAACTAAAAACCCTATTTCGTAATTTAAACGAACACTAAAATTGCAATTGGTTGTCTTAATTTTGATTCTGAAAGCTCCAAGTGCATGCCAGACAATATCTGCTATTAGACAAATTCCATCAAATATACTTTTATATGACTTATGAGTATTAGATGGTGGGTCCAATTTTTTGTGTTCTATGTTAAATACTTGCTCCCTTAAAAGATGATTGATACAACAGCTTAATTCTGGGGAATTACGCAGCTTTTGGTGAGTTACTTTTGTTGTTTCTAATTGATGGACATATTTTAATTGTTAACTTTTTTAATTCTCTCTCTCACACACACATAATATTCAATGGTGAATGGGATTGACTAATTCGCTCAATTTTCACATCCTCACTAATAATGAGTATAAGTTCTCAAGTGTGGGTTATTGAAAGCATTTGACTTTTCTGGAAGCAGTTTGGTACCAGACCGTGTTGAGTAGAACCTGTTCAGGTTGTGGAGGTTTATAGATCCAAGTGAATTCAATCAAGCAAAAAAACAAGGCTCTCTCTGCTTGAGCTTTAATGTTGTGTTAAATTGGAGAATGCTAACCTTTTGATTATCTACGTTTGATAAGGATTTGGTTCATTGATCTCTGTTTGACAGGTAAGTGATAAGATGGATCCAAAAGAGCTCATAAAGTTGTGTGAAGCTCTTAACCCTCACAACAAGCCTGGAAGACTGACAATTATTACAAGAATGGGAGCAGACAACTTGCGTATAAAACTTCCCCATCTAATTAGAGCTGTACGTCAGGCTGGCTTTATTGTCACCTGGGTCAGTGACCCCATGCATGGAAATACAATCAAGGCTCCATGTGGTCTCAAGACACGTCCATTTGATGCTATTAGGGTGAGAGCATAGCCTTAGGCTTTGGCTTCTGAATCTCCATCTTTCTGAATGGATGATTTCTAACCCATGTTGGGTTATCATTTGTTTCAGGCTGAGTTGAGGGCATTCTTTGATGTACATGATCAAGAAGGCAGCTATCCTGGAGGAGTCCACCTGGAAATGACAGGGCAGAATGTGACGGAATGTATTGGAGGGTCAAAGACTGTAACTTTTGATGACTTGAACTCTCGTTATCACACTCATTGTGATCCTAGGCTCAATGCGTCGCAGTCACTGGAGCTTGCATTTGCCATAGCAGAAAGGTTGAGGAAGAAAAGGTTAAAATCTGGCAATAGCATCCTTAGCGGTTTTAATGGCCATGATTTTGTGGCATAAGGATAAGGTGACTAATTTTTAGTTATGATTGTGTTCTGTTTGGGTTCTGATTGAAGGTCGTCTGTTTGCATCTCAAGATGGGAAGCTAATTACACACATGGCAGTGTTAAAAGTAGAAATAATAAGTTTGGACTCTGGAGCACACCTGGCGGAGTAAGGGATTTACTTGCTTCTTTCCCTCATCACATTCTTCTTTATTTAATTTTGGAAGTAAAGAAAAGTTGTGTTGAAATAAGCCCATAGATGTTCAAAATACAAACAGGAAAGGGCAATACGTGTAGTGGATCGCTAAGTAACTTACTGTTGGCTTTATAGAAGCAGGGGATGGACCAGACTAATCCTAAGTAAAGAATCGAGAAACTTAACGCCACGCTTTTCATTTACGTATTTCATATGCAGACGGGCCAATTTAGAACGTTGGGCTCAACAGAGGATGGTGTTATTGATATTTTTGAGGAAATAGAATGAAACAAGGAAGAAGCAGATGATAGATGATAGAACCCTTGCAGAGGACGAGATTTGGAAATAGAAAAACCAAGATATTCTTTATGCTCGTTACCGTCAGCTTGTCATGTGTACATAATCGTTTTACCACTTTTAGTAACAGTAATCGTTATGCAACTGTCAAGAACAGTATAACTATTACAAAGGTCTTTTCTTTTTTTTTTTTTTGGTTAGTCCACGAGGTGTTTTAGGAAGGTCTCAACTATGAGAACGGCACCTTTAAGCCAATCACTCCCAGACTAATCCCCGCTCGCACCGAATCAACCTGTAAGAGATAAAGTGTTGGCCAAACAAAGGTCTTTTAAGCACTAAACTTATACCATAAGTTATGCTTTTTAAGCACTGAACTTATACCATAAGTTATGCTTTTTTTTTCACGACAATCTTAGGTCTGTTTAAGTGAAATTTAGCCTTTCTAATTAATAAATGTATTATTGAACACCTCACGACTTTCGTAGTACCTAATTCTCATACTTGCAAGAAACTACGAAAGCACTAAAATAATAGAGGTCACAATAAAAACAAGAAAGAGATACAACGATAATGTCAATCTTTTTTACTTCCATCAAAGTATATAAAAGAATACTCTCTCGAGGGATTTAAGGTTGATGGCCAAATTAAAATCCTAATAGAACCTTACTATCTAAAATTTTATTTTATCCTATCCTATCATATTACACCATTATCTTATAAGATGACATCCACATCTAAATCTGATTTTATCGGATAAGATTTATCTACTTTCCAACTAACAAGATAAAATATTACAGATGATCTATCTATATTTACGAAGATGTCTACTATCTTCAAATGATCCTCATGTATAGTATTTATCTCTTAGAGTTAATGCTTATTTTTGGTGATCTTATCCGTCACATCATCCAAGATCTCTCTGTAATCTCCATATGTTAATGATAAGTCATCCACGTCAAAGCCAATCATAACACATCGGTCCGATTCAATACTTACCCATGTCAAGTTCATTAGCCATGATCCGGTCATTTGGACATAACTAAGTCCTTAGTCTATCAAGAATTTAGTCTTAACATGTTAGCTCGTGTGATCCAACTAGCCTTTCACTGAAGGCCTTTCTCTAGCTAGTTTGAAGGTAGGCATTCTTCTTATGCTGTCCTATTGTTCGATGATTTAAGATATTTTCTACTTGTTCCTTCAACTGTTTTCTCATAATCGGTGAAAGTCTTTTCACCTGACTTTTATTCGGATATGATACATCCTCATAGTGAGGTTTAAGAAAAGTAACATGAAAAATAGAGTGTACCTTTAATCTCTCGGGCAACTTCAACCTATATGCCACGTTTTTTACTTTACTCAACACCTTAAATGGTCCATTGTACTTTAGCACTATCCACGATGCACTTCTTTGCTCGAGATCTTCTTCTAAATTTATGGGGTAAGTTTCAACAGTATCTTATCTCCCACGTTAAACTCGATCTTCTTTGTAAATTTTCTTGCTTCATCTATCGAGAAACTTTCCAAAGACTATTCCTCACCTTATCTAATAACTCTTAGTTTTCTATCGGACTATCCCTCACCTCATTTAATAACTCTTAGTTTTCTATCACGAACTTGTACACCATAGGACACCTTCTACCTGTCCTGTGATATACAAAATACTATCCGTATACTAGTGAATAACTAGAGTTTTATTATTATATATAAATCTTGTTCGACAAATCAGAATGTCCATTAGACATCCAATGAGATTGAAGGAATAAGAGAAAACAAGGCAAAATAGGAAAGTTCTGCATTTGAGGTTTTGTACATACCCTAAAAAGGCAGTGGTGGGTCCTTCATACTCCTAAACTTGTCCACGTAAGATCTAATTAGTGGAATCATAACGAGAGTTTGAGGTGCATTAATTTGAAGTTGGATATGAGTGATTATTGTAATGATAGGTTAAATAAAATATTGTCAAATATTAAAGTCTAAGTTGCATTTAGTATAAATATTAAGGTTCAAAATGACTATTTTCCTTATCATTACACTAAAATTGTTAAAAATTTAAATTATTTACTAAATGAATGAAATAAAATAGAATTAAAAACTTCAACAAAAATTGGACTTATTTATGGTTTAGGTTGTTTATTCAAAGTCTATCGTATACTTTTTAAAATAATTAAAATTCCTTCCCGATTTGATTTGTGAAATGGATCTCATTTTTAAACTCAAACCTAATCTATCATAAAATTTTTAATTTTAAACACAATTTGTAGTTCCTGTTATAAGCTTTTAGCTTATGCAAAATATAAAATAAAAATTATTTATAAAAATAATATATTTTAATCCTATATGTAAAATAAAAATTATAATTTCATAAAAATAAATTTATAATTTTAAATATAATATTATATGGATATTAATTAATCTGTAATTAATATTAGACGATAATAGCAGGTTAAGAAAATTACAAATTAGTTATAAATATTAATTCAAGCCCAAATTTAATTCTCAAATTCTTTTGACTTAAAATGTTAATTATACAAGTACTATAGACATATTGTCAAATTTAAACTCTCTAATTTTGAACTTAACTCATGTAACCAAATAAATTCAATTTATATATATGTAGCTGAAATTACTAAATTTAAACTTTTAACCAATGTTATGAATACCGTACCAGGCTCGGTACCAGATTGAACTCTGGAACAGAACTGTACCGGTATCGGTCGGTACCGGATACCGTTTCGGGATATTTTTTAAATTTATAAAATGGTCCCTAAACTTTTTAAAAATTGCAAAATTGTCCATATTGATATATTATACAACTGTACTGTATACTTTACTAGTTTACTGTTTACATCAACCATGTTTTAAAAAAT
>JANSVB020000454.1:4134606-4149506 GCA_025504935.2 Erythroxylum haughtii
TTCAAAGTCACTCTTTAAGACTAAGAAAAATCAAAACCTAGCATAACTCTCTTCTTTCTCTTCTTTTTCTCTTTTCCTGAGCTTCTCTCTTCTCTCTTTTTTCAATCATGTTTTTGGTTTCTTCTAACTCAAGCCAACCCTTCATCTTCTCCTTTTTATACCCTTAAAGATTTGTACAATGTCCATTTTGCCCTTCATTTAAAAGCCTTATGGCTTCTAAACTTATGAGACTTGCCAAATTTGCCCTTACACACTCTTACTATTTTAATACTTCAATTCCCTTAACCTATGTCATATTATCTTACCCATATTAGTAAGCTCATTAATTCCAACATATATTAATCTAGTGAGACTCCAAAATTAATTTAATCATGCTTATTTATCAAAAAAGATTCGGGGGCTAACATTAACAAATATTGCAGATTCGACACCCTTACCTCTTTCCAATCCTCATGTTATATTTTTGTTCATTTTATGTTTTCAAACCTTTAATGTATATATAATTTATATTATGATAAGTTTAAGTATTTTTTGGTTTAACTACTCTATTTAGGATTTTGAAGAAAATTCCCAACATACCTATATTATCTCCACCATATAACATCCCATATTACATCAAGATCAGGTTAGCTTTCAGTAATTAATAACGTCGCATGTGTTGTTTTACTTGTTTTGAACAAAATTTTCTTTTTTTTATAAAAAATAACAAATGTAGCCATTTTCTATTTCGATGGATTTTACAAGTATGGTTTACAATCATGGAGACTCTAGACCATATTCTCAGGTTCTATTTCTAATATAATCTTTTAGACATATTTTACTAATTGTTTACATTTTGTTTGGAACCAGGTAAATTGAATTCAATTACAACATTGAATTCAATTCACCTGTTTGGAACAAAAAAACAAAGATGAATCGAATTCATATGTGTAATTGAAACCCACTGCTTCTTATAAATTCAATTCAGCCAGCAACCCACGCGAATTCAATTACAAATGACTCTACTCTTGTTTTTAAACGTTGAAATTGGAGTCTTCCAATAATACCCTCTCAATACTTTTCAACACAATAACCCTATCACTGCAATAATACCCACAGCCACTCTTCTCCCATCTGACTACCCACATAATAATACTCACGCAACAGCAATAATACCCACGCAATGTCATTTGCAATCAATTTATTATATATTTTTTCATTTGCAACCAATTTATAATAGTTTTCTTCTAAATTATAATAGTTTTCTATTATCTTCATTGCTCGGTCTAGCCTAAAGTCATTTGCAATCAATTTTTTCTTTTCATTTTAATAATAAACTTTTTTGATGATATTACTTATAATAAAATTGATGTTTATAAGTTGCTCTATGTAAGTGTGAATGTTTATTATTTAATAAGATTATTTTTTAGTCAAAGGTAAAAATGTCATATGAAATAATTGAATTCATTTTGATTGTATTCCAAACAATGTAATTGAATTCAATTCTAATATTACTGGGTTTGTTTCAAACAGTATAAATTGAATTCAATTCAATCTCATTAATGTAATTAAATCCAATTCGAAGATTTCCAAACACTCTGTTACGAAATAAAGTTATAGTTAGATTAAAATACTAGAAAAATCTAAATGTGAAATTGAATTTTACAAAAATGAGGGAGAGGACAGGATTTTCAAGTTATGAATTTCGAAGTGAAAGTGTGATATTTCTTGTTTAAGAGTGATTCTTAAATTCTAGGTGCAACTCCTAGACACTAGGTGTGATGATTGGTTTTTTACAAACCCTAGATGTGATTTCTAAGAGTTGGTAAAGCTAGTAAATCTCTTTGTAAACTATCATTTTAAGTTTTCTTCTTTGTTGACATTAATAAAGAGACATTCAAATCAAATGTACTTTGCTTACTGGATATCTTCTTTATTGATATTAATAAAGAGACATTTTGATCAGCTCTGGTCAAAGCTATTCAAGAGACTTGTAAAGAAAATATTCTTCTTAAAGTAGAGTTTTTATTAGAATTCTTATCCCCCTACAATGCTAATTAGTAGAGTTTAAATACATCCAGGACTCAACTACTTTCCCAAACTAAAGGAGTAAACAGCTAGTTGGCAAAATAATAGCCAACGATTATTGGATAATGGAAATATTCCTAAGCAAATAAATAACAATAATAAACTACTGCAAATATTAAGCCATAATTTGCACTCGAGTTGATCTTCACGGCTTATCACATTTAGATCAAATATGTCTTGTTTAGTTCTTATTTTTTATCATTCGATAGTGTTTCTATTTCAACTCTCAATTAGCAAGTTGTACTCAATCAGTATAATGGAGGAAGATGCAATATTAGAATTAGACACAATGGATAATGAGACACTTTCAAGTGATTTGAGTCTTGGAGGAAGAACCAGTATTATGGCGGAAATAAAGGCCATCAAGCTCCCTAGCACTACCAATCATCTTCACCAAAAATAGGCCCTGAAATACACACAAGGAAGGGGAAAATGTTACTACACAATTCTGGTCTTTAGTAAGTTACTAATTGAAACCAGATTGCATTTCAGATTAGGAACATGGACCGGTTTTAAGTTCAGTCCTGAGAATTCTACAATGTCATGACCATTTGCTTTTACTATTTTGCCATCTACCACAGTAATTTGAATATCATCCCCACATGTGTCATAAGTAGAGAAGGTGTCTTGGCTTCCAGTCATGTGATTTGATGCTCCTATATCAATAATCATGTCCTAGTGTTTCTCAACCTTAGTGAAAAAAAAGGTTACCTTAATGAGCCACTGCTGCATTGGAAGAGGAAGGGGCATTTTTTGGTTATGTCAAAAAATTTTGGTGGCTGAGTATTGATTACAACACCTTCACTTGTTCAGAACTAAGGCTAAGTTGACCAGTCTAATTGTTGTCAACACATGTTTCTGCTGCAAGGGCTTTAGTGGGTTCTCTCTAATTTCGTGGCTTCCATCCTGCTAGTCTACCATTGAGTTTCCATCAATTTTCCCTGTTATGATAGGGCTTGCGACAATGGTCACACCATAGTTGCTCTCCACCTTTCTTTCTAGTTCTCTCGCCTTTCGGATTGAAGGTGTTTGGCTTGTTCTAGTGAGTAGCTAGTGTTGAACTGGTTGAGGATGTCCCTTCTAACTTCAACCAAAACTTCTTGAATTGAAGGGAAAGGTTTCTGTCCTAATAACCTCCCTCTAACGTCATCTAGATCTTTGTTCAGGCCTTGTAAGAAGTCCAAAACACGCTACTTTTCCACCATCCGAGAAAATTGAACTCCATCTTTAGGGCAATGCCACTTGATTTATTGGTATAAGTCCATCTCCTACATAACTCAGTCAAGGAGTTATAGTACTCAGTGACTGATTTGTTTCCTTGTTTTAGCTCCTGAAGACTGGATCGAACCTCAAACATTGTGAGGTATTTTCCATGTCCGAGTAGATTCCTTTGACTACCTCCAATATTTCATTGGCAGTCTTGTAGAACAGATAGGTCCTCCCAATTCTAGACTCCATGGAATTGATTAACCATGCCATAACAATTGAGTTTCCAGCGTCCCATGCGCTAAATCGAGGATCACTTGTACAGGGCATTGGAGTATCACTAGTAACATAACCAGCCTTTCATTTACCCTTAAGCACGAGGAAGACACATTGGAACCACTCTCTCAAGATGTTCTCATTGAGTTTGTGTTGGGTAATGCGAAGGAAATGGTTTCTAATGAGGGGTATGGTGAAGGATTTGGTATAAGCATAAGGGCAGATGAGGTAGCGTCAATGGTTTCTTAAAGAGAATCAGTTTCAATCATTGAAGGCTCCGATACCATGTTAAATTTGCAATAGACCTACGAGCCCACACGATAAGGAATGTTAGACCACACACAACCTCAAGTGAGGTTCTATCTTAAAACCAATTGGCAATAAATGGAATAGCCCACTAGGCTTAAATGTTAGTCTTCTTTTCTCTCTTTCTTCGATGTAGAAAACTCATATGTCGGTATTTTCAACACTCCTCCTCACATGTGAGTCTCATTTTACTTGGGCAACCTTCTGATTAAAGTCAAATAGGCCCCCCTTTTGGAGGAAACAATATTGCTAGGCCACTTGCTCTTTGTAAACTTCAAATCCTTCTCCAATTGCTTAAATGATGGGCCCCCTTCTGAGACAAACAATAGGCCAAGATCTTCATTATCTTTAATACCATGAACAAAGAGGTGAAAGGAAATAATTCTCCTTGTTGATTTACTCAGAAAATAGATTTACAATATATAGGTTGAAACTACCCTAATTCTAGGAAGTAAACAGAGGAAAGATTGAGGGAATTATTCCTAACCTACTACAGTTAATCAATGAAAAACAAGTTTGGAAATTTACAATAATTACAGCTAATCACAATAAATACTAAATCACATTAAATACTAATTACTCCACCATAATTCTCTCCAACAAAATCAACTACCACCATTGATTTGCTTCCCCTTCCAGTTGGAAAGATGCCAATGACACCTTTTGTGTTTCTAAAGTTCCCTGGTATTCAAAGAAATGGTTGACACAGTTAGGTCATCAGGAAAACATTGGCCATCCCCTTCTATGTTTTCTCAAAAACGCCCATTGGAGGCCTATTTGCTGCATTTGTTGACAATGCTGGAGGATGGATCTTGCCTTGTAAGCAAGACTTCAAAGAATTTGCTAATAGAAGTCTCTAGCTGAAGCAGTTTGTAATTGACGCCCAACTCCATTATGCTCAAATTATCTTCAAGTCCCCTAAGACCTGCTTCTAAATTCTCAATTCGATCCTTGTTGGTTGCCATAATGTATAGCTCTAATACCAAAAAGATCGGTCCCAGTCAAAGCTATTAAAGAGATTTGTAAAGAAAATATTCTGCTTAAGGTGAGAATGAACCTCATAATTTTATTAGAATTCTTATCCCCCTGCAATGGTAATTAGTAGAGTTTAAATACGTTAAGGACTCAACTACTTCCCTAAACAAAAGAGGTAACTAGCTAGTTTGCAAAAAAAATAGCCAACGATTATTGGATAATGGGAATATTCCTAAGTAAATAATAACAGTAATAACAACTACTGAAATTTTTAAGTCATAATCTGCACTCGAGTTGATCTTCGTGATTTATCACATTTAAATCAAATATGTCCTATTTAGTTCTTGTCTTTTAGCATTTGATAGTGTTTCTCTTTCAACTCTCAATTAGCAAGAAGTTGCACTCAATCCATCCTACACCAGTGTGATAAGTAGTAATCACCACCACCATAACAACAAAAAAAAGGCTTAAATGAATAATCAACATACCTTTGAACAAGATCATTAAAAATATATCTGATTGCAACATCTGAGAAGAATGAACCCCCAATCTCTAAATGGAGACCATTCCGAAGCGCATAGTAAGGGATTGACAACAAAGATTCGAGGCAAAGCCACTGAATTAGCCAAAGAATATAGGTCAACAACTTGTAAATTGATTGAATCCCATCCGCACAATTTCTATGAGAATCAATGAAGAATAATTTTGCAGCCACATAAAAGATTCAAGAAAACTACTTAAGGTAGGATCACATGAATGATAATAACAACATTTTTATCACAAGTAGACGAATGGGGAAAAAAAAGAAAGAAATAAACTAATGTCATATTGATAGTCACAAATTAAAATCTTCCAAAATGACACTAACACCTAAGAATAATAATAATAATTTTAAAATTAGGTTCTATGCAAGTAGAGAAGCAGAAACAAGAACTAGTACCTAATGTCCAAGTACACAATATGAAAACAGACTAATTTTAAAGACCTAATACCTTCCAATTTAACAAAACTGCCCGTCGAGTTCTCACTAGTACCCCAACTGTAAGAAGATTGTTAATATTTTGAAGAAACGATAGGACCAACGAATCTAAACAACCTTTTACTTCTTTTGTCAATGAAAATAAATCATTTATGAGATTCATGGACTGAGAAGAGAAGGTAAAAGCCAGTGCTCTGAGAATAGGAGCTAAAGCTTCATATGCTGCCAGCAAAACTTCGCATCCTGTCTGATATATAAGAAGTAGATCAATCAATGGAAGCAACAGAAAAACAACTAACAATTTCTAAATAGGCAAATAAATAAAGAGCCTAGAAATAATTGTAGTAGTACTACCAAGAAACAACACACCTCAGAGTCACTAATTGTGGATGTAGTAGTCTTCCAAAAGAATTTCCACATAAACGTCCATGCAAAATTCAGCTGAAGATTACTTTTAAGTTGTGCACAGAACACTAAAATAGAAGATATTGCTTGCAGTGATGTTATCTATTCATTCAGAAAAGGAACATAGTTACCAAAAGTAAAAGACACATTTCTATAAATGTATGATGCAAAACCCACAACTAATGGTAGTTGTCTAGAATGAAAAGGTAACAATTACAAAAGAAAAACATCAATACAAACTATATAAAACCAATTATGATGAAGACAGAAAATCTTATATGAAAAGTTCTCCAACCTTGAGATATTTTATTCAAATATAAGTTGATCCCAAATAAGACAAGCTGATTGGAATGTAGTAAGCCAATAATATTGACACTAATTAAGGTTGTTATAGTAAAGGCTTAAACTAAATGAAAACCACATAGAACATAAAAGAATGTGATCACGATAAGGAAAAATGTCATAAAATAGGATATATAATTGAAGAAAACAGAAATTAAGAAAATCAGGTCAATTGTATTATTGAGAGACTTACTACTTATAGAGGTAGGGTATAACACATTAAGAATTTCCAATAAAAAGTCCCTATTCAAAGTACTTAAACATTGTCCCAAATATGAAAATCTTGATGTATATGTAAATAGCATCAAGACTCTAGAGGCCCTGAAGTTAGTGTTTCATTCCCAGCTAGCATGTTAATTCTTCAAACCTAGTTGTGAGAAGCTTTTTTCCCGAACAGAATATACAAACTGGTCATAAAAAAATTTTCTAACTTATAAGTTTACAAAGATTATGATGACCTCTATATGTAATGTACAATTGTGTGAAACAAGTTTGTGTTCTAATTATTGTTGATTTATTATCATAATACAAATTCGTAGGTACATCCGCTTTTATCTTATCTTTAAGTCATTATAGATGCTCCTCAAACATAAAAAATCACACAGAATTCGAGCATCAGTTTGAACTCTACTTCAGAAATTGACCTTGCTACCATGTCATTTTTTACTCCATCATGAGAAAAGATTACCTCCTAGGAAAGTGCAATACAAAGTGTATTTTCTATCCATTAAGGACCCAACATAAACTGCATCTGCAAAGTTGACAGAAAGCTTGTCAAGAACGAGTTTTCTGAACAACAACCATAGGGCCTAGAAAGGAGAACTCCAGTAATAGAAAAGAAGATTTTCTTGTGAGTCATCCCGTGACTAGAACCTATGCAGAAAAACTCAAGTCACACTCCTACTGCATAAGCCAACCTAGTGTGGGCAAAGTAGATTAATTAGCCTAAAAATTTTGATAGGGAGCTTTATCTATAACACCCATCTTCCAACCCACATAACTTATGGCTTCATTCAATTGATACATTTGAAACTCAACACTATAATTTGCCTATTACTCTTACTAGGTTAAGTATATTTTCTTACAAATATCCCTTGACTAGAGCAAGCCATTTTAAATCCAAGAAAGTAACCTTAGTTTGCCAAATCTTATATTTCAATGCTAACTTCAATTTCAATATTTACCTTTTCAATATCAATATTTCCACTTAGATAACAGCTTTTACAAACCCAAGTACTGCAAAGTACTGCAATAAATTTACATTAATATGAGTGTTTTACGAAGACAGTGTGGACTCATTGGTTTTGATTGTATATCTTTTTCACCATGACTTCTATGAGTTGACCGAACCAAGTCCATGGTGACTATTTTGGGCTGTATAAAGCTTTGCTTAAACTACATACCTTATCTTGCCCAAAATTCTCAAAAACTTCGTGATGATTCCATGAAGACCTCTTCTTCTACGTCTTTAAGGAGGAAGGCATTCTTCAATTCAAATTGTTTTACATTTCTAGTCAAAGCGAGCATTTTATTCATTTTGTCAATAAGGAAAAATATAAGTCAATCCATAAGTTTGAGTAAATCACATGGTAACCAATCTAACTCTATGTCTATCTATTGATCCATCTTCTATATATTTAATGGTATAAACACATTGTCAATTATATTAGCTATCAAGTATGGCAAAGGAATTAGTTGTAATTTGGGTTCTAGATTCAAACACCTCAATCAAAGGATAATGTTATGCAGCCCTATCAACAGTTGATTCCATAGCTTATCAAAAGCTAGATTATGTACCTTTTATATAGCTAAAATTTTGAAAATCTTTCCTCAAGTAGGATTTATTAGCTGTACATATATATGTATATGGTAGAGTAGCTATTTTTAAGGTTTAAGTTTCAGTTTGCAATTTGTATATAATAATAATTCTCCATTGAGAGAACAGAATTTTCTAGCCAAAAGTTCTTTAAGCTCTCAAGTTATTAGAGCCTTTTATTCTAGTGCAGCCTTTTTGTCTAATCTCATCCTTGACTAGCCTTTTATTCTAGTGCAGCCTTTTTGTCTAATCTCATCCTTGACTAGCCTTTTATCCATCTCAACTCTAGTTTCACCTATGTTTATATAAAAAATAGTCAATCTCCTAGTCTTTTCATATTCAACTCCTTGTCTTTGATTATTCATTTTTTATCTCAACTCCAGTATCTTGACATTATGTCTTTAGATAACTATAAAAAATTTCTTAGTTCACTTTAATCGGGAAAAATACTCGATCTGGGCATTCCATTTCAAGATACCATAATCGGTGAATCTATGTTGACCATACGAATATGACTTTTGCAAGGTTTTCATCCCGAAAACAAAGCTAGCCTTTTGCAGGGACAATAAACTTATAGTTAAACAATCTGCTTCCATACAATGAAGAAAATATAAATTGGAAAAAAGACTAGGGTAATATGCATTACAATGGATCATTCTGATAAAAAGTCCTTTAGTATGTAAAATGATCTGAACAAGGAAATTTGTTCAATTGCTACTTTTTTGACAAGTATTCTACATTACATAAAATGATATAAACAAGAAATTTTGTTACATTGCTGCTTTTTTTACAATTATTCTACTTTACATTTATATAGCTACATAATGCATCTCACTTAGCAAATTATAACTAGGACATTATAGCTATAAATCTTCCTATATTCACAGCCTTGATTAAAGCACAAACTCCTATATTTACAGCCTAGAATAAATCCAAAACATTCTGAAGGAATATTTCATACGCCAAATTGTTTTCAGCAAACCTTTGGTGAGTATATCAGCCATTAGTTGAGACGTAAGAACATCCATAAAAACTAGGAACCTTAGGGTTTTGAATGAAAAGTTTGATGGATATCCAATGAAAACATATTCTTGGACCCCTGGATCGAGGTTGGACCAAACTTTATTGGGTAAATGGACACATGTGGTGCACTCAAATAGTTTTAGGGGTAAATTATATGAAATTCAGTTCAGGGAAAAAAAATTTGAAAAAAAAAATTGTGTTTAATTATAGCAAAAGCTATTACACGATCCTAAACAAGAATCATACACCTTGAATCAAGTGAAGCTAAACTAAACATGATATATATCAAAAAATAAAAATTTACATCAAAGCAACCAGTTTACTCTAAGTTCTCGGCTAACTATGCTTTGCTTATCATTGGCAATAATAACAGCTTAGGGAAGAATTTTTGAAACACTCAAAAGAGTTGCAGTGAGTTTAAGTACACGAGTAGGCATTCTATTCATCAAATAAGCTGCAATGTTAGTACCATTATCATTATTAAAAATAGCAATTTTAGTTTGAAATTAGTGCCATTATCTTTATTAAAAATAGCAATTTTAGTTTGAAATTAGTACCATTATCATTATTAAAAATAGCAATTTTAGTTTGAAATTATGTTTTAATCATCGTATAAAATTTTGGAGTACTGTCTCAACTTCAAATTTCTCAACCATTGATTAGTCAATATTCCCAACACAACCAGGTATGATCGTAACTTTTATTGAATATTCCCAACACAACCATGTATGATCATTAATGAAAGTTACAGATCATTTTTTACCTAAACATGTAGGAATTTGAGAAAGACACCAAACATCAATATAAATTAAATAAAATGATCACGAAGGTTTATAAAGCTTCTAAGGATAAATATTTTTATGATTTTTTTGACTAAATGCAATGATCATAGTGAAAAAAGAGAAAAATCAATAACAACAAAAACAACAACAATCCAATAAAAATTTCGTTGATACACGAGCTCTGGGGAGGTCCAGTAGTGCGTAGTCTTATTCCTAACTAATAGAAAAGCTGTTTCTAAAAAAAATATCTCTATTTTGAAACAGAGAAAAATCCATTCTCTTAAATTAGAAAGGAAACAATTTTTGAAGATAGAAAAAACCAGGGTCTACTAGTCCATAATGCCAAAGTAGTATTGTTATCTTTAGCAAGGATGGATTAATACTACTTAGTCCATGAGGTCTTTTATGCTTGGAGACTTCTTCAAACTAGTAAAGAGCATTGATAATTCTAGCATTGCCATTATGAATTCAGGTCTTGAACACACAATGGGAATCAAATAAAGTGACTACAATTAGAATCTTTAGATAGTTTGCTAATGGACAAAAGACTGCATGCAAGTTTGGGTACATCTAGAACAGATTTAAGGGATAGAATATTTCACAAAATAACCATATCGTTGCTTTAGGTGAGAAAGACCCATCTGAAATACGTATTTTTTCATAACTCGAACAAGGAAGATAAATGTGAAATAAATTTGAAATCATGGAGTCAAGTAC
Organism: Erythroxylum haughtii; assembly: GCA_025504935.2. NCBI lineage: Eukaryota > Viridiplantae > Streptophyta > Magnoliopsida > Malpighiales > Erythroxylaceae > Erythroxylum > Erythroxylum haughtii. Next base: position 4,145,501 of record JANSVB020000454.1, read on the forward strand.
TCCAGAATTAGTGATCGTAGAGTAGAAGTGAGAGATAAAGAGTAACACAATAAGGCATTTAACTTACTACCTATTTCTGCCAAAGAGGTATTAGGAGTACCAAATAATCTGGAATTGGATTTGAGCAATTTCAAGATTTTATACACCTGTTATGGACTGAAAAGGACTATCTCAACTTCATTACATTAGGATATCTTTTGGACGTTTTCTACAATTTTACCCTTCCAATTGTCTGGTTTCCCACGAAGTTTCCAAGAAGTTTTACTAGTAGGCGTTGGCTTGTTGCAATGATCACAACCAACATGGTTTTTACTATCAGGTTTCTTTCTGGTCAATGTGTCTTTATGAGTATTTATGGCTGCCAGTAGAGTTTTCTGTTGTGCTGAAACCTTCTTTCCTAACACCCTAGCATACAATGAACCTGGGAAAAACTTCACCAATAGATGGAAGGGGTTGTCTTCCAATTATTCATCCCTTAACCTCATCAAATTCCATATTAAGTCCTATGACAAATTTCCTGTAATGGTTGCAATCCTCAAAATATTTTCATTCATAAGAATTGTGTAAGTCCAGATCTTGCCATAGACGTTTTAGAGAATTAATATAATTTGTGACATTGTTCCCACCTTGGCAAATCTGTCCAAGTTTCAGCATTATTTCATATACTTGGGACTGATTTCTCAAGTCATAATATATTAAACTAACATTATCCCACAATTCCTTTGATATGTGATAACACATATAATCGGTATCCTCCTCCATAGAATTTACTAACCATGTCAATACCATAGAGTTTTCCGCATCCCAAACTAGATAGGTAGGATCATCCAAGTCTGGCCCTTCTTATCACCAATTAAATACTCAATCTTTTCTTTGCCTCAAATTTACATGCGTAAAGATTGAGACCAACACAAAAAATTGTCTCCATAATAAAAAATGAATGTGAATCTGAAGATAAATCACGAGGATTCTCTTTTTTATTGACAGAATCCTTAGCTTCATGAGGAGGATGATGGATAAACAAGAGAGGATGTAGCATCTAATATAATTTCAGCCATGGTGGTAAGAAAGAGGATGACAAGCAAATGGATGATAGTATAGGATTTTTATTGATATTTAGCAATAGCCTCGTAGGAAACTACAAGAGCCAAAGCTACTAGCCAACAATGGCCCCTCAAGCTTTCAGCTGAGACAGTACAAAGAGAAAAGATACCCCCTCTGTGCTACCCCATTCCCTTACTCTCCCCTCCACTCGGATAGCTATTAGCTTCTCTCTCCTCTAACTAATTCTAACAAACTCATTGTCTAACCGTTAGCTGACTCATCATTCCCTGGGTCACTCACTTTCTGCTCTGCCTTAGTCTTTCTCCTAGACTATGTTAACATGGGTTTGTGGCCCATGTTCTGTTACTTCCTCCTATTTCTCCTAGAGTAGGTCAATATGGGTTTATGACCCGTATAGCTATTAGAGGAAAAGAAAACAGCTAGCGTTTGTTGTTTAGAAAATTTTGGTTAGCTATAGTGCCAAGTAAATTGATATAAACAAGAAAATTTGTTGTATTGCTGCTCTGTTTACAGTGCGCTACTTTAGGTATATATAGCTACATAATGCATCTAAATTAAGAAATTATAACTAGAAGATTATACCGATAAATCTTCATATATTTACAGTCTTGATTAAAGCCCAAGCTCCAATATTTACAGCCTAAAACAAATGTAAAATATTCTAAAGGAATATTTTATCCACAATATTACAAAAGGAATATCTTCTAATCCAACAAAGTATTTACACATTGTCCCTAAATTGGTAAGTTAATTATGGGAATCTTCCTATATAAGATAATTGTATCAAGGCTATCCAACATATACCTTTTTTTTCATAAAGGAAGGTAACTGTAAAAGCTGTAAATACACATGGCATTTTTATAAATGTCATATGGATACCCTATTTTTGAATATAAGGGAAGGATAACAATGTAAAAGTAGTAAGTATATAGCCAATTTCTACAACATCAAGGAGACTCTCAACTTCCAGAAAATAGAGAATCAAATGTCTTCAAGAAGATTCCATTAAATGTGTCACAAAAGAGCTAAGAAAACATTAACATCAAGCATGGATCAATCCATGCATGATCATTCAATATTTCTACAGCGATCAAGTTCCACAACCAAAAGAACTTACAGCTTTCAACACACAAGTTGTGGTCAAAGTGGACAATCGTCGTTGACTACGACCTCCAAGTTTTCCTCTCACAGAATTAGGCAGAATAGTTCCCTTATCAACATGGGACCAGAATATGGAACAGCAAATATTAGCAAAAGAGACTAGCTTGTCCTGCATATCAAAAGAAAAATGATAGACAATAAGGAAAGTTGTTATTTACTATTAACTGTAAATTGCACATCTATCTTTAAATTAGAGGGAATACACATGCACAAACACACGTGTAATATAATAAGATTTACTCATGTAGTGAATACCAATAAAAGCATAATTATGTTGGATAACTTCTCATACACCACAGAATATTCTGCATAACCCAAAACTTCCACTCTCCCAGTATGTAATCTAGATCTCATTTTGCTGCCATGTTCAGCCACATTTTGCTGCAGCGTCCGAATCTCCTCAACCAAGCTCACAGTAAGAATGAAAAACTTCACAAGTGACAAATGTGAGGAATTTGTTTCACAGCAATCTTTTCCACAATTTTGAATATACTGCAAATGTCAACATAAACATTGTCTGAATAAGCCAAAAACAACAGAAAAACCTACCATGAGAAATGCTACTTTTTCTACATCACAAATCCATAGAAGACAAGGCAAACAATAATAATAACAACAATCTAGACTAGGCTATATTAGCAGTGGGTTTACTGCAGAACGAGTAGTTTCTTTCCTCCTTTTAATTGGTAAGAGAAGGATTTGCTTCCAGGTTCCTCTCAGTCGTTAAAGTCTCTCATGCACATTGTCCATACATGACAGCAACTCTAGAAAAAACTATTTAATACGGGAAAATAAATACATGTATATATGCAACATACAGCATAACCTAATCTCTCCATAATACCATTTATACATTTATGGCAGACAAACTGTAGAAACTAATTTCACAAAAAGAGACATATATAGAAATTTATGCTGACATAATATGTAAAGCAGTCAGAAATATTATGGCAATAAATGGTCAAAACAAACCATCAATACGGGTGTCAACTGATGTTCCTTCCACACTGCAAGAAAAAGGGTTCTCGCCCATCTGTTTGCTTCAGCATTCCATGCATCTAGGTCTTCATCATCAAAAGTAGCATCAGCACCAATTGAATATTGGGAACTAGTAAAACATTTTGGGAAGTCTTCAAGAGATTTCAGAAGCTTGATCTCATCACAGTGGTTACTGGAGTTACTACATTCATTTTCATATCCCCAAAGCCATTCCTGTGTTCTTCTTCTTAAAGAACCTTGGAGGGCGGAAGATCCATGAGAAAATCCAATGATAATGTGTGAATGTTTAACAAACAATTGCAGGAAAAATTTGTAAATTACAGCAAGTATTCAATGTTCGTGATCCAAAAAACCTAACAAGGGAACAAACATAAGGCATGGATATATGTAAAAGTAAAACACTAATCAGCAGTGACAAAACAAGAATCCTAAGAAAATACAGAGGTTTACTAGTCCTCTAAGATGGAATGACAACCATGCATTCTTTCAAGAGGCAGTTGACATATATTCAATAAAAGGAATGAATTGAGAAAATGCAAAAGCACAAGTATGCTTTTTCCCAAAGAATCAACATGAACCAAACTAAAAATTTAAACTATTTTCTTTCTTTTCAAATTCCTGTTTGTAACGCCAAATACACATTTGAGATCCGTAGAATTGGAACTCATACTACCAATTTCAATCATAGTAGTTAATAGCGGGCGATCGCGGCGCTATCGCGGAGGAGCGGAGCGGAGCGGCGCCTATCCGCTACAGAAACCCTTGTAGCGGAGCGGTTTGG
>JANSVB020000454.1:4207797-4220874 GCA_025504935.2 Erythroxylum haughtii
TGATAGTTTTGCTTGACTGTTTTGTTTCCTATTGATTTTGCTCCAATGAATGATTTGAAAAGCTGTCAGTAATCTTTAGGACGCTTACATTTTATTTTGTTTTGTTTAGTACTGAATTGAATTGTGTTTTATACTGATTGTCCTCTGAACCTTGGGACAATGAATGTCTGAAATGTTTGATGCATGTAAATATGATTGACTAATTAGTATGCACAAGAAATGAACTTGGTTGGTTTTGTAACTGTCAAATCCTAGTTGTGGGTAAATAGACATGCCTAGAAGGGTTTGTAGCAGCTTCTATGACATTCCGGTGTCTGCCACTTCGGTGTCTTCTGTTAATGACACTTCGGTGTCTTCTGTTATTAACACTTCAGTGTCGAGACTTCGATCTCTTCTGTGACACTTCAATATCGAGACTTTGGTCTCTTTTGTGACACTTCAGCGTCAAAACTTCGGTCTCTTCTATACAAGTCATGTTATCCACTTCTATAAATGGATTTAGTAGTCATTTGATTTTATATTCTGGTATTTATTTGATTCTAACATAAACTAAATTATGTTCTGATTCTGAAGGGTTTATACTCTCTTGTGTTATGCAGTTTTGTTAATTATAAAATCTGTTCTGAAATGCTTATGTTTGATTTATTGTTAAAAAAATATTTTAATGTAGATTAGTTATTACTTACCAAACTATATGCTTAGTACGGTGGATTTGCCCCGTGTAGGTTTAGAGCGAGGATTATAAAAACTGGGACGAGTCAACCGAAATGGCCAATAAAGTCTGAGTCTTGTTTTGACAAAAATGTATTTTGAGTTTATTTTGACTTTTATATAATGTCTATGACTTTGAATTGTTGCAATTTTTGTAATGACTATTTTCAAGTTGATCTTCGGTTTGAAACAAGGTTGTTTTAAGTTCAGTGTATAATATGATGTATGTTTATTCTCAATTGCTTCCAATGGAAGATTTTTGAATGCTATGCTTCTGCGAAATGTTTTGGTTGATTTGGTTTTAACTAAGTTTTAGAATGTTTTGGTCTGTTTGTGTTATCTTGTGTGACACTCACATATCCTCCCAAGGGGTATTTGAGTGTTTCAATTGGCCTTATTAACCAACACCTTGAAAATCCCTTTATTTTTACCAATTTCTAGCAATTATTCTAGCTTTCGATACCACCATTCAACATTCTTATTTTTTTTGGTATTGACTAACTTTAGCTTTGTTTCATTAAGTTCATCTACTGTTGACAACAACTTCCTCTCTAAATCTTAAATGATATCCTTCATGGTTGAATTCTACTTTTTTAACTTCTCATTTTACTTACTTATTTTCACCTATTTGGCATAAATTACTTCATAAGCCTTGCAAATGTCTTCCTTTTTAAATTCTGAGTCACTGTCATTACTGTCACAATATGAAATAGAATTTTGGACTGATTCATTTGTATTTTCCTCATCCAGACTTTTGTTGTATAAAGCAACCAATGCTACATAATTACTCATAATTTCTTCTTCGCTACCATACTCACTTTCGTATTCATTTTCACTCCAAGTGCTTATGTAAGACTTCTCTTTTCTCTTTTTAAGAATGTTAGCACATTCCGATTGTACATGTACAACACCTGACCATTCATAACATTGTATCTTCTTTGGCTTTCTTTCACCTTTTAAAGTTTTTGCTTGCTGTTTAAAATTATTATTTGAAAAACTCCCACCATTCTGCCTAAACTTGAGTCTATCTTTCTTCACCTTCTTTAGCCACTTATTGAAACTTCTTTTCAGTAACATTATATTTTTATTTTCATCAGAGTCGTCTCCTAAATCATTCATAGATTTACTAACCTCAGCTTGCAATGCCAACCTTTTTATTCTTCTCATACTTATCTCTCAACAAGTTCATCTCAAAGTTTGTGAGAATCCTAATTACTTTATCCGAGGATAACTCGTTATTATCATGAGCTTCTTCAATGGCTGCAATTTTTGGTATGAATCTAGGAGGCAATGATCTCAATGTTTTCTTGACAAGTTTTAGATTTGAATACTTCTTCTCAAGTTGATGTGTTTGATTGGCAATATCACGCAGTTGCTCATGAAAGTTGCCGATGGTTTCACTTTCTTCCATCTTAATCTCTTCAAATCTAGTGCCCAACATTTGAAGTTTTGACGCTATAACGGATTTTGACCCCTCATGTATTGTCTATAATGTGTCCCGTGCTTCTTTTACTAATTCACACATTGATATCATACTTAAATTTCCTTCATCCACAATGCTGAAAATTTCATGCATCGCTTGAGAATTACTAAGTGCTCCCTTTTCGTCATCCTAGTCCATTTAGATGGATCTTTAGGTATTGCTTCATTATTTTCATTAATCATCATTGGATGAGTCTACCCATTCACCATAGAAGTCCATGCTTTAGTTCCTTATTCTTGAATAAACACTTTCATTCTTGATTTCCAAACAGGATAGTTGGAAACATTAAGTAAAGGTAGCCTAGTGATTGAAGCCCTTTCTCTAGTAGCCATGAATGCGGAACACAAATCTACATCAACTTGACGCACCAAGTTCTAATTGGGTGAACCAAGCTCTAATACCAATTGATAAAACCTGAAAGTTGTAGTTCTGCAATAAATATGTTCTGTCGCGATTGCTTTTAACTAAACCTGACGGTTTCTTAATAGAAAACAATTTTGTTAGCAACTATCAAATTTTTCATAATTAAAACGCGAACAGAAAAATCAACTATGCAATAAGTAAATCAACAATAAAAATTTGGTAATGCAGTTCAGCATATTCAGTTTAATTCTACAGGGCCCTCACCCAGCTTGATCAACTTTCAATTAAATGTAATAGTTTTATACAAGGCTTTACTAACTATAAACTACTCAACCCTTGACACTATCCACTCGTACTCATACTTCATGAAGGTATTTCACTCTCAATAGCACTACATCTTCGTACTAACCTCAACAGAGAATTTTGCAACGACAAAAGAAGATAAAGATAAAAATAAATCTTAGGTGATTAAAACAAGAATAATTAAACAAAATGACACTTAAGTCAAAAGACACTCCCTTATATGTACTGTCTCATTAACCCGAAATCATGAGAAGTTGTCCAATAAGAATTCTCCTATGAACTTTGAAATAATCACTAAAGCATCGCACGCATAGCTATCACAAAAATCATCAAACGAACGTGTGTTTCATCACTAAAACATCACAAAAAATACAAATACTAGATTGATTAGTTTTTTGCACATTTGTTCCTCACAAAAAAAGGATGAAGTAATAGTCCAAATCATTTATGCACAGGTAGAGAAACGCAGCTGTCAAAGATTGCTCAAATCATCAATAAATTTGCATGTATCTCTTCAATGAAAACATGTCTATATCCAATTGTACATATCCAATAAATCCTATCTTCTTTAGGATTTTACTTCTAAGTAGGATTCCTTCATTATTCAAAATAATGGAATCTTATACCAAGTAAATTTCTTATCACTGATGATATACTAAATATATCCAACTAAAAATAATGTCCAAAATAATAAATTATATATCTTAGTAAATATCTTAATAGTAACTTTGTCTATTGAGTGCCCAATTCTGTTGTCCTCATCCAAGCTACCAATCACTCAATCCCTTTCATTGATGTAGCTACTATGTTCCCTACAATTTGCTTGCAACATCTTCATCTTTGTATAACTCGAGCATATTTTCTTTTCGAAAAGATTAAATTTTCAAGATAATGAGTCCTTATGATAATAAAAATTACTATTTAAAATAAATAAATAATAAATAATGATACACTAGTATTAAATTAAAATTTAATTGACAGAAAATTATTCCTATTAAATTCTTTTATCTAATTATGATTTAATTTGTACGATTTAAAATTGTTATTACTCAAAATAACACTTTAAAATATTATCATTTAACTTATATTCAAGCGTATACGCTTGTATTTCAAAATGCTTTTCCTTCCGAATTTTATTTTATCACCAACTTTTTAAAGCCATATTTCACTATTTCAGTGTAGATACTAGGTTTTTAGCCTTGTGGTACTATGAAGCCAACATAAATCATCTTACACATGCGTGGTTGTTATGGAATAAACGATTATAACGAAATACGTATATTCAGATTGGGAATTTGTCAGAAAGAAAAGAAGAGGAATATCAAAGAGACAGAAGATATGTAGATTTTATTGATAGAGAGAGAGATTACAAGCACATACATTCATTTCATGTCGTTGGAGCCACATGCATTCGGCTTAAATACAAATTTACAATACTCTATCCTCGCATCTATTCTATTACTCTAATCCTTCTTTTTAATTAAACGTTGCGCTTCACTTTTTTCCATCCAAACTCTAACGTTTGACATCTTACTTATTACATATTGTTTTCTTCTATTACTCTGTAACAATTCCCTTCTCCTTAACATTTTTGTACACCAAGTTGATTTCCGGGTAACAATTCTGGAGATCAAAGAGGTATTGCCACGCCGCATCCATGCTTCCTCCATCCTACCACTGTATTAACAGCTGCGTTACTGCTCTGTTGTTCTTCTTAGCAATGCGTCAGTCTAACATTGCTATCGGAATTCGCTCCACAAGCATGACGAATTCTGGTAAGGCTGAAAAAACTCTGACCCAATCCCCTTTTACCTTCTTCAGTTGTGACACATGAAATACAGGATGTATTAAGGAGGTAGCTGGAAGCTCAAGTTTATAAGCCTCTCTCCCCATTTTCTGTATAACCTTGTACGACCTATAATATAGAGGGGACAACTTCTGATTACTCCTCCGTTGCAAAGAGTGTTACCTGTAAGGTTGTAGCTTAAATAGCACCATATCTCCAGTGGCAAATTCACACTCCAAACATTTGATTTCTGCGTACTGCTTCATCCTATTATGTGCCCTCTGTAAGTGAAACTTTGTTACGTTGATGATCGCTTCCCTGTTCTTAAGCACCCTATCCACCTCTGCCACCTTTAAGTCTCCTGCTATATATGGAGTATACACGAGTGGAGAGTAACCGTATAATACCTCGAAGGATGTGGATCCGATCGATGGGCGGTACATAGTATTGTACCACCACTCTGCCACAGATAACCATTCACTCCATCTCTGTGAGGTTTCACCACAATAACACTGCAGGTAGGTTTCTAAAATCTTATTAACTGCTTCAGTGAGACCATCGGTCTGCGGATGATACGCGGTGGAGTATTTGAGTTGTACACCTTGCAACCTCAATAACTCCTGCCAAAATTTGCTCGTAAAGATCAGATCCCTATCGCTGATGATCGACTCCAGCATACCATGTAGTTTAAACACGTTCACAAGGAACAGTTCTACAATATCACTTGCCGCATAGGGATGCTTCACTGGTATGAAATGTGCGTACTTCGTGATGCGATCAACTACCACAAAAATGATTGACTTCTCCTTTGATACTGGTAATCCTTCGATGAAATCAAGACTGATCTCCTGCCAACTTTCCTCCGAAATGGTGATTGGTTGTAAAAGTCCCGGGTATACTGAATTGTCGTATTTGTTCCGCTGACAATTCATGCAATCCTGGACGTATCTCCTCACATCTCTCGCCAACCCTTTCCAGAAAAACATGTTCTGTATCTTTTTGATCGTAGCCACCGCCCCCGCGTGTCCTTCGACTGCCTCGTCATGGCTAGTACTGATTATTTTCTATTTTAATGCCTTAATATTTTCGACTATCAACAGACCTTTCCATCTTAGTAATTCATTCTTCCACTCATACGCATTGGATTTCAGTGTGTTATTGCTAAAACTTTTTATTATTTCCTGTATCGTCTGGTCCTCTTCCCAACTCTTCCTTATCTCTCCCAATAATTCACCATGTAACTGTGCCACTGATAACATCATTAACTCTACACTTGTGATTCTAGATAGAGCATCAGCGGTGTCGTTCTCCTTCCCGCTCCGATATTGTACTTTAAAATCGTATCCCAACAACTTAGGAAGCCATGACTGATGGAATGGGTTTGTCAATCTCTATTATAGTAGGTATTTGAGGCTTCGGTGATCGGTTTTAACCACAAAAGGTTTGCAACTCAGATAATGATGCCAATGTTTAATCACTTTGATTATGGCCAAAAACTCTTTCTCGTACGTCAACAGTCCACAATGTCATCTTGCTAATGATTTACTGAGGAACGCTACCGGGTGGCAATCCTATTACAACACTACCCCTATGCCATGTCCACTGGCATCAGCTTCAATGATAAACGTCTTCGAAAAATCAAGTAACATTAATACTGGAGCATATGTGATCGTTGTTTTCAGTTTCTCAAAGGCATTCAACTCCTCCTCCTGCCATTCCTAATTGCTCATTCGATCCTTCTTTAACAACTCTAATAGTGGCTTAGCTATCACTTCGTAACCTTTGATAAACCTCCGATAGTACCCTGTAATTCCTAGGAATCCTTGAAGTTCCTTAATTCCCTTAGGTATCGGCCATTCCTCAATCATCTTGACCTTCCGGTAATCCGTAGCCACTCCCATCTCCGATATAGTATATCCCAAGTATTCCACCTGTCTTGCTCCGAACACACACTTATTTCCCCTAAAAACAACTGATTCTTTCTCAACGTTTCCATGGCAATGGAGATGTGCTGAACGTTTGATTGTAACAATGAACTATATATGAGGATGTCGTCGAAGAAAACAAGGATAAAACAGCGCAAATATGGTTTAAACAACTCGTTCATCAACCTCTGGAATGTAGAAGGCACATTTGTCAGACCGAATGGCATTACGAGAAACTCATAATGAGCTTCATGGGTTCTGAATGTCGTCTTTGATACATCCTCAGGTTGGATTCTAATTTGGTGGTAGTCTAATCATAAATCCAATTTGGTGAACCACCCCGTCCTATGCAGCTCATCCAGAAGTTCCTCAATCAATGGTATCGGGAACTTATCCTTCATCGTATCTTCAAAACAAGGAGGTTGCTTTACATAAACCTCTTCATCTATAAAACCATTCAAAAAGGAACTTTTCACATCCATTTGAAATAGTTTTATATAGTGACAAATAGCATATGCAAGCAAAATCCTAATAGCTTCTAGTCTAGCTACAAAAGCATAAGTTTCATTATAGTCTATTCCTTCTTATTAATTATAGCCTTGAGCTACTAATCTAGCTTTGCTATGATTTACTCTACCCGATTCATCTAGTTTATTCTTGAATACCCATATGGAGTTTTATTTAAAATAGGTCACAAAAATACTCTATTTTGAATATAACAAGCTGTGTTCACAGCTTCTTCCCAGAAATACTTATGAAGATTCATTTCACATAGCATAGTCCTTGCCATTTCCTGAATTTTCCTATTATTTCTTTCTATAACTCCATTTTGTTGTGGAGTTCTATGAGCAGAGAAATTATGAAAAATTCCATTCTCTTCACAAACCTTATCAATAGACGCAAATGAATCTTTGAAAATTTTCATTCTCAACTAGCAAAACCTTATCAATAGACGTAAATGAATCTTTACCAATTTTGCTGATTCAAACTATTTTGCCCTGCTGGTTGTCTCCAAAAGTTAATGATCCTCCTTGCTTATTTTGGAGGCCTAGGAACATAGACCTTCTTTCTGTCATATGCCGCAAGCATCCACTGTCCAACTACCATTGGTGTTGGTTGCTTTTTCCAAGAAGGGAGATCTACACTATATATTATGTCTTTCTTAGGTACCCATATTTTCTTAGGTTCTTTGGGGTTAGATTTACAATAATTCCTTTAATAATAAGAATATTGCTTCTTTTTCTTTTGGCTAGGAACAAAACTCTTATTATGACGAATATTACTATTAGTAAACCTTAAACCACTCTTATGTTTTGGATGTCTATATTTTCCAATCTTATCATTCATTCATTTAGTATTTTCTGTAAATGTTGATAAATCTACTGAAAGACTATTAATCCTTTATTTTCATTGATTAATTTACTTAGATCTATCTACGGTTACTTTCTTTTTCATATCGTCTACTTGTTTCTTAAAGCAGATGTTTTCTTTCTCTAACACTTTCGTGTTCTTCAAGCTTTCAACAAATTTCTTCTTCAAAATCCTATATTGCTTTAATATAGCATACGAATCTTCTAACAATTCTAAATATGCCACTTAAACATCATTAAAGTTAGAAGTTACCTGATCATCGCATTCCTTTTTAGCTACCAAGCATATATTTGCTTGTTCTGACGCTTCTAATCTAAGTCCGATTATGACGAATCCAGATCTTCCCACATTGCCATCATGCTCTTTTTGTTTTCTTTAGTTTTGTTCTGTTTTCTTTTGATCAATAGACATTAAAACTTGTAATGTCCTGGTTTGTTGCCCTCATAGTAGATGATAAACGTTTTCTCATTCTTGTCTTCGTCTTCGCTATTATTCTTAAAAGACAAATCTTTATTTCCTTTTGCTTTCTTTTTCCGCATCCTTCAATTCTTTCTTGAAATGAAGGATAGCTCATCATCATCTTCACTTGAATCTTGATCAAATTCACTGGCATCATCATTCCTGATTTCTTCAATCTTTAATTCTTTTGAAGAAGTGCTTCTATTTTTTTGATTCTTCTGACCAACCTTTAATGCAATAGGCTTATCTCTTCTAGGTTTATCTTCTGCAGCAAGCTCTACTTCATGTATCTTTAGTGAACCAATTAATTCGTCTAACTTCAACTTCCTTAATTCCTTGGCCTCTTGTATCACTGTAACCTTGGGTCTCCATCTTTTAGGTAGACTTTTGCGAATCTTTCTCACATAATCTTGATTATCATAGATTCTCCCAAGAGCTTTAAGTCCATTAACGATTGTTTGAAATCATCCAAACATCTGATCAATACTCTCCTCATCTTTCATCTTGAACAGCTCATACGGATGAACAAGAATACTGATCTTGGACTCTTTCACTTGATTTGTGCCTTTTTGTGCAATGGATAATGTGTCCCACATCTCCTTTGCAGATACGTTTCCATGAACCTTATCATATTCACTTCTACTTAGGGCACAACTTAGAAAGAACTTGGCCTTTGAGTTTAATTGAAATCGAGCTTTTTAATCGGTTGATCATTTGTCACGAGAGATGGTATTGCCTTCATCGTCTGTCGATGTGTATGGACCATTCTTGATGACATCCCAAAGATCAATATGTGTGGATTCTATGAAGACCCGCATCCTGTCCTTCCAATAATGATAATCCTCACCATTGAAAGAAAGAGGTCTTGTGACCGAGGCACCTTCAGCTATAAAAACATGTGATTCAGCCATGGATCTTTATCCTTACTGTGTGATAGTGTTTCTTAGAAACCTTGCTCTAATAACAACTAAAGTAAATCACTTGTTAATATAGAAATCCAATATGATATGTAAACTACACAATAAGGGGGTTTAATTGTGTAATCTTTTTGAAAATATTAATCTTTTGAGACTTCTTGAATTTCTTTACAAAATTCAAATGATTATTAAAACACTTTTCTAAAGTTGATAATCATTGCAATTGTAAGTAATATTACCTACTCGACTAACAACAAGAAAATTAAAAGTAAGGGTTAGAGAATAGACACTGCGATTTTATACTGGTTCACCAAAAACCTTAGACTACGTCCGGTCCTCAAAGTTAGTCTGAGATTTCATTATACTCTTCAACTTTACAAGTATTCTTTCCACACTTGTAGAGCCTCTTCAAGTCTCTCTCATGAAGTATTCTTTATTAGCTATATTAGCCTCTCTGGGCTCTAGCCTTCCTTTCTCTCTCTAAGAAAAGTATTTTTGAGCTTTGTGTTACAGATGTATTCGCTCACTTCTTTCATATTTTGAATACCTAATATTTGTTAATGTAAAAGCATTTGTTCTTTTTGGTATTCGACTAGAACTAATATTTATAGCCTAAGTCTCCATTTGTCTTCTTGAAAACTGCTTCTTTAAACTTCTAAAAATGATTATTAGTTGAGTCCTGTAACTAACTCCAACTAACTAACTGTCTGACATTCTAGAATATCTTCCTTTTGTGTCATCTGGAATAATGCTTCTTTTGTTATTATGTTTCGTCTGTTATTCTGCTTTGTCTATTATACCGTTTCGTCTATTGTCGCGCTTCGTCTGGTTTTGCACTTTATCTGGTATTGCGCTTCGTCTGGTGTTACGCTTCGTCTGTTGTTGCACTTCGTGTGGTGTTGCGCTTCATCTAGTGTTGCGCTTCGTCTAATGTTACGCTTCGTCTGGTGTTGCACTTCGTCTGGTGTTAACTGCGCACCTTCTGAGTTAACTAAGTGTTGCTTACATTTTTCTACACACTTAACAAACTGATCAAAATAGTTCATACATTTCTAAGATTATTATTATTTGATTGTCATCAAAATCAATAGAAGTGAAGTCCTCTTGACCTAACAGTTTATTTATCAAAGACTTCTCGCAAATTGCAAGATCTTTGACAAACCTGTTAGTCAAGGATGTGTCTTACCTGTTTGATGACAAGTGTATGTCTGCCTTTAACAAACTAAAGGAGGCATAGATATCAGCACCAATTTTATCACCACCGGACCAAACACTTTCATTTGAGGTTATGCGTAATGCAAGCGACCAAGCTATAGGTTATGTATTGGCAAAAGGAAAGATAAAATGTTGTATACGATCTACTATGCTAGTAAGACCCTTGCAGGACCTCAAATTAATTGCACCATCACAGAGAAGGAATTGCTCGCATTAATGTATGCATGTGATAAATTTCGACCATACCTTTTAGGATTAAAGTTAATTGTATTCACCAATCATGCAGCGATAAATACTTTTCAACAAAATGATGCAAAACTAAGGCTCATTCGATAGATGTTACTTTTATAGGAATTTGATTTAGAAGTGAAAGACAAAAAGGGAGCAAAAAATGTGGTTGCAAACCACTTATCCATACTAAAATGAAGGTAATGCAAGCCATGTTGGATCGAAAACAAAAGCATGCAAGATTTGGCTAAAATGGTAGATTTCACAACTTTTTTCGAAATCAAAATGCAGCAAAAACAAAATAACCAAATCAACATGTTTCAGTCATACATGATAGGGTATAAGGAAAATAATTAACATAAGAACAAGATGGAAATTATACCAACTCCTTGCTACAAATTTGATTCCTCGCTTTTGTATCCTCTCCTCGTCAATGTATCTTCTCCTTATTATTGTATCCTCGACCAATCCAATCTACCACTTGTTCTCCTTGGACAACTTGGTTAACAAGATCGTTTGGTGGGAAAGGAGAAGAAATATTTGAGGAGATTTTCCTTAGTTGAAAGAAGCCAAAAATGAGTCTCTTATCATTCAAATTTCGGTTAATACATGCAAGAGAAGAGAGAGTGAGTCTAAAATGCAATAACCCTTCTTCTCATTCTCTAAATTTCGGTTATAGATGAAAGAAAGAAGTGAAGTGCATCCAATGCATCACTTCATTCTTTAATCAAACATAAAGAAGTCATTAAATGAGACCCTCTCATTTATTTAAGATGGCTATATCAAAAGACCAACAACCTAAGTGAGACCCTCTCATATTCAGTTATGAGATGAAAGAAGGGAGAGAGTACACCAAATGCTCCTCCTCCTTCTTTCATCAAATGAATGCTAAAAGGTTACATGCCATCATTAAAAGAAAACTATTAAACCATTTAATGATAAGATCATTACTCCATTTAATGATGATAAAGTATGATAAAACCATCTTAAATTTAGCAATTCAATTGCACATTTAACTATAAAATTGAAATATGCCCTCTTTTTTTCGTTAATAACTTTGTTTCAATTTAATTAATCCAATTAATCAAACCAAACCAAAGTCTATCCCAATATTAAATTTTTATTTGGGCTTCGTGGGTAGCTAGTTTATCAAACTACTGGTGCCAGTTTAATCACCAATCTCTATAAAACATCTAGAAGTGATGATTTTACTATAAACTCTTTATTTGAGTGAATGTTGATACTTGTTGAAGTAAATCACTTGTTAATATAGAAATCACATATAATATGTAAAATACACAAGAAGGGAGGTTGAATTGTGTACACTTTTCAAAGATATTAATCTTTTGGGATTTTTTTGATTTCTTTACAAAATTTAGATGATCACAAAAACACTTTACTAAAGTCAATAAGTAATGCAATCGCAAGAATTATTATCTACTCTTCTAACAACAAGAAAATTCAAAGATAAGGGTTAGAGAATAGATGCCACGATTTTATACTAGTTCACCCTAAATCTTGAGTTACGTCCAGTCCTTAAAGTTTTTCTGAGATTTCACTATGCTCTTCAACTTTACAATTAATCTTTCTACACTTGCAGAGTCTCTTCAGGTCTTTCATACAAAGTATTCTTTATCTTCTTTCTTAGCCTCTCCAGGCTCTAGCCTTTCTTTCTCTCTCTAGGAAAGATATTTTTTAGCTTCACATTACAGATGTATTCGCTTTATTCTTTCACACTTTGAATACATAATTTATCTAAGTATTGTACAATTAGATTTTATCTCTTGTAAAAACATTATTTAGTTTATGCCTAGAACTAGTATTTATAACCTAAGTCTTCAACTGTTTTCTTGAGAAACTGCTTCTTGAATCTTCTACAAACCTTTATTAGTTAAGTCCTATAACTAACTTCAACTAATTAACTAACTGACATTCTAGAATAGCTTCCTTTTGAACCGTTTGGTATAATAATTTTTCTGTTTTCACGCTTCGTCTACTATCACGTTTTGTCTGGTATCGTGCTTCATCTGTTATCGCGCTTCATCTGGTATCATGCTTCGTCTGGTATCAATGTATCATCTGTTACTGATTTGTTTCTTCTGTTGCCAACGTATCATCTATTGCTAACATATCATCTGGTGTTGATATATCATCTATTATTGATATATTGTCTGGTGTTGACCACACATCTTCTGGTTTTGACTAAGTGTTACTTACATTTTCTGCATACTTATCAAACTTATCAAAACAATTCATACATTTCAAAGATTATTATTATTTGATTGTCATCAAAATTAAGTTAAGTCTTCTTGACTT
>JANSVB020000454.1:4220974-4232844 GCA_025504935.2 Erythroxylum haughtii
AAGCTAGGGACAAGCTTCTAGCATCGATTCGAGGTGGGTAGTATGTTTATTTATTGAATTTTAAGCTAAGTATGTATTTTTGAAAAATCAAGAAGCAAAACTTTTACAAATTATGTATATGATAATGTTTAAAAATTATGACTTTTGAAGGACTAAATTCCTTGCTTTAGGAATGATTTTAAGAAATTGCAAGATTTATGAAATTCATTGTTTTCGAATTATTCGAATAAATTGATGATATTGCTATGATTTATTAAATTGAAATAATTGGTGGATTTTATTGTTTTGAATAAAAGATGGAAATTGCTACATGAATTTTGGATGAAAAATGTGCATTGTGTATTTGAATTATGATTTAAAGAAATTGATGCATTCTTTGTGATGAATTGAGATTGCATGTAAATTGCAATATGAATTTATGTGAATTGTGAATGTGTTTATGTCGAGCACGACACTATAGGAAAAATCAAGATTTTGAAATATGCTTTCAGGCAATCCGAAATTTTTTGAGTATGATTATGTGTTTTGTGGATTTGGTCAGGTCCCATAAGTGGGACAAGTGCGCACTTGTCTATTTTTTTAAGGCTTCTCCCGCCTGCCCACTAGTGGCACTGGAGTTCCGATTTCGGACTCCCATAAGTTCACGGCTACACCGGACCGCTATGTGGGAAGGTGTAGTACGTTCTGTTCACGGCTGCACAGGACCGCTATGCGGGAATGTGCAGTATGTTCCGTTTCTGGACCGACCCAAACCATTCTGATGTGTTATGTGCTTTTGCTTTGTTTCTAAGTGTGATGCATCCATGTTTTTGAAATTGCTTATGATTTCTTTGATAAATTGAGAATTTTTGAGATATAAGCATTTTTTGATAAATTTCCATTGTGGAATTTTATTAAATGGCAAAAGATTAAAAAAATGATTTTTTTGCTTATTTTTCGATTTATAAACATGTTATCCACAAGCTGTAAAGCTCACCCTCCTTCATCCTCATCTCCAGGTATCGAGCAGGAGATTGGATGAAAGAAAGTCAAGGCATTTGTTCAATTTTGCGTACCTTGTATTTTGTGTAATTTGGATTTTTGGTATTGGTATTATTTATGGCTTGGAATGCCATTAATGTTTTATAAGCATTTATATTCATGATGTAAATGAATTATGGATTTGCATGTGGAATTGCGTATAGAATTGGAATATGAATATGTTTGATTATGTTGGGATTCCGGACAGGAGGTCCGATGAATTGTGATGTTTGAACTGGAAATATAGAAGTGTTTATTATTTTTGAATTGATAGTATATGGTCATGTGTGATTGTTTTTATGGCAAAGAAAAAGAATAATAAGATTTTTGTTTAACATGATGAGATATGAATGCATAAGAAGAATTTTATGAAGTAAGATTTTGTTTGAGGATAAATTTTCAAAGGGGAAATCAAATTGCTTTGTATGAGATTGAATAAAGAATGAAAAAGAAAAGAAAAAAATTTATACCGTATTGGATTGGCTTAGATCAAGATAGTCTTATAGGTTTCTAACGCTGAACGTTTGTCTTGTTTAAAAAGTTTGTGTTTGCGGATGTCGGAATTTGCCCTTAAGTTTTGATTAGATTCGTTTCGCTTTGTGTTCCGTTCTTTCGGATTAGATTTCCTTTGATTCCGCTTTCGATTTGTCCGTTTTTCGTTTCCATTCGCCTTCCGATCCGATTTGTGTTTTGCATTTGTTTTGGCCCACTTTCGGGTTTAGGATTCGTTCTTTTGTTTCACTTTGTTTTCCGATTCGTGTTTTCGTCCGTTCTTTTGTTTCGTTTTTTGTTTCGTTTTTCGTTTTTCCGGTTGGGGTTCGGTTCCGAAATAGGGTCCCAACATTTAATATAAAACAAAATTTTATTTCTGAAGATTTTTAATAAACCAACCACTATAAAAGGTATTGGTAATCATTCATTCATCTTAATCAACCAACATAATTATAATGATTATATCCATTCTCATTTCTCCCTACATTCATTCTCATTCTCATTCTCATTCCCTTGTGTGAATCAAGCGCTCCCTAAAGTGATAAGAAATTTGTGACAAATCTTGTCACAGTAGGATGACACAAATTCTTACCATTGGTAAATTCCTTTCTCATTAAATTCAATACCCATGCATGATTATAAATGAACTTTGTCACCTTTTTAGCTTTCTACATAGTTTCATTGATAATAGGAAAATACATAAAATTCTCTATATTCTCCAACATTAGGTCAATACAATATGCAATACGGAATGATACTCGCAAGGTTGGGTCGGGTAAAACCTTTGTCAAAGGCCCCTTGTCATTAATACAACAAATCGATGGTTGTAGCCCGCACGGGTAGCTTGGTTGACCATCTAGCAGGGTTAATTGGAGCAAGGTCCTAGGTTCGATTCCTGGTCACGGGAAGCAGTTGACCGCTCTGTTAGGGGGCTGACCAAGATTATACCGTGATTCAATCCTCCAGTGGTGGTCGGGCCTGCGACTGGGGGCCCTTGAAATTGGGGATTCAACCTTTTGGAGCAAGCAAATCGATGGTTGACTGTCGATCAAACGACTTGGAAGGAGTTACATTGATTGGTGCATCTTAGGATAATAGAACTGAATGACCTGCTGCTCCAAAATGACGTTATAGTGGATTGGTTGGTGGCAAAACGTTAACTCGCCTCGCAAGTGACGATTTTCAATATTCTTTTCGACGATTGAATAACTCTCATTTTCACGCGACTTTGTTCCGCTCTTTTCTGCAAAATTTGGATGTGTATAAGGTTCAAAACTTTGAATGACTTTTTTATTAAAACGATTTGATAAAATAAGCATATATTTGAGGTTTTTTGTTGTTAATAAAAATTTAAAAATTATTTTTTTCTTATCATTATTTATGATAAATAGTATACTAATATTTAATAGATAATTTAGTTTATTTTATTAATAACTAATTAGAATTATTTATCATATTTTATTAATATAAAAATTTATTAATTTTATATAATAATAAATTTCATATTTATCACATTTTTATTTATTATCTAATAATACTAATAAGTAAGATGATTCATCTCTTATACTTTATTATAATTAATAGTTTATGATATATTATGTAAAATTTTTAGTTATTATTTATATACTCATTTTATTTATAAATAAGTATTTTATATATTTGTAAAAATATTAATCTATAAATAATTTATTAATATAAAAAACACTTAGTACTTGTATTAGGTCTAAAAAACTAATTAAAAACTAATCAACATTTGTATAAAACTAGTAAATAGGTAAGATATGAAAAATTAATCAACACTAATATTAAACTCAACAAACTTCTTAACATTGAATATCAATGTTCTAAATAAACCCAATTTAATTCTAGTACAGTATTATATTAGTATCGGTCAATGCTAGGTACTGTTTCGAACAATCTTTTGAATTTATAAAGTAGTTCTTAAATTTTTAAAAATTATAAAATAGCCCCTCAATATATTATACTGTATAATTTATAATTTTACAACCTTGTCTCAAAAAACCATAATAATTGAATTTTAAAATAATAATAATCTATTTATTTTATTACAAAATATTTAAAATATTACAATTTCATCATATAATAAATAATAATTATATCAAAACACCAAATAAGAAGAATAAATATTCATCACTCTTAAATTATTTATCAAATAAAAATATATGCAAAATTATATGTCAAACATGCCTAAGTATGAATTCATATATATTTTATCTGAATAAATAATAATATACATTCTCCTATATATATATGGTTAAATTCATTATACCCTTTATAGTTTGACATATTATCAATGTCCCTTGTGACTTCTAAAAAATATCTAAAATCTCCTACACTGTCAACTTCTATTAAAAACCCTAATTTTGAACTCCCGAACCACACTATGTAGTGCCATTTATAATGCCACATTTAGTGTCATATTAAAAGAATAATGTCATTTTATAATTTGTAGTTATGGTTTTTAATGGAAGTTAACGGAAAGGGGGATGGGTTCTATAAAATTATAATTATAAGTGAATTATTGATTTTTTAAAAGTCAAGAAAAAATTGATTATATATCCAATCAACAATGGGTGTATTGAATTTAACCCATAGACACACACACACTACAAAAGAATTTAGTTTGGGTCTTTTACCCATAAAGCTGTATTTTTATTGATATGCTTTTAATACCTAATATTTGACATTATCCACATAATGAGGATAATTATTTTTCAAACTATCCAATTTTGAAATTTCTTATGATATTAAATAAGTTAAAAATTAAATATTAGGCACAAAAACAAACTTGTTGTAATTGGAATTACAAATTATATTGAAATTTGATATTACTTTTTATATTCATTTGATATATCTAATAAATATATTTATTAAAAATTAATTTTATTTTTATAGATACATTTAAAAAATCTTTTTACTCATAACATTAAATTTAACTAAAAAATCTTGAAAACTTATACTTAAATTTTAAAATTATACTTCTGTACAATTAAGTCTTCAAATCATTATAAAATATTATAACTGGGTCTTAGATGTAAATTTTTATCAGCCATCCTATTAAATACTAAGAAAATAACATTTTGAACTAAAAATTTGATGCTTTAGTATTATTTAGTTTAATTATTAAAATGTGAAAAATTAAGAAAAGTGGAAATCATTGAAAGTACACTCGGGCTACAGCAGTCAAGCGGCAAGAGGGGGGCCGTTTCCGGTAATTGCGCCCACAATCATGCGCTAGGTTCCGCGGTACACGTTAGAAGCCTTCTTTAATTATTGTCGTTGAACACCTACGATATGTTTCACCATCTCGTCGAAATATCGCCATACATTATATCGTCTTTATGACGTTTAAAGAGAAGAAAAAAAAAGAATTGATGTGGGCACATTATATCGTCTAAAAATGTTATGGTTACGCGTATAGATCGAGAGTAGGAAAACGTCTTCTTAATGAATGTGAGAGGCAGTCTAAATTTCTAAGGTTATAAGTTGGATTAAAGAAATGGAAGATGGGCATAAGAATACCCCGAGTAATTGCCTACGTAAAATATTAATGAATTCTTAATACTGTCATAAACTAGTAAGCACGTACGATGTTAATTAACTTCATAAATATCATTATTAGTTTTTGTTCTATAACTATTCGGTTAGTTATAGTCTAATAACATAATAAATTAAAGTTATTCTTTTATCTTATACATATTCATATATATATATATATATGATAAAGTTTATGAGATAAATATACTTTCAAATGAAATTATAATGAGTTTATAATTATGATATTTATATTTCATTTATCTATTATTCCTAAATTTTTCCTTATCTTTGTTCAATAAAGACTGGATATTAATAGAACGTGAAAAAACTAACCCAGATTATATTTTTCTTTATAACGGGAGTTGTTAATTTTATAGGCTAAACTAAGAATATACTTAAACAAATGTGTGAGTATTTGTTAGAGTAAAAGTTCGGTGTACTAATCTTATATGAGAATTCTATTTGAAACATTACTTATATGTCTATAAAAATTCTCATTGTAATGATTGTATAAGTGATCTTTTGAGTTGAGATCTTCAAGTTATTTTATATAGGGATTGTTATGTTTTGGTACTACTTATGACTTGTTCTAGTAAAAGATAACTCAATCTGTAATCAATGGATATAACATAAATTATATGAAAGTAGTTGAGTGGTCAATATAGAATTCATCACCTTAATGTGATTAGCAAGAATATTCCATTATTCTTGAATATTATTGATTCAAGAAATCTTTGGCCAAGGCAGAATTACGTTTTAAAAATAGTTTTCAAATGTCATTAATTAAATCAATCACTAATGATAGAGAATTGACATAATTGAACTTAAAATAGAGTAAACATTAATTTTATTATTTATGTCTAATCGAAAGATTATATGATGAAATGATTGGATTATACAAAAAATCATGCACAGAAAGATTTGTAAAAATTACTTTGATATTCTTAAATATTTAAGTGATTATAATATGTTGCTAGATGTCAATCATAATTTATGGATATAAATTGTTTAATTAGATAATTAAATATAAACTAAAGAAGTTTAATTTATCTAATCCTAAATGTGATTTAGGATTAAAATTTATATCCATTGCTAACATATTTGAGAACATAATAGGGCACATATGAAGAATGCGTTGAAAAGAGAAAAGTAAATAAAGACCAATATGAGATATTGAATCTTATTTAGGCATAATTGGTATTTAATTAGAATTATTTGTAATTCTAATTCAAGTTTAATTGAAATTAGAATTTAAATTAAACTGAATTACTAAAATATCTAAAACTTATTATAAATAGGCTTAAGCCCTAAGGAAGTTACCACTTCTTGCCTAACTCTCTCTCAATAGTTGCAGAGTTATCTTAACACGTTTTACATATATTGTTAGAGGCAGGATACTTATGCAATTATGGTGGTTAAAATAACCTGATTTTAGAAATGGTTCGAGGGAAACAAAAAGAAAATGATTAAGTTTTGAAAAAGGGTATGAATTACAATTTATACCTTATTATGATTTATGTGTTAATCATTTTATATAATTTTAACTGATCTTGATTTTGAAAAATCAAATACAAAAATTTTGTAGTTGTTTTGTTGCACATGGAATCAAATTCGAACCTAATTGATAGGTATAGTTTATACTATGTTTTGATAAGTGTTTTAGTGTGTTTTTAGGTATTTATTAGATGATTATCGTATGTATAAGCTTATAATTGTGTTAATTTGAGTGTTTGTTTATATTCTAAGTGTTTATATGATTTAGAGCATGATTTTATTCTTAATTTTATATTTCTTAAGGTATTTGATGTGTTTGTTAGTGCTGGAAATCAGGTAATTAAAGAACAAGGATGTTGGATGTGTATGGGTAAGGTCACGATCGTGACTTCCATATCATGATCGTGACAGAAAGAAATTTTCTAGATTCGCAATCGTTATTTCCATTTCACGATTGTGACAAACACTTCCAAGTGCAAGTTTTTTCATATGTTTTAAGATTTGGGGACATTTTTGGAATCGATTAAAGTGAGAAAACCGTAATTACACCTGCATAACCCTAATACACTATTTAACAATGTTAAACACACTAAAAATGCATCATTCAACACATAAAAGTGGATCAAACAAGGGATATCAAGAAGAACGTCCAGGAATTCCAACTTTCTAGATCAAGACCTAAATAGAGGTTTTCTTCTTTTTCCTTTATATATTTCATCAATCTTGATGTGTAATATAAATTCTAAGATGTTTAACATGTTCATGAGTTTCTAAATTTCATATTGGGGTGTATTTTTAATTTATTTTGTGACTTTGATTACATATTATGGTGCTTGTGATAATTATGGACGCTTATACTTGATAACAAATTGAGAGAGTGAGTCTAAGTAATTAAATTAGAATGTGCAACAAGAGTTGGCAGTTGAATAATTCCTGAAATTATCATATTAACAATCATGCAAAGAAATATCTTGTGTGAGAAATTAATTATCCAATAGATAACTTCAAATCTAATTGAAAATGTTAGGAAAATTTTTATGAAACAAGAGGTTGCAATTCTAGAATTTTCGGATTTAATTAGGGTTAGTTGATTAGGTCCAGAGAGAGAGTAATCAATACATTCACAAATCTATGATCAACAAATAATTAGATCAATAATAGTTAAGGAAAGAAAATAATGAAATAATAAGTCCTAAGCATTCATCCTTGATCAAACTCTGATATTAATTTGGCAGCTCGCTTGTTATTTGCTTAATTTCTTTGTTTTATTAATTATTATAATTTCTAATTCCTCTTGGGAAAGATAACCTTACATTACAAGATAAAATTCATATGCTTGCGGTGTATTGAGGGTTTTATTAGATATAAATCTAGATCAATAAGTTTTTGGCACTATTCTCAGGAAACTTAGTTTATGACTTTTTGAATTCCTTTGATCTAAGGAATTTTGTGTCATTCTTTTGTCCTTGCTATTACATGAACACAAGAATTACTTAGAGTTCAAGTAAGATCGAAAAAATATTAGTCCTTGATATCATAAGAAAAGAACCCTAATAGATTTCATGAAACTGAGGTTTTACGCTACACAAAAAAACATCACTGGACCACTAATGCAAATAATGACATTTGAGATCAAGCCAATGCTGTTGAATATGTTGTATACCAATGTATAATTTTACAGGTTAACTAATGAAGATCCTAATGCTCATCTCATAAACTTTCTCAAAATATGTGATACATTTCAATATAAAGGAATGTTAAAAGATGTCGTTATGATGTGGCTCTTTCCCTTCACACTAAGAGATAGAGCCAAAGCATGGTATCACTCTTTAAACCCAACAAACTTCACGACATGGGAGCAACTAGTGAGTACGTTCTTAGACAAGTACTTCTCTTTGATAAAGATGATAAGGTTATAAAGGCGATTACAAATTTCCAATAAAATGATAGGGAGTCACTATATGCAAGTTAGGAGCATTACAAGGACTTACAAAGGAGATGTCATCACCATAATCTACCAAAGGAATTTATTTTGCAAACATTCTATAATAGAGTTAATCCACCGATGATGGGTGCTATCGACGCAGCTTCTAGAGGATCTCTTGTGCTAAAGAAAGTTGAGAAAGTAGAGGACTTGCTAAGGGAGATGGCAAATAACAATTGTCTTTAGACATCAGATAGGAACAGATAATGATCAACTGTTCGAGATCAGAAGGGATTTATAATTGTTGATTTAATGACAACAATGCAGGCTAAGATCGATAGCTTAACAAGACAACTGAACAACTTGAAAGCCTTTTCATCTACTCCAATTAAAGCAATTCGGCATGGATGCAGATTATATGGGCAAGTTAATCATTTTACCATTAACTAATTTATAGTGCAAAACAACAATATGAAGCTACTCAACTACGTGGACACACAATTTGTTCGAGAAGGAGGGAATAACCCCTACTCTAACACATACGATCCTGGGTGGAGGAACCACCCAAATTTCTCTTGGTCTAATAACTCGGGAAATTAGTTTAGAAATTAAGGGCCGCTTAGATTTCAATAAGATAAATCCAATGCCATTTATTCCAAATTGGACAAGATCGTGGACAAGCTTATAAGTATGGATGAGGCTTATAAGAGGTTGGAAGGGAATTTTGACAAGTAGCTAAAAATCATGTCTCTTCCATTCATAATTTAGGGGTTTAAATGGGCCAGGTGGCAAACACATTATCGAGAAGAAGTATGGGGAGTCTCTTGAGTAATAGTGAAGCAAATCTAAGGGAGCAACTCAAACCAATCACACGTAGGAGTGGGAAGGAGCTTAAAAAATCAGTAGAGAAATAGTTAAAACTCACTCTGTGGAGGACCAAGAAAAAGGGAAAAAGGATGAAGAAAAGAGTGAATATCCTTTGTATGTTGCTCCTCTACCATATGCACATAAGATTCCATTCCCCCAATAATTATAAAAGAATAAATTGAACGTACAATTTGCAAAGTTCATGGAGAAGCTGAATTTGCAAATTAACTTATCTTTGTGGAGACATTGGAACATATTCCCAAGTACGCTAAGTTCCTTAAAGACATGTTATCAAAGAAGTAGACTTGGGAAGAGAATCAAACAGTAGCACTTACTGAAAGCTATAACTCTGTTATCACTAGTAATATGCCTTCTAAGTGGAAGGATTTAGGGAGCTTCACAATACCCTGTGTAGGGCGCAAGTATACATCTTATGACTTTGTCGATCTTTAGAAAATTAGGATGAGATGTTTAGTTGAAGTATGTATTATCTCATAAGTTTAAAACTAAATTAGATAATAAAAGGTTATAGGAAAAATCAAAAGTTTGGATATAATCATATAAACCCATTGAACAAATTGTTTATTTCAATATATACTTACATAAGAATGGTTTTCATGATAAGTTAAAGGAGTAGGATAAAATTTGATAACTTTAAATCTCAAAACAATACCTCCAAATAAAACTAGTACACTTTCATGATGAATTCAAATAGTTTGTTTTATAAATGAATGTGAATTTGTCTTGTCTATTAAAAGGTTAGTGGGAGTATAATTGTCCTATTAAGTGAGAGTATGTAGAGACATATTGCTCATAGAGAACAATAATTAATATTTTAAGGTGTTGAAAAATAATTTTCCAAGAATAACTCTTGTTGGATATGAAAAGGTAACATTATAATTATGGGAATTAGATCTATAGAGATAGATTATAAGTTTTTTTTAACCTATTTTAAGTCCAAGTACATAGATCAAATGTATTAAAAGTGTTTAGTACTTGAGATATTTGATACCTACAAAGTATTAAAGATATATATTATTATTTATATGAATTGATATTTGAGTTTAAGGTTACATGGATATTAACTTTAAAAGTAAATCCTCATTAAGGTCTATTTTCCTTAGAAAAATATCATTTTAAGACTGGAAAGGTTCTAATGTAGAAATGATTGC
This sequence comes from Erythroxylum haughtii, assembly GCA_025504935.2. NCBI lineage: Eukaryota > Viridiplantae > Streptophyta > Magnoliopsida > Malpighiales > Erythroxylaceae > Erythroxylum > Erythroxylum haughtii. The sequence goes on from JANSVB020000454.1 coordinate 4,231,502, forward strand.
TAATTAAAACATAATACATTTTTCATTTAGTGAAATCATTATTTGGATCAATAAGTTCTCTAATGAACTTGGTATAGTTCCTTCAACCCTTTAAACAGTAATGAACTGTGAAACATTAGAGCCATTAGGCATGTAAAAGGAGCTAAGGTCTCATTAAAAGCCCAAGGATGTATTTAACCAATTTCTTTTAATTATGATGATAATTAATTCTCTCGCTAAACCATTGTCCCAACAGTAGCATGATCATTATATAGAGATATGGTATAAGATGCTTAAATTATTGTAGATTATTGGCTTCTGCCCTATAATAAATTGATTAGTTATATTCTAGTGATATAATAATTTAAGGACATTTTTTATCTTATACATATTCAGATTTATATGATAAAATTCAAAGGATTTATGCAATCAAAATGATGAGAAGATTATAATTATTATATTCATATTGCATTTATATATTATCACGAAATTGACCTTAGTAATTGCTTTATTAAGACTGAACATGAATAGAATGTGAAAAGACTAGCATATGTTATATTGTTCCTTATGAAGGAAGTAGTCGATCTCATAAACTATTGTATGAAGATACTTAAAAATATTTGAGTGCTTGTTATAGAACAATTTCACTGAACTGACCTCATATGAGAATTACATTTGAAAAATTACTTGAATGTATGGAAAGTCTCATTGTGATGATTGTATAAGTGATACTTTGACTTGAGATCTCCAAAACTATCTTGTATGGCGATTGTTATGTTTTAATACTACTTATGACCTATTCTAGTCAAAGATGGCTTAGTCAATATTCGTTCAATATAGCATGAACTATATGAAGGTGGTTGAGTGTTTAATATAAGATACATCACCCCAAAGTGATTAGCAAGAATATTCCATTATTCTTGATTAGTTTTGATTCAAAAAATTCTCGGCCAAGATAGAATGACACTTTAAAATTAGATTTCAATTGTCATTAGTTTAATCAATTACTGATGGTGGAGAACTAGCATGATTAGACTCAAAATAAAGTTGACATTAATTCGATGCTCTATGTCTAATCTAACATTGAATGATAAAAAGATTGAATTATATAAAAAAATCATGCACAAAAACATTAGTCAAAGCCACTTTGACATTTTTAAATATTTTGATGATTATAATGTGTTGCTAGACACCAATTTTGATATATGGATATAAATTGTTTAATTAGATGATTAAAGATATATTAAAGGAGTTTAATAGTTTAATTTATCTAATCCTAAATGTGATTTAGGTTATAATTTATATCCATTATTAGCATATATGGGAACTTAATGGGTAAGACGCAAAGAACGAGTTGAAGAGAG
>JANSVB020000454.1:4273933-4288436 GCA_025504935.2 Erythroxylum haughtii
CTGAACTGCCTGTTCTGCTGAGGGGCACTACTGCCACCCTGACTCTGAGCACGGAAACTCTTCTCACCCCTGACAGCCGTCTGCACACTACCCCCTCTCCTGGAAGACTGCTCTCTGCTCTTCCTCTTCCTACTCACTTCTTGTCTAATATTCTCCAGCTTCTCAGCCTGGAGTGCAGCATCCACCAGCTGCTGGTAATCACAGAAATTATGGAGGATCACCTTCTCCTTGATACCCAAGTGGAGGCCTCCCTCAAACTTGCGGCACTTATCTTCTTCATTTGTCACAATATGAGGTGCATACCGAGATAATTGAGTGAATCTCAACTCGTACTCACTCACAGACATCTCCCTCTGAGTCAGATTCAAAAACTCTCGAGCCTTCTCCTGGATGTAGACCCGAGAAAGGTACTTTTTCCTAAACAGTTCTCCGAAGTCCCTCCATGTGAGTACTGATGGCACAGCTTGACTCTATGGCACTGACTCCCACCAGTGAAGAGCATCTCCCTGCAATAAACTCACTGCATACTCCAGCTTCTCCTCATCAGAACATTTCATCTGAACTAAGACTCTCTCTGTTCTCTTCATCCAAGCTTCAGCTTCCTCTGGATTAGTGGTACCATAAAAGTCCACCGCTCCAAACTTCCTCAGTTTATCATACTGCCCGCCCTTAACCACTGGAGCTGGCACCGGAACCTGAGACCCTTGACCCATGGCGAAAGTGAAAGCCTGGGCAAAGGCCTGGAAAAACTGCAGGTCCATCGCAGGCATAGAAGGAATTAAACTTTATTTTATCCTTAGTTCTTAATCTCTTCAAGAATACCAATATAAGATAAATAATATTTTAGAATATTAATTAACTTGTACTAGGATACTTTAGGTTGAATCATATTTTTTGTTCTACCTTGATTCGAATTTAGTATTGACATCCTCTTTTTTACTTTTAAAACGTGTTTAGAAGCATGAAGTGGCCATCTTTAATTCTCTTCATCTATAATTGCATCCACTTTAGTGGGCCCAAGAATTGAAGCCTTAAATATTTGTAGTTATACAAAAGAAAAGGTAGACACCTATGCTAAATTTCATATCAAAATCATGTGTTTCTACCATTTCTAAATTCTTTATGCACTTATTTTCTCAACTTCAATGTTTTTTAAAGGGTCTAATGTGTGTTGGTTTTAAGTTGAACTTTCTAGAAGCTTTGGATCATTTAAGAAAATAAATATGAATCCATATCACCTATTGTGACTTCCTGTTAATTAATACTTTTGTTAGTTTTTAATAGTACCCAAGAGGGTAGAGGTCAATTGGATATTTATAAAATTCAACAAATTTTTTAATCAATGTACTCAATTAATATGATAAAATTACTCAATATATTTTAATCAAACAATTGCACAATAATTTAAAAAGGACGAGAGAATGCAAACTGATTTATAGTGGTTCGAGAAACAACCTTTGTTTACATCTACTCCTAAGACTCTTTTTAGAGTTCCACTATAATTTTTGTTTCAAGGTGAAGAATAAAGTTTATGCAATCTTTCTTGATAGAGGAACTCTTATTACAATCTTCTTCTAAGTTGGAAAGGAAACTCAATCTCACCTGGATCACCCTGAAGTATAATAATATAATGCCTTAACCAAAATTTATAACTTAAAATACCCCACTTTATCACATGATAATTCCAAAGAGGTTCGCTCACACAAATATGAAATAATGATGCTTAAATAATTGAAGAACGCTTGAAGATGTGTGTAAAATACACCTAAATGCTTCTTGATCACTAATGAGAAAACATTTACTTATACTATTTTGGGACCATGCTTAGCCATTAGAACTAAGGAATAGCTATTATATTAGCTATATGTAGTGCACTAATCGGCCAATAAGTATTAAAGCAACGAAATTCACTAATGGTTGGAACACTGGTCAACCAGTAGGCATATTGATCAACTAACATGACACATTGGTTGACAAATACATCAACCAATGTTACAAAAAACTCATGACATGTTAAATTTAACAACGTTAACCTATATTGATCAATCACTAACTCATATAAGTTGACTAATTAGCCCAAAAATATGATTTCAGCATCTTCAAATGCTCAACATTAATTTATTTAATCTAATCATGATTTAACAATTCTCATAATATTCCTTAAAGAGTGTTTGAAAGATCAACAGGTTTTCTATTAAAAAAAAGCTTCGATGCCTCTTGATTAATGTAAGGACTGCTACAATGAAGTGAAATGAAATGTTTATGCACGGTGTGCCTTTTAGAGCATCAAATTAACAAAATGAGATTATAATTAATAGTAAGAACTTAAGAACAACCTTGATAAGTCATAATCTTCTTATGTTTTTAGTTTGATCTTCATTTTAACAACTGTAAACTTTAACTTCTTTTCGTCAACTTCATAACTATCCTTTTAAGTTTATGACTTCATTTTGTTCTTGTATTTATTCTCCTCAAAATACTAAACTCATTAATAGTAATTATATATTTTTTATCATCAAAACACTGAGTAGAACTTCCTTTGGTTCAATAATCTCCCCTTTTTTTATAATGAATTTTTTTTGGTGATATTCCATAACAATATCAAAGAGATATTCATACAAAATGATATCATAACTCAGACATATCACATAAAGTGCAAGAAATACAAAAATTACAAAACAACCACTCCCCCTTAAATTTCATCACTCCCCCATCAATGTCATCACTTTCCTTAAATCTAATATCACCAATCTCCTCTAAGCGAACTTAGTTAAAAAGATGAAGTTGATTTAGATTAGTAAAATTTCTAATTAGAAAATGCTATTGAATATTTAAAGAGTCAAAATAAAAAGTCAATCTCGATAGAAACACCCAAAAAGTGTCTAATTTGAAAAGTTACCAATTTCATTATTGTTCCTAAGTTGAGGGCTTCAATTAAAGTAAAAAAGACAAGTTTTGATTGAAATTAGAGGTTAAAATTGTAATAAATATAAGTATAATTGTTATCAATGATCAATTTCATAAAAGAATGAATAATTTTGGAAGCCCCAAATATTAAAAATAAAAACATAATGTGCTCAAAATACCAAAATTGAGAAAAATTAAAGATATATTAAAATAATTGAAAGGGAAACAACCTTAACTCGTTTTATAATTTAATCATGAAGTCATTTTTGAAAAGATAGCTTTTAATTAAGAAAAAAAAATCCCCAAATTTGAAACCCAAAAATAAATAAATTTCAATTTGAGCAATTTGATGACAATTTTATGAAATGACGGATAATATTTTCAAGGAGTAGAGTGAATTTTAGGATTTAAAAGATATAAACATAATATACAAGAATATAAAGAGGGAAATATAGAGATTAAAGATTGGTTAACCAGTGGAGTATAATGGTTGACTATGGCTATTTGGTTAACTAGTAAGTGTGACCAAACTCTCCTAAAACTCTAGAGATAAAAAAAGAGTCCCAGAATTAGGAGTATTGGTCAATCATTAAAAGATAATGGTTGATCAGTATGGCAATTTAGGTTTTTAGACCACGAACATATAGTAGGAAAAGGGAAAATTGTAATTATGGGCACACTGGTTGACCACACTAGGATATTGGTTGACGAATATGTTCTAAAACGTTAGAAAACATCATCAAAACTTGAACAAAAACTATTAAAACATATATCAACCAAGTTAACATCAATAAAAATGAGAAAAATCACATCCTTATTTAGAATAAGTGCTATCAAACATAACTAATTTTCTTGTAATTATGCAAGATTTATCCTTATTAAAAAGTTTAGAGAAATAACTACTCAATTAATGTAAATTCTTATTTAGTGTCCTCATTTTGTACAATAATATTTAAGTTTATGTAATAAATTTTAGATTATACATTAAAAATGATGAATTCCTTTGTCATAATGCAAAGACAAATAATCATCACTAAAGACTTAGACTCAAATTGACAAATAACTTCACATTTTTTTAAATTATGAACTAATAATTATCTCATGTTGAGCATTATTTATGAGAGATGTAAATGACGATTCGTCTTAAGTTTACAATCCATTAAAGGCTCCTCATCCTTCTCGTCTCTTTGACTTGGATCAATGATAACCTCTTTTGAAATATCTTTGGTAGCTAAATTCTCCACATCCTATAACAACATTTTCTAAACTTTAATAGACACAAAAAGGTTAGATTCATCTTGATAAATTGTATAAAATCCTTAATAATACTCAATGCAGTTACCACCATATCTGTTATATACCATTTGCTCTTTGTTTTTTAATAACCTTATGAACCAAGGTAATCAAGGTGTTTAGAAACCTAAATAAGCTTGGTTCCTTAGATGTTAACATCCTTCTTTTTTTAAACCCACACTTTCAAGGTTTTCTTGACATTCTTTATTTAAGAAAATAAGATCCATCAACATGTCTATACTTACCACAAAAATTACATACCATGTTATGTTAATGATGATGATGCATATATGCATTTCTTGGACTTCTTTGTGTGTTTACATAATATGGAATCTTACTTTTGATATCAAAGTTATTAAATCTTCTCCTAGGGTAGTAAATGTCCTATGATTATATATGTGATGCCTAGTATGAATGAAAGCTTGACATATGCTTCTTTAAGTCCTAAAAAATGTGTGAGTGGATTTGTATATTATTATATAAGTTATACATGTTCTTCCCTTAATAATATTTAACTCTATACCTAGATTTTAAGACATATACAAAAGTATTATGCTTGCTTTGGGGATTAGTCCTAGGGGATGTGGAATTTTAGGATTAGTCCTAATGGATGTGGAATGTTTAGGAATTGGATGTGGATGCTTGATAATCATTTTTTAAATTAGGTAGTGGTTTTTCACTACACAAATATTTTCCTTTGACAAATGCAACTTTAGAATTGCCTTTACTTTTAGGGTTATATCATATTTCATGCCTATCATTATAATTCTTTTACGCTCCTAGAATGTTTTCAAGTTTTTCACTCCCTTTATTAAACTTGAACAATGAGCCCTTGAGGGAATCTATCTTCATTTTCAATGTTTCATTCTCATGCCTTATTGCATATAAGCCATGATTGTCTAAAATTATGATTGTCTTTAATGATTACAATTTTAGATGATTTAATTCTGTTAACAACGTTAACAAGTAGTGGTTATGAGAAAAGTCGTAACCTCTCTGTGTTAGGTTGATAGTACAATTATAATAGCAAAAGTATCTATGAGTAAATCATGGGATAACGACTATATCCCATGATTTACTTTATCATGTTATCACATCCTTAACACTATCCTATCCTTAACACCCCCTTAAGTTGGAGCATAAATATTAATCATACCTAGCTTGTTACATATATAATCATCCCGATTCCCAACTAATGGTTTAATACAGATATTGCTAATTGTTCTCCAGTTCTCACATGACTTAATGAAATAATTTTTTTTTGAATTTTTTCTCTAATAAAATGGCTATCAACTTCGATGTGCTTGGTTCGCTCATGAAAAACAAGATTCTTTGCAAAGTGAAGAGCGGCTTGATTATCACACCATAGCTCCATTGAACTTGTGTAAACGATGCCTATCTCATCAAGTAATTATCTTAGCCACATTAACTCACATGTGGCTTGTGACATAGCCCTGTATTCTAATTTAGCGTTTGATCTAGCTACCACCATTTGTTTTTTACTCTTCCAAGAGATATCCAAATGGTTTTGCTGCTCACTTGAAGGCTCAGTTAGTGGTTAAAGGTTAGTTGCCAAAATGTCTTCTATTTGTCTACTTATTTCTTTAGCTGCATCTTCCTATTGGCCTTTAATCTAACTTGATGTCAAGAATGGTAAGCTGGAAGAGGAGGTTTTTATAGAGCAACCACCTAGTTTTATTGCTCAGGGGGAGTACTGATTGGTGTTTAATTGATTATGAAATTATTCCATAATACTTAGCAATTATTGACATGAAAACGCTTAAGATACTTACTTTAATTCATATTTGATTTTAGGTACAATTTGGAAGAAAATAAATTAAAGTGGGTTGAAAGTACTGCATTTGGATTATTTTATGAAGATTAATTTTTATTTGTCTCCATAAGTAAGAAGAATAAAATTAAAGGACAAGAAAAATGGAACACAAAGAAGAAGAACAATTTAAAAGCAAGCAGCTGGAAAAAGAGACAAAAATGACAATGTAAGATAAAGAAAACGCAGTGCAGGAGGATAAGGCAGAAATGACAGTGCAGCAGATTGGAACGTCTATGTTCAACGCAGACATTTGCGTTCTATGTTGCGTTTTACTTAAAACACACAAAGCAGATAGTGGGTTGCAAGGTTTTTGGGAGTAAACATTGCCCGTGGACCAAAAGCCATAAGGTTAAATTGTCCCATCAAAAAGAATAATAGGGCACAGGCGTGAAGGGAGGAGTGCATAGAGGGATGTGGTAGAGAGTGGGTTGTGGCTTGGTGGTTAAGAAAAGTTGGAGAAGAGCTGTGGCAGAAGAGAGGGTTGCGTAATAAGGCAGTGAAGGAGAACTGAAGGGGTCTTTGATGGGGCTACAATATATGGGTTGAAGCATTTTTTCGGGAAAGACTTATAAAGAGCTAGACATCCCAATGCCAGTTTGGAGGCAACATTGACGTCGATGACTCGGGTTAAGTATTTTTTTATTTTTTGTTGTTTCTTTCTCTCATTAGAAATTGATTGTGTTATCCTATGTTAATTGATTTGGGTATTGTTTATGGATAATCAGATTTTCATTATTGTTCGGTTATTTGTGTATGAACCTATTGGGGATTGTGAAAAGATGATTTTAATGTGTTCATTGAATCTTTTAATTGCAAACCCATTGCGAGAATTTTGATATAATCCGTAATTGTTATGTTGAAATTCATATGTAGCAACTAATGATTCTTAATCATTAGAGATAACATGACCTAGGTTAAATCACACATTGTATGTGATTGTTGCCTTGATTAATCAGTTTTCCTAATTCATAATGCTACTGCCTAATTAAATCTAGAGATTGTATCCTTGGTTATTCGGTAGTTAGGTTTAATTAACGATCGTATCTTGATTAAACAAAGCCTATGGGAAAACTTGGGTTAATTATTAACTCATGATTAATAGTTGCTAGGAGAGATTTGAGAATAACAAATTAATGAAATATGTTTAGTTAGGATGTAGGCCAAGATTGAACCAAAGAACTGCGTCCCTATCGAATTTCCCACGTTTATCATTTTTTACATGTTTTCTTTAATTTGTTTTTATTTGTTAGTTTCATTTTATTTTCTTCTTTCAAAAACAAAACCCCCTATTAAACCTAAACACCGGCTAATTTCATTTTATAAACTTTACACACATTCTTTGTGAGATCAACCTAGACTCACCACTGCTATGGTAAAAGGTATAGTTATTTTATTTTAACTAGCATAATGACGTGTGGTTAAGTACTAAAGTGTGCAAACTGAAAAAGTCTTTATATGGTTTAAAGCAATCACCACGGGCATGGTTTGAGAGATTAAGTGAAGTTGTTATCAACTTTGGCTTAAAGCGAAGCCATTATGGTCATTCTTTATTTCAGAAAAAGACAAATGAAGGACTGATATTGGTTTATGTGGATGATATAATTATCACAAGTACTAATGAAATAGGCATCATTTACATAAGTACAATGGAGCTATGGTGTGATAATCAAGCCACTCTTCACATTGCTAAGAATCCTGTTTTTGAGAATCGGGCTTTGATACGATGTTAACAATGTTAACAAGTAGTGGTTGTGAGAAAAGTATATATATAATAAATAGTTACAATTATAATAGGAAATAGTATCTATGAGTAAATCATGAGATAACTACTCTATCACGTTATCACATCCTTAACACTATCATATCCTTAACAAATTCTATGTAACTCACATTTCATATTTACATTCTCATTGATGCATGTAGCTAACTATTTTTGAACTTCCTTAAGTACTAAAGATATTTTCTTCTTTTTCTTACTCTTGATTTCTAAACTTTCAACTGATTCATCACATGTCAAATCAATATCAATATTATTGTCATTATAATTATTATAAGAATTAGGGATGGATGTCACCTCATTATTTTCCATAGCGATAGAGCATATATAAACTATCAGTTCTTCTGAATGCTCACTTTCAAATTCACTTGTTTCATCCCTAGTTGATGTTTTAAGTGTTTTCTTCTTGTTCTTCTTCTCTTTTCAGTTTCTCTCATACTCCTCATTATCTTTAAGTAGAGGACATTGTGACTTTATATGAACATGTTTTCTACATTTAAAGCCAATAATGTTAGAGAGTTTATGTTTTAAATCACTTTTACCTTCCTTGAAGTCTTTTTTTAAAGATCTTTTTTAACAATTTCTTGAATTTTCTATTGATTAATGCAATGTCTTCTTCATCACTTTCACTAGTTAATGTCTCATCCTCCTATCTTATTCTTCCTTTGAGGATATGAATGATAACTTCTTTTTCTTTGGGAGTTTCGTTTCTTATTTTCTCTTGGAGCCTCATTTTCTATATAAAGAGCAATCTAATAAGTTCCTCCAATGGTAGTATTGCTAGGTTTTTGGATTCTTATATAGCCATCACTTTACCTTCCTTTATCTTTGGAAGTGACTTAAACAATTTGTTACAATTTCATCATTGGTATAGGTATTACCAAGACCTTTGAGAGCATTAATAAAATCAATAAATATAGTATACACACTAGCTATGGTTTCATCACACTTCATTTGTAATAATTTATATTGACTTACTTTGCTCTCTTTTACTATATTGGTTCCCTCATATATAACTTATAAAGTATGCCAAATTTCATGAGCCTTCAAACCCGTAGAGATCTTATTGGATTCGTTTTTTATAAAAAGTAAAATTAAATATATAGATAAAGAAATCAATTAGGAGAAGTCAAACTTGGGATTCTCTACAAATACTCCATAGAACTCTGTAGACATTGCATTTAATATGAAAATACCAGGAGAATGAATTAAGTTACAATAGGCTTAAAGGTCTTAGATTCTCAAAAAATTCTCTAGTTTTTTACTGTATTTTCTTATAGTCTAATTGATGATAACCTGCTCCCTTGTGCTTGCTTTTGTTAGTTTTATAAGAGTGGTCAAGCTTCTGGCCTTCCCTATAAATCTTTTGATATTTTTTCCTTCCAAATCTCTTTAAAACAGGTTTTTATTACCAACATGTATACTTCCTTATCTTGCTTGGAGTGAGGAGTCTCCCAAGCAATATAGAATCAAATACAAGGGGGAATATTAAAGCTGTCACAGTTAGGAGTGGGGAAGAGTTAGAAAAACCAATAGAAAAACAAGTTGAATCCTATCATGTAGAAAATCAATAGAAGAACAAAAAAGATGAAGAGAAAAAAGAGGACCCTCCCTAGGTTCCTCCTCTGCCGTACCCACCAACAATTCCATTCCCATAAAGACTTCATAAGAATAAATTGGATGTACAATTTGCAAAGTTCACAGAGAAACTGAAGACTTTACAAATGAACTTGTCTTTTGTAAAGGCATTAGAACACATGCCCAAGTACACGAAGTTCCTTAAACATATATTATCAAACAAGCATACATGGGAAGATAACCAAATAATTGCATTAATGAAAAGTTATAGTTCCATCATCACCAACTATATGCCTTCCAAAATGAAGGACCTAGGGAGCTTTAAAATACTTTGTGTCATTGGTGATTTAGAATTTATGAAATATTTATATGACTTAGGCATAAGCATCAACCTTATGCCTTTTTCAATTTTTAGGAAACTAGTGCTAGGTTATATAAAGCCAACTTCAATCCTTATTCAGATGGCAAATCAATCAATCAAAGAATGTCATCGTTAAGGTGGAAAATTTATTTATTCTTATAAACTTCATGGTATTAGATTTTGAAGAGAATAGGAATTGTCCACTCATTCTTAAAAGGCTACTATAAATACTAGAAAAGCTCTGATTGATGTTCATCAAGGTATTTATAAAGGTAAACTGATAGTTTGAATTAGGGATGGTCACATAAGTTTAACATGAATAAATTCTTGATGAATCCAAAAGAAAGCAACTCTTATATGAAGATAGATATTATGGATGAATGTATCAAAGAGTAAGGGGAGAGCTACATGAAGAAGAAAGTTCTCATAAAGCTAAAAGTGGAGAAAAAAGAGAGACCAAGGAGTCAAGTTTTGCAACACATTAAGACATTTTAGTGATAACAGAGGCACCCATACCACCCTTCATTAAGAAGCCACCAATTCTTAAGTTAAAGCCTTTACCTACACACCTTAGGTATACCTTTGCAGATGAGGAACAAACCTTACTCTTCATTATCTTAAACCAACAAGATGGAGAATAAGAGAGTAAGGTGGTTAAGATCATTAAAAATCAGATGAAGGCCATAGGATGGTAAATATCTATCTTACAAGGTATAAATCCTAATATGGTTATACATGGGATTAACCTCAAAGAGGGAAGCAAAGAAATGATGGAATGAAAATGAAGATTAAATCCTTACATGAAAGAAGTGGTCAAGAGAGAGGTAGTTAAGCTATTACATATGGTATCATATACTCGATTTCAGATAGTGAGAGGTTAGCCCAGTGTAATATGTACCTAAGAAAGGAGGTATGATAGTAATAGAGAGTGAAAGTGGCGAGATGATTTCCACTTGAACAGTTATAGAATGGAGAGTGTGTATTAACTATTGAAAGCTCAATAAACTGACTAAAATGGATCATTTTCCTCTTCCATTTGTGGACCAATTGATAGAAATGGTGGCTAGCTATGCATTCTACTATTTCTTGGATAAATATTTGGGTTATAATCAAAATTTTATCTATCTGAATGATCAGGAAAAGACCACTTTTATGTGTCCTTATAGAAGATTTGCCTATGGACAAATGCCTTTTAGGTTATGCAATGCTCTAGCAACATTTCAAAGGTGTATGATGGCTATCTTCGTAGATATGTTGAGGACATAATGGAAATTTTTATAGAAAAAATTTCAATTTTTGGAGACTCTTCTGAGCATTGTTTGCCAAATTTGGATAGAGTTCTTTAAAGATGGGAATAATCACACTTGGTTCTAAACTGGAAAAGAATGTCACTTCATGGTGCCTGAAGGAGTAGTATTGGAACATAAGATATTGAGCCAAGGTAATGAAATTGATAGAGCCAATACAAAGGTCATTGAGAAGTTTCCACCACCAATCAAAGTTAAGGACGTTTGAGCATTTCTCAAACATGTAGAATTTTACCATCACTTCATTAAAGACTCCTCACTAATTGCTAGATCTCTCACAAATCTGTTATTCAAAGATGTGTTTTTCATTTTTTATGATACTTATTTATCTACATTTAAGAAGGCACTAATTTTACCATTGATCTTAATGTCACCGGGTTGATCATTACCGTTTAAAGTCATATGCGATGTTAACAACCAAACTGTAGGTTGTGTGGGAACAATGAAAGGAAAAATGGAATAATGCAGTTTACTACACAAGCAAAACATTAATGGGGCCCCATCTCAGTTACACCACCACTGAAAAGGAGTTACTAGAAATGGTGTTTGCACGTGCAAGTTTTAGTTTTACCTCTTAGGTTCAAAGGTGATATCGCAATGCTTAAATATCTCTTTGCCAAGAAAGACATAAAACTGACGCTCATTCAATGGGTATTGTTTTTATAAGAATTTGATATTGAGATTAGAGACAATAAGGGAGTAGAAAATGTGGTAACTGACTACTTATCACATTTTGAAGGAGGGGAATTTTAGTGAAGTGAGAGCATAATTGAATGATTCTCTAGTGAAACCTTGATGTTTCTAAACCACCTTATGGTACCGTGGTATACTGATATAACAAACTATGTTGTAGGTGGTATCCTACCCTTCGATTTGTCTTATTAATAGAGGAAATGATTCTTGTTTGAGTGTACCCACTCTTTATTAGATGACCCAATCCTCTATATGACTTATGATAATGGATTAATAAGTGTGTTCTAGAGGGAGAAATGTTAGACATACTAAAGAAGTGTCATAAATCTATCTATGTTAGGTATTACTGAGCAAAAACGACTATGTCACAAGTCTTAAAATATAGTTTTTATTGGCCGAGTTTGTTCAAGGATGCTTGGGAGTTTGTGTCACAATGGGATAGATGCCAAAGAGTTGGAATATATCAAAGAGTGATAAGATGCCATTTTTTAACATTTTGGAAGTGAAAGTGTTAAGATGCATGGGGACTGGACTTCATGGGACCATTTCTATTGTCCATAAGGAACACATATATTTTAATCTGAGTGGAATATGTTGCACAATGGGCTAAAGCAATGACAACTCCAATAAATAATGGAAAAGTCGTGCAGAAACTTATTAAGAGATGTATTCAATCAATTTGGAATGCTATAAGCCATAATTAGCGATGAAGGAGCACATTTTTGCAATAAATCATTCGATGTTTTTCTAAAAAGATATGGAGTTTTCAATCTTGTTACCACTCTGTAACACCTATAAATAAGTGGACAAGTGGAGATCATTAACTGAGAGCTTAAAAGAATATTGGGGAAGACGGTAAGTGATAGTTGTAGATTGCATAATGTTTAGTGGGTAGTTTAGGATTTGTTTAATTATTAAACTAAATGATTATTGCATGTTTAGGTTCGGATTTTGTTATTTTGTTAAATATTTATGTCTTCAGTGTTTTGTGAATTAGAGCACGTGTTTGACCTTTAATTTATGTTTTTTTAGGTGCCTTGACGTGTTTTCTAGTGTTCAAGACAAATATAGAAGAATGGAGGAGATTTAGAGAAAACTTGGAGCCAACCTAGGCCCACAAAGCCACGATTGTGACAGAAGCAGATGCAAGGAGCCACAATTGTCACATAAAGGGAAATAAGATTCCACGATCATGGCCTGCTCGACAAACAACATGCTTTAACCTTCGAACTTCATTTTTCGAGGGCATTTTGGACCTTTGGAACATAAGAAAAGCCCTAAATTTACCCTAATTAGAAAAGACTATAAAAAGATAAAGAAGAGATAGGAAATGGGAGCCTCTATTATGCCATTTTGGGAAACCTTCAAGGAAGAGAAGAAGAAGAGAGAAAAGAGGAAGAAAAGGAGTAAGCTTGTCTTTCGATGTTACTGCCTTCCTAGGTTATCCTATCTAAGTTTCTTTCTCCTTTCCATCTTTATTTTGGTTCATTTAATGTATGTGATGATGATGGATTGTATGACGATTGATCTTGGATTGTTGACGATGTTCTAACTTTTCCTTTGGGATTTTACCTTGATTCAATGTTAATATAGTCATTTTGTGTTATTTTGATTGGTTGTTGTAATTAACTGTATAACTTGTATATTTTGATTATAAACTGAGATGGTGAATGATCGAGTGTTTGTTGTGTGTAAGTTTTAATTATTTACCTCTAATAATCCGCACGTGCACAGTTCATTAGCTTAATACCAAAGATGTCAATCCCACGAGGAGGGATAATCTAATACTAAAATCTAAGGCCATAAAAAAATACAAAAAATTTCATGATGCATCAACTAAAGTAAAAATTCAATTCAATCAATCACAAAAATACTAATTACTAAGCAATTGCAACACACCTAAGAATCAAACTAAGGAAATTACCAATTGAGAGAAAGGAAATTTTACTTATCTTTAATGCTAACCTAACTGATTATGAACTATTGGATTATTGGTTTTAAACGATCCTCGGATTGATTACTCTCTCTCGAGTTATAACCATCAACCCTAAATCATAAATCCTAATCAGATTATGGAGGTCACAATCTCTCAGTTTACAACCTATCTAAAACTCTAATTCATTTTGAAGTTCTCTAATAAACTACCGGAAACCTAAGCAAAATCTCTCTTCGCACCATTTACCGATTTGATTTAATTTTAATTTCTATTAAATCACCTAACTCTCGTTAGCCCAATTTGATCATTTTTCATTCGATTCACCCTCAGTTTATTATTGAATTATGCAATCGTAGAATTAAATCACAACAAATCGAATAAACATATAAATAATCAGATTTCATTAATTCAAAAGGAAAATTCCAAAGGTGAGTTTAGAACATCTTCAACATTCTAGATCTTATCATCAACTATTTATTCCAATTCCATACAATAGTAAAAATGAAATTAAATAGGAAATACAATCTAAACAGATGATGGGAGGCAGCAACATTAGGAAACTCCTTATCTGGGAAATACGTCGAGTCAACTTCTTCTCCTCTTCTCTCTTCCTATATCTCTCGATGAATTATAGGTTTTCTCAAGGTGGCTGATGCAAAAGCTCGTCTCTTTCTTGTTGTTCTTTAAGTAGTCTCTTATGTTTTAGGTAACCCTAGTGTTTTTGGGGGTCTGAAAGGTCCAAAAAGTCCCTGAAAATATGAAGTTCGTAAGTGTCTATGTGTCTGCCCAACATAGCCATGATCGTGGCTCACATCTG
>JANSVB020000454.1:4334104-4345460 GCA_025504935.2 Erythroxylum haughtii
GAGAGAGGGTAGCTAATACATTAGGACATCTTAGGTGAGGCGTAATTCAACTAACAAGGTAGGAGGGAGGTAAGGTAGGGAAAAAGTGATCTCTAATTGTTAAATCTTAAATTCAAAGTTTCTATACTTTTGCTTTATCAATTGTTCATCTTTAGTTGTTTGATTTAGTTTAATTTTTCATTTTATATTTATTAAAATTGCTTCTCAAACAAAGCAGCCTAAATTAAGTAGCATCTAAACACAATCATTGAGGGATCAATATATGTTCTTTACTACAAGTTACACCACGTATACTTACGATTTTAAGTGTAAAACTAGTGAATTGGTTTTGCAATCAACGGTTACATTTGAAAAGGAACTATGTATGCTTGGTAAACAAGTCATGTAATGTTTTTTGAGTAAATTTCCTTCACTTAAACCCCTTTTATCCTAATCATACGTTACCTAAGCACCATTACAACCTATACAAATACCTTTTGATTTTTATTTCTAGTTTGTACATAAATGGTGTAGATGTTATTTTACAACAAGCATATGGTAAGGATTCTACCATGCATGAATTAAAAGTCTTGATACTTTTCACCCTAAACACTTGAGTGCATTGAGTGAAATTTGGTGAGGGTGTAAAGATGTATGCTTCTGATTTTAATGTGATTGTTGATGTGATTATTATTACTATTACTTAGGAAGTTAACTTAACGAAAACTTGACTCTAATTGCATGTTAATTTGATTCAATAGGATATGATGGTGTATAATATGAATGGACAGGTTCAAATTGACAATGGATTGATGATACAAATTTATAATTTTGGTTATAGTTTGCTTGAGGACAAGTAAAAACTTAAGTGTGGGATATTTGATAGATAGTTAATTAATCATATTTTAAACTCATATTTAATGTATTCTAGCTTGATATTTTATACTTTTGTTACATATTTGGTACTTAATGGGTTTCAAGTGTGTTTACAGGTGATAATTGCCTTCATCGACTTAAAGGAGAAGAATTTAGGAAAAAATGTAGAGTAAAACAAAAAATTAGTAATCTGGAAGAAGTGCACAATTGTGCACTTTTACATGCCTGTGAACTTTTGTGATACTCGACAGAATTTGATTATACATGGTCTAATGCACGATCATACACAAGACCGTGCATAACCCAAAAGTCTAGATTTTCATACAAATTTGACATTTTAGAGGCAAATCAAAAGAGGAAGCAGCTATCATTATTTTGAGAATTTCAGAGGCAATTTCAGAGGTGATTTGGAGCTTAAGGAGTGAAAGATATAGGATTTTTATTGACAGATCCATCACAACACAAGATCGAGCGCCTACATTTTTAGAATATGCAATAGGGAATAATCAGGGAGATTTAGAATTATGATTCTGATGTTTTCTATTCTCTAAGTTGTATATATAGATATGATTTCATGTTCACCGATGTATAGCTAATTTTTGTTTCTATTTAGGCTAGAAGAACCCTGGTTAAATACTTTAACATGTTTTGATTATTTTATTAATGTAATTGAATTGATTGATTGTTGCGATCCAATTATCTGTTTCATGATTGTCTATTAATATAATTTATTAGACTTTAATCTTATTTCATATTTAGTGATTGAGAAATCCTAGGTTAAATAGATCCATGATAGTTGGGAAGAGTTGATTGCAATCATAGAGGATAACATAAATCTTTTAGAATATGGTCAAATCTAATAGAGAGATTCATAATACGATAACACAATTCCATAAGTTTTAACGTGATTAATTTGATTAGAGGCCTTAGAATTAATTGTTAGTAAACTCAAGGTTAGCTACTAGCATGCCTTAGGAATATCCATAGTCCAACAAGTCAATAACACAATTGTATGGCAAATGATCAATCGGTTAAGGGTTTAGGGGGATTCAATGCCTAGATACTAATTCTTTGATATCAACAATTAATCTAGTGCCACCAATTCTTTGCCTAATTTATACTGCTTGTTTAATTTAATTGTTTATATTTTAGTTTCTTAAATTAAACCACAACCAGTCTGTAAGCTAGATAATAGAATAATAGTAATTATTAGTACTTACCATCCTTATAGGATCGACCTATATTTGTAGGTACTGTAGTTACGCCATGCATTTATAGTATTAAATATTGACTAACAACTTTAGGTCAATTCGGTTGCTTCATATCTAATTTAATAAGTTAATGGTAGTTTTGTGAATCGAGAGATTACAACTCTATACATATTGAATTCAACTAAGTTTACTTCATTAGATTTTGAGAAAGAGTAATCAAAACCTTAGGATCTTGGATCAAACATAGATTGAATCAACAAGATAAAGGAAACAAAATAAGGATAGAATAGTTCCTAAGTCTTTAACTTTGACTAATCTCAATTTCATTGGAAACTCAATTATTTCACTTTTGACTTGTTTTGTTTTAATTTCATTTATTTATTTTAATGCAAATCTAGTTTGTAATACCTTAGACTAATTTCTTTTCAAGTTATTTAGGTGTTTAATAGTCCTTGTGAGATTGACACCCTTGATACTACAAGATACAAATCATATGCTTACGATATTAAGAGTTTTATTATTATATAAAATTTGCTCAACAAGTTTTGTATAAGCAATTGTATATCAATTGTGAGTGAATTTTGCAATTGTATTATGTTATTTTTTTATTAGGTTAGCATTGTGTGAGCATTTTGTTGCATAATGTGTGCTTTGTATGAATGTGTCAATGGTAAGAATTGAATGGAACTAGTTTTGCTTTAAACATGGTGATTTAAATTGTATAGACATAGTAACTTGTTAATTTTGTGTTTTAAATGTCTTTGGGATGAATATGTATATGTTTATTAGGATGTGACACCTATTCTTTCGCTTTATGACTTTTGCTTGTATACATTTATAATTATAGTCAATTAAATTGGTTAGAATCATTAATATCCTTTCATGAGAATGATTGACTAAGAAGATATAAGTAGGCTAAGAAATTAAATGAAAAAAATTCCTATTCTGCTAGCCTTTTTTAAGAACATTGGGTTAAGAATAGAGCTAGTAGTCAATTGAGAGCTGTGATATAGCTAAGTAACTAAGGGCATTTATGAAAAAATGTTTGTCTTCACATCAAAAGATTATAATGACACTCCAACCAAGCTAAATAAGGAACGAGACCTAGTTGAGTAACCAAAGGACATTCATGACAAGGTGTTTGCCTTCATGTCAAAAGACTAGGTTATCATTAAAGAAAATCTAAAAATGGTCCTATAATAAAAAACCTACTAATCTTCTAGATAAAGACTTCAATCAGTTTGTACTCTTTTCCTTTTATTTATTTCAAAGTCTTGAATGTGAATTTGGATTTCTAAGATGTTTAACCATGTGATGAAGAATTTCTAAATTCATATTTAGGGATTATTATGGAATTATTTTGTGAACCTTATTTCTTGTTGAATGTAATGCATTGATGAATGTTTACGATAATTATTGTGTATATACTTTGTAAAAACTCAAGAAAGTGAATAAATTCATTAGTGTTAAGGTGCACAATGAGAGTTGGTTACTTAATAGGCCTACAATTATCAAATTAATGAACAATTAAAGAGATAACTTAACTGTGAAATTAATTATCTATAGGATTGCTCCAAATCTAATTGAAAAAGTTATGAGTAGTTTTGTGAATCGAGATATTACAACTTCATAAATATCAAATTCAATTAGGATTACTTTTTTAGACCTTGGGAGAAAGTAATCGAAACCTTAGGATATCTTGGATCAAACATAAATTGAATCAGCAAGATTAAGGGAAATAATATGAAGATAGAGTAGTTCCTAACTCTTCAACTTTGCTCAATTTCAATCTCATTGGCAGCTCAATTTTTTCATTATTTAATTGTTTCTTTTTTATTTACTATAATTTTATTTATTTATTTTAATTCAAATCAACTTACCTTAAACAAAGTCCCTTTTCAAGTTATTTAGGTGTCTAATAGTGCTCATGGGAACGATACCCTTAATATTACAAGATATGATTTGTATACTTGCGATATTTAGATTTTTATTATTATATAAAACTCACTAAACACAAAACATCCACTATTTTTAGGAGCTAAGAACTTGATACCAAGACATGCCATAAATGCTGCTTCAAGTTTGGTGTTGGGTGTCATGTGAGAAGAAGCTACAGCATCTACAAATAATTCCCTAATTTCACAAGAAGAATAGGTGGATGGTGTTGGACCCCGAAACTTTTTTATTATTTTATTTGAATTAATTATTTATTGATTTATGGATTTATTCGTTAATTATTTTATTTTGCCTTAATTGATTTAATTATGTGTTTATATAAATATTTTTATGTTGGGCTTGGGATTTGAAGTTAGAAATTAATTGAAGGCTTGGATTTAGTGTTGGATAGAATGGGCTTTATGGAATAAGGGGAATAAGAGGAGGGCGGATAAAATTAAAAATTAAAAATTATTTAAAAATGTTGAACAATCTCTATTATTTTTTACTTATAAAAGAATTTAAATTTTGATTTTAAAAATATTATTAAATAAAAATTATTTGATTTATTTTAGTTTATAAAAATTTATTAATTAAATAATTAATAAATTGATTGATTTTTTAACAAAAGTAAATCAAATATGAAAACTATAAATTAAACGGTTCAATTAAAATTAATCCAACTGTCTACAAGGGACGTAAAACGTGAAATCAAAGAATAGTACGTTTAACCTATTTTAGATTTAAGCAAACTAAAAATAAATAGCCGCTATTTTATTTTGCTAAGTGGAGCAAAAATGTAATGATGCAGTGTATTAACCTCATCACATTTCTGGTTGTATCATTACTCGTTGGCATTAACAATAACTAAGTCTTTTCAAATTTCATTCATTCTCTTTCTTCAAAAACAATTATTGATTAGGTAGTCAAAATTAGTTTGATGATTGGGGAAATGTAAGATCATACTTTTTATCTGATGCATACACATTGTGAAAGGGTAGGGTTTGTCACGTGTTATTATTTGAATGAGATCTTGAAGCTAAGTTTAGAATCATTGCAGTTATAAATCTCCTTAAAATGCAGAAAGGGAGAGTTTTTCGAGAGAGAAGAGCAGGATGACTAGGGAGTTTACACGTGGATGGATTTACGTGTACTACCTGCTCAAGTGGTTCACACTGCCTGTTATAAAGCTTGGATAAATACTAGGAGTGAACCGCAATGGTAACCTATGTTCTCTTCTTAGTAAATTCCAAAACATGGACTTATGCTTGTCTGTTCCACGATGTTACATTAGCCTTTTTATGTCACGGGGACGTCTTCTTCACTAAATGAGAGAAGCCTGCAAGGCTGAAACTATACATATACTAGTTTGCACAAACTTTAAAAGAACTGTAAATGAGTTCAACTTAGCCTATATAACATTGAGAATTTGAATCAGTACCACTTACTCGTTTATCTTGATCTATTTTTGGACTAGTGGTTGTAAGATTGTAACTTGACAGAAGCAGGCTATCAATTTTGCAAATTAGTTTTTTATGTGAACCTAATGATCGGAACTAGTACAACACACAAAACACGATTTCTCCTAAAGGAAAGCCAATTATACAGCTGTACTTGGGAAGCCATGGTCCTAGGTTCAGACTCCAAAAGAACATATCATGCCTTCCTTCATCAACCATGTTTCATTAATATTTTGTGAATATATATTAATTAATGCATGATTGTACTCACTTCGAGGCAGACCCGGCATTGGGCAAAGATAGAAAAGGTACCTGCTATAAGCCTATTATCATAAAGAACAAAATGAGATCCATTCTTGACCTTCAAGAAGAATAAAATAAGATCCAACTTTGACCTTCAAAAAGAACAAAACGAGATAAAATGGTACTCACTCTGAACCCTCATTAAAAAAATGAGGTAAAATAGGGTCAGTTTACTCTTGACACTTGTAAAGAGTAAAATGAGGCAAATTCTCTTAGCTTTCTTTTTTTCTTTACATATTTTTTATTTGATTTTTGTAGTTGTTCTCTTAATCTTAGACTATGTTTGGTTGGAGGTTTATGAATAGAATGAAATGGAATATTATTCCATCATTTGGGATGAACGTTTATAATGAAATGGAATGGAAGAAGAATGTTTCATATTACATCTTATTCTATCCTAAGCAGTAAAAATGAAAAACTTTCGATTTGAGGAGGGGGGATGGGGGGCTTGGTTTAGGATGAAAGGTAAAATGATAAATAACTTTACACTATATTATAAACCTTTCATCCAAACAACATTTCACTATATTATATTATGAATCATTCTATCCCTCCCAAATAACAATTTTCTAATATTACATTCATTTACGTTCTATTCTATTATAAACTATTTCATTTCATTCTATTCAGTTCACGAAGATTTCATCACAATGAGGGGCTTAAGGTAGCCTCTTTAATAATAAAATTATATTTTTAAGTTTTAAATATGTATATAATGTCGATTTATTAAGGCCCTTTTTTTTTACTTTACTCGAGGTCTATAAAATCTTAAGAACGACCCTACTTCCAGGAGCATAAGCCTTGGTGAGATTTAACTGTTTATATATAAATAATAAACTCTACCTAGAATTTATATGTTTTTGTATTTTTCTAGTTAATGTTAGACAATTTTGTCCTTTCTTATTATATTGGGCAACTATTAAATGTATTTTTTAGTTTTTCAATAACTTATCGATTAAGTTACATATATTGATCCAGATAAAGGTAATAAAGTGCCTAAATAAATGATATAAATTAATAGGTCAAAGTTCAGGAGAAAAAAACATCCCGATTAGTATAGACCGAACTCATATCGAACTTGTGATGGAGAAGTTCGATATGGAAGCTGTATATAAAGGTTAAAGTTTCGTGCAGTTGCTCATATCATTCGTAAGCATACGGATCATCTGACCAGTTAAGAGCACTTATATATTGAGAAAATTGTAGGAAGATGTTAACCACGTGTTGGTGAATGTTTTTCGTGAAGGTCCCAGGAGATTGATGTCAGTTTTCGCCACGAAACTCACTTCAGAAGTCAAGATGGAATCAAAATCAGGTATTCCGCATTTCTTTGGTTTTTAACCCTTCTATGAACAATCTGGAACACGTAATAAGATCTATGTTACGTGTTTACACATGGCATCAAAGCGGTTATGTGATTGGGTTATCAGAAATAAAGGTTTTTTTTTTATTTTCATCCATTTTGGCTTTCATGTTTTTTTGATTCGTTTTTCAAATTTTTGCGTATATGATTACATGAAAATAGTATACATACGGCTAGCTATGAAAAAAGAATAAAAAACGAGCCAAAAAGTGTGAAAAACTAGTCCCGAGATCACCAATCACCCTCCCCGTCGAAGGGTGATTGCACCGTCAGGCCTAAACCGCCTTATGGCTGTTACTGTGGCACTGTCGGGCGTGTGCGACAATGCCACAGTAATAGCCATAAGGCGGTTTAGTTGGCGTGTGCAATGATGTGGTTCTATAAGATGACGAATGAGTGTGGCACTTGCAACACACGAGCCCCACGGGGCCACAGGACGTGGCCATTTGTCTCGACACACAGACAGTAGTGATTCGGACACATGGATGGCGCTTGCAATGCATGCGTCGTATAATGCAAGCGTATATGCGCATGGGGGCACGTGAGAAGCACAAGCTCGAAGCATCTGCTGAGCGTCATTACACACATGTGCAACACACATGCACCCCTTAGCACGAGCAGGCGTGGCGCTGGCTAACGTCAGCTCACAGTGCTATGCTGACGTCAACTCTATAGTGTTGCTGATGTTATACTGATGTCAGCATCAAAAAAAAGGGAAAATTTTCATAATTCCCATAAAGTTACCCAGGTTCCTTTTGGGTCTGTTTTCGAGTCAAGAAAATTTTTTAAGTGATTTTTTAATTTTTATGGATGTATTATGTTGGTAATTGGATTCCAGAAAAAGGTTTTAAAGCTGGTATTAAGTGCATATTTGTGCTTTGAATTACACATAATGGAGACACTTAAGGTTTCGTGTCTCATATGGTAAGTTCAGCATTTGGGAAAGTATGATAGTCACTCTCATTGAGAATTTTTTAAATAAAAGTCTCAAATAAAGTTTAAAGATAATGTTTTCAGTACCAGTATGTGATTATTTGACTGTGCATTTGGTTTTAGCATTTATAGTTGATTTTCACATTTATTAGGCCCATATAGAATGTGAGGATAACATAAAGATGTATCCCTTGTATTTGTGGACCTTTTAGAGTACTGGTGAGATTGCAGTCACCAAAGTGGCCTTTCAAGTCAGTATTTTGAATTGTTTTGCTCATATGTTAGGGGATGTCTCTAGCCTTATGTTTGGTTATTCTGCCTAAAGGTGTTGGCCTTATATAGGGTTTTGAGATTTACAGAAAGGCATTATATGGAGGAAAGTCATTTCTTAAATGTTCTATTCACCTAAAGTTGGTAGTGTTATGAGAGTTTATGGTTTGTACACTAATCACTTTTATGTGAAGGTCTAATTGAATATATTATGCATTTAGCCCAAAGATGTTTTATAATATGTGTGATCAGATTCTCGGTATAGATACTGCTTTAATGCTTTAAGTATCACTGTTATCTTGCATTTATACTAATCTTTGCATTGTCTTTCCTATCTTGCAATCACCTTTTCTGTAAACAACAATGCTATCACAATTGAGACCTTAAATAGTTTCAATTTCAAGAAGTGGAAGAAGGATGTTGAGTTTGCCCTGGAGATAGCTAACGTCAACATGGCAATGCATATAAAGAGACCTTCTCCACTTACTGATATTAACTTAGAAGCTGATAAAGCAGCTATGACAATCTAGGAGCGGTCAAATAGGATGTGCTATTTGACTATTAATAGGTCGATCCTAGATCATCTGCTAAGTGGATTATCGGATACGATCATAGCAAAGGAATATATGGATAACATTTCCTAGAGGTACAAGGTGTCTTCTCATGTGAAGCAAAGCACCTTGATTAAAAAGCTATTCTCTATGAGGTACACAAGAAAAGGAGGCACTAAAGAGTACGTCATCAAGATGGTTCACCTTTAGAGTAAGCTGAAGGCAGTTGATGTACCTATTCCTGACATGCTCATAGTGCATCAGGCACTTAATACTCTCCCATGATAGTTTGAGATGTTGGCGACGTTCTACATCTCTCAGGATGAGGCCTGGGACATCAATGCCTTAATTTCTATGTGTGTTGTGGTGAAGGAGAAATTTAAGAGTTCTCCTTAGACAGTCCTATATGCAACTGCCAAATATAAGGGGAAGGTGAAGCCCCAACAGCTTAAGGGTAAGGGTAAGAAACCCAAACCCTATCCATAGATTCAGATTTGTCAGTCCAACATTACTAAGGGCCCACATGACATAAAGAGTATGAGGTGCTTCCTCTATAAGAATAAGAGCCATAGGAAGTTTTATTACCCGAAGAACAAACTGTGGAAGGTTAAGCAAGAACTATTACTCTTTGACCTATATGATTCATGAATCTAATATAGTTATAGCTACATCAAGTTCTTAATGGCTAGATAGTGGAGCTTCTAATCATGTTGCTCCCACAATGTAGAGGTTTAGATCCAGGAGAAGGTGGACTAAAGGAGAGGAGAAGCTGATAGCCTACAACAATGAAGAGGTGGATGTTTTGTATGTAGGAGTTGTAAGTTTGAACCTCGATACGAGGTTTATATTGGTTTTATAAGACACATTTTATATACCATATTTTAGACAGAGCTTGATCTCTGTATCAGTTTTAGATAAAGAGGGATATCATTTTGTATTTGGTACTTCAGTTGTAAATATTTCTATCAATACAAGACATATCAGAACTATGTTCTTATTCTACAGATTATATAGAATGTTTCTTACTCCTAACGAAATGTATGCCTCTTCTTATGTTGCTAAATCTGTTACTCGAAAGAAAGCCTTCATAAAGGAAACATCATATATGTTGTGGCATAAATGTCTTGGCCATATTTCCAGGGAGAGTGTTGAGAGATTGATAAAGGATAACATTATCCCAACTCTGGACTTTAGTGATGTGGAAACATATATCGATTGTTGTAGGGGTAAGTTAAGCTAGACAAAGAAAAAGGGATCAACTCGTGTTTTTGGTTCATTACACCTCATACATTCAGATGTTAGTGGTCACTATATAGTCATGCTATACAATGCTAAATACTTTTTGATGTTTATAGACAATTATTCTAGCTATGGCTTTGTGTTCTTGCTCAAGGAAAAATCTGAAGTTCTTGATAAGGTCAAGATCTTTAAGACTGAGGTTGAGAACTAGTTCGAAAAATCAATAAAGATTGTCAAATCTGACAGGGGAGGAGAATATTATGGCAGATATGGGGTTGCAAGACAAAAAAAGGGTCTGTTTGCCAAGTATTTGAAATTAATTGGAATAATGACTTAATTCACTATGCCAGGTAGTCCTGAGCAAAATAGTGTGACCAAAAGGTGCAATCGCACCCTAAAGGACATGATGAAGTCAATACAAAGCAGGACTAACCTACCTGAATACTTTTGGGGTGAATCCATCAAGATGACTTTGTATATCTTGAATAGAGTCCCAAGTAAGTCAGTTGTAAGGCCACCTTTTGAACTATGGGTTGGTAGAAAACCAAGTCTTGAACACATTTGTATGTGGGGGTTGCCCTGCTGAGGTGAGGTTATATAATCCTTATGAGAGCAAATTGTAACCTCGTTCCACTAGTTACTATTTAGTTGGTTATCTCGACCACTCTAAGGGCTACAGATTTTACTGTAGAGAAGGTGGGGCCAGAATAGTGGAATTGCAAACGACTAAGTTTCTAGAATATAATGTCCATAATGAAGGAGGATCTTCACATCCTCCAAGAGATAGTAGGAAGGATACTAGGATTATTTCGTATCCGCCTCTCATACAATCAAGTCCGATGGAAGAAGATTTGAGTACCATGCTTATATAGGCACAAGGACCTATACCTGTTCAGGAAGAGGTTTCTGAGATATAAGAACCTATGGAGCAACATGAAGGATTTCAGGATTAAGATGCAATTGACAAAGTTTGTAAGTTGACTAAATCAATATATGGTCTGAAACAATCTTCTAGACAATGGTACCTAAAGTTTGATGAGGTTTTAACCTCATTCAGCTTTGTAGAAAACAAAGTCAAAAGATGTTTATACTATAAGGTCAGGGGAGCAAAGTTATCTTCCTATTACTATATGTGTAACATCCCATCACCGATGGGAATGGTAGAATAGTAATTTGGAATGGTGTATGAGTGCTTAGAATTGTCTTGATATGTTCATGCATACACATACAAGTGAA
>JANSVB020000454.1:4358691-4377379 GCA_025504935.2 Erythroxylum haughtii
TTCCACCATGCGCTCGCCGCTGCCATAGGCGGTTTTCACGGAGCATGCCCTTACTCTATTTAGCTAAGGTCCTTACCCAAGAAGATAGCGTACCATAAGATTTATCCCCATTTGGAAGTTATGTTATTTTTATATAGGTTTGGACCCCTACTCACTTCCTTCTTATAAAGAAAGCAAAATGAATTTCCTTGTTAAATCATATGCACCTTTAAAAGGTTTTCTTATTTTAAACCCTATGTTAGGTTTATAATTTAGCAGGCTATACCACATTTAAAAAAATTTATAGCCTTAATTGATGCCTAAATTTAAAAAGAAAATCTAAAGTTGACTCTATATTTCTTGGATAAGAGATTACTAGAAAGCCTAAAGTGAAACACTAGGAATGAGGATGTAATTTTCCAAAATTCAGACGTATCTCTCTTAATAACTTAAAAAAAAATTATTAAATGGCTACCTAAAACCACATCATCTAGATTTTTCATGATAATCACTCATTTAATTAGATTTGTAAAATTATTCTTGTTTATGTTCTTGTAATTTTCTAATCCTTATGAACAATGGGATATTATATTCGAATCTCTTATCATATGTATCCACCTAAAATCTTGCATGAGATGAAGGACAAAATCAAGAACCATAGCCTATTCACAATTAGTTTCAAGTTCATCACCTTAGCTCATCACCTTCTATGACTGTTGTATGCATCTTTCTAACCTTGAATCAATATTAGATATAGACCTAAACCTAACACTAAAATTCTTGTTATTTAACATATCACTATGTTCTTGAATGCACGCTTATTAGCTTCACATTATAAGGCATAACTAGTGTTTTGACTAGTTATTTGAAGTTTTAGATCTATCTTAAAAAAGAAAGGCACTTATAAAAAGTAGAAATGTGACAAACATTCTTAGGTAGTATAACACATATTTATCCTATCAAACTAAAGATCCTATTTCCAACAAAGACCTCATCGTTCGAGAAAAGTATTCATGCACTAGATATGAGTTGAAAGACATATTACATGTGAATTATAGATTTTCAATAAGCCCCATCTTCGTGGAATATTAACAAATTGGCGAATGAAAATATATTAGGCAAATAGGTCACCTAACATAAAAGAGTAAGCCACCAAAAGAAATGGTTTAGAATCCTTATAGTAGATATGGTGTGGGCCTAATAATAGTGTAGACTTTTACTTATAAGCCTAAGCCAAAATATTGGAAAACAAAAAATTCAACCTAAAAACAAGTATATGTAGATGAATTTGTATATGTAGATGAATCTTGGAGTAAAATGACACATATAAATAACATATTTATAGACCTAAACCTAATGAATGGCCAATAAATTAAGAATTTTTCAACAATACATAAGACGGAGACAAATGGCACCATCCTATTTGTCTACAAGTCACTATAAAAGTAATTATTCTTTAATAATGAGGTCATTCTTATCATTCACACTTTCTTTCACTAAATATCAAATCTTCTCCCTCTAATTTTACTAACTTGATCATTCGAAGTTAACCATAGAAAAATACTCCAACATTTAGATCAACATCTTTGTTGAAAGGAAGCCCACAAATTAGAATTAAACTATATTCCAACTTATTATGTCAAACCTAATCCCAAATACTTATACTCAAACTTAGACTCAAAAATTTCAAGCCCACCAAAATTACACAATAATATATTCCATAGCAAAAAAGGATTAAATTTTAAAATATTTCAAGCGCAATATATGATATTTGAGAACATAGCCATACGTTTTAATCAAAGGATCTACATCAAATAAATAAACTAATTTAGTGAAACTTTATTTCTTTAGCATTTTAGAAATATGTTACAAAAGGTAAGTATGTCAAATTTCTAAGTGTTCAATGAATATTAAACTTGAGAAGTTATCCATTTTGTTTTGTTTGGCATACAAAAATAGAATGCATAAATATTGCAATTTCCCCAGCTTTTTATTAGGAGTTTAATCGTACATGGCCTCACCTTTTTTTTTTTTCATCATTGTGACATATAAAAATATATATCTATATATATATACCTGCCTTTTGGTTCCCTATTTCTTTGTTTATTGTATTGTACATTCTTCTTAGTTGAGGTGGACGCGTTTTATGTTGTTATTTGATGTACATTACTGTACTTGAAACCAATATAAGACAAACGGTAGAGGACAAATAAGACACAAAAAGAACAACTTTAAAACTAAAAGTATCACTAAATCATGTAGTGGGTTATTGCTGATGAATGTCTATAATACAATAAAAAGCTGTCCAAGGTGTAAAGTTGGCCTAAAGTTATATACAAAGCTTTTGTTAACTGGGAATTGTAAAATTCCCACTATCATTATGCCCTAAACAGGAGACATCAAGTTCAATGGACGTAATGATTCCATTATCTAGATATTAGCAAGTGAACGGATTGAAAAGAACTGGATGCAATTGAACGGCTTATTGGTTATTCAATTTAATTTTAAAGGGTGTGGCTGTACAACAAATAGTTCTATAAACTTAAATCCTAACTTGATTATTGCAAAACAGCTTCTTTACCTTAATTTTTCTCTTATCAAAAGACTAAGCTAAAAGCCCAGTTCATTGCTAACTGGCTCAGCAACAGATAGTGTGGAGTCATGTCCGTCATGGGGATCAACTTGCAACCAATACAAGCCTAAAACTTTGGCTTTCCCATAGATTAATTGACAGCATAATGAAGATACAATCATTTCACCAGGAAGTAGTTGCATTCTTTTTAATTTTGTAATTCGAATACGATCGTGATGTGAAGGTTGTTTTAAGGCCTAGAAGCTATGTCTCTATTTTAGATGCACGTTATAGCAGGCGGCGTAGCTAGATAGGAACCTTTATTGGTTATGTAAATAACTGAATTCACTTTTTTTTTTTCACGTATCATGTTGGAATTGTATTACGGAGCTAGCATGGTGCATGGAAATAATGGATTCATGTCATTCTTTAGATTTGGAGGATCTTTGCATGGGTTGCTTACTCAATCAAAGACTAGATTAATTAAACAATTATATATATGGCTAATATTGTGCCCGGTGTTGTGCTATGATGGAGAATTGAGTGTGATACTTGTGTTGGATTTTACTCTATTATATAAGAAATGGGCATAGCAGGTTTTAACAAATCATTACGTTTATCATATCAACATGATCACATGCCGGCCCCTTGAAAATGAAACAAAAGTTTTAATTAACTTGGATGTATCTTTTGTTCACCATTTTTTATATGGAGTTGAAACTAAAGCACCCTCTAATTATTTATATTCTAATTATTATAGAATATATAACCGTAATCAAAGTTCTAAATGACAAACTACAACCACAATAAGTTTCGCACTTCACGTCACAATTATCTGAGATTGTGTACATAATATTAATTACTTACAATAGTTGGAATAACCCTCAATCAAAATATAATCTCAATTTTGTAATTTAAAATTTTGACATTAATAATAAAGTTGGAGTTGGAAATGTTTCTCATACAATAATTGAGCAGCCTACCATTTCTAACATAACGTGCGTGTTGCCCACTTGATAACTTGGGTTTTAATTGAAATCTGAAGTGATTAGTTATTTTACTACTATTATGGCATGCCAGATCTGTAAGAGTGTGATGATAGAGTAGTTTAAATGTGGATGCCACGTATTTACAATGTAGCTACAAAATATAGATGTCAACTTGTACAGGAAAAGTTGGAAAACATGTTCTAAGAAGTATCCAAGAAGATCCCAGTCCAAATGAGCCAGATTTTGTTCCTTAATTGCGTCTCTTTCACTACGTCTTTGCGCACACTTTAAGCACTAGACATATATTATCTCATCTGATAAATAAAACAAACTGCTTTTAGCTTATGACATGACGGCATGAAAGTTCCATTGGCCTGAGTTATCGAAGTGCTAAGGTAATAGATAGTATGGCGCCGTTCACTAAGGAGAAGAGGTGAAGGATGAGACCAATGCAATTTTCGGGTACCCACTACAGAAAGTCTAAAAGCCAAAAGCTTCAGTTGCTTCCTACTATCTTTCCTCCGTGCAGATTACGACAAGCTGCCCCATTGAACAGTCGGTGTGAAAAACAATATTCCACACTCTGATGTTAAATATATCATCATATATATATAGCTAGTTAGTTGTACGAATAGGCTTAACTGGTTCCTATACAGTTAATGGCCTTATTAGATGAGGTACAGACTGATTTCTAACTTGTAAAATGTGTCTTTAGATACCTAGTCGCTTAAAGCTAGGTTAACTCTATCATGGACTTTTAGAGGCACGTTATCACAAGATTCAGCACGATCATCGGTGAGAGACATCACAAAGTATTGTGTCAAGTTGCAAGACGCGTTCTGTATTTGGAGTAAGCTAGTGCTCAGCGCTCAATATAGTTTAGGAAATGAATTCCAGTAATCTCTTTTCAAATTTTGTGATAATATCGATCGATTATCTGAAATTTATGACACTCCAACAAGTTATCCAATTACAAAATAAATTACTAGTACAATACAACCTATACTTCTCCTCGATCGCCAAGAAGGAGTTTGTGACAATCTAACTTTTAATTTACTTCTTATTACATATTTCCGATTAAGTCTCCTTTATTATATAATTTTTTGCAGAAGTTATTTTATTAAAAGTAATATTGGCCTTGTTCTTTTCTCTCTTAGTTTCAAACCCACCCAACATTTAACCTTATTACCACAGAAATTAAACCAAGGAGACGCAGCGTTTGGGCGCCCCAGGCATTTCCATTTACACACTCTACTCCCCGGATTCTTTCCCGCACGTTCTAAGTTTCTTAGAGATTACAAAGCCAATACAAGTGAATTTTTTATTAAATAGTAAAATAAATATTAATAAAATTATAATCTTATCCAATAATTTAGAATAATTAAAAACAAATATTTATAAGATAATTACTAGCAATTATAATAGAGTCTTAATAATAATTGAAATTTCAGAAAATATCTTTAAGCATAACGAAAAACTATTAAAAAGATTTTAAAAAAACATGTAAAACAGTATTAAAAATATGATCAATTGAGTAATATACTGTAAATTTTAAAACTTATCCCAAATAAAAACTTATTGTCATTTGAAATTGATATACATACGACTTACAAATCTTTTGATTAAACTTCTTATGTTCAACTCATTACAAACATTTATAATAAGAGGAATTAAAATCTGAAAAGAGCACCTAATTAAAAGCAATACTTCAGATTTAATCACATTACAATGAACTCACTTAAGTATGTATGTATATTTTAAAACTAAAAGTAAACCATAATTTGACAACTTGAGAGAAACAGGACAACATATATACTTACAAACAAAACACAATCCAAGCAATAACAAAAAAAAAAAGAATAATAAATGACAGTATAGCAAATAGGAGAATTTAAATCTCAAAGTTTTCATCATAATACAATTAGAACCCTAACATCCCAGAGTATTTAAGTTCAATTCAAAATAAGCCACCAGTAAATGAAAAATTTAATGTGATACATTTTTTTATATTTGTTAAAGTTCCACGGGGAAATCCCATTACTGTATATAGGCTACATCTTATCGCATGAACCCTATCAACATATCAAAAATGTAAATTATGCATATTTATTAACAGGAACGTATTAATTTAGTTTTTGAAAATTTGTTGGTAGGATTCTGTATGTCATTATACCATATGGCCTATATATACTTGACAATAGAATCAACTAAATTTTTAAAAAAAGATATATAAAAAATGTTAAATCATTGATGTGATGATGTAGCATATATAATTATGAAAATTTAAATTTAAACACATTAGATTTTCTTATTTTTAAAAAGTCTATTTCGAATATTTTAAAAATATTATAGTTAAATTTGAATATTCTAAAATATTAAGGCTTAAGTTACATAGTGATGAAAATTTTGATATTTAAATTACAATTTTTGCATGCAGTCATAACAAATGGACCAAGTTATAATTTGCTCAAAAAGAAAAGAAAAAGACAGCAAAGCAATACTAAAAAGCAGCAGGGTTGAATGTAAAATAGAGATCGATTCCATTCCAACCGTTGTCTCTGTGACTAGCATAGCGGAGGAGCAAACATAAAGCTTTTGATCAAAGCTTTTATGTTGTAGTGAAGTATCTTGCCATCTTTTCTGCTGGATATGCTAACTCTACAAGTTTGAGAGGTGATTCTTTAATTTTATTGAAAAAGGAATAATACGAATAGGATAAAATCAGAGTCGATTTCCAGCCTATATCTATCCTGAAAGACTATTCCAAGTTATATACCCTAGCAATAGCCCTACCTTCATAGCTTTGTAACCTCGCAAGACTGGAAAGGCAAATCTTGAGGAATATCTCATCACCAAATGATTTTTCCAAGTGCTTAAAAATTTGTAGTTGCATGTGCAACAAATCAGATTCTGAATATGAATTTCTACTTAAATTAATGTTTCAGTTTACCAAGCTTGTAAACTAGGAATCCGGAACTCCGTTCTAGAAAATGAAGGTAATGCACTAAAAAGCAAACGATTGAATGACAACATTTTGAACTGGTTGTCCTAATATAATTACAACGTTGATAGCTAAATTTGATGACATCACTTTCAACTATTTCAAGCGCAAGCAAGTCAAGGCAACTAATTAACTAGCTAGACGGTAATATACATGAGCTGTATTGCCCTAATCACCAATCATTACTGCTGGCAAGGAATGTCAACAACAATTACGGTTATTGGAGACCTGATAATTTCGATTATCCATTATGAAAAATTGGAGTGCAGAGTTCTAATTTCCTTGGAAATTAATAATTTTGTATGTTCTTAATTACATGCTACCATTGCTGTATGTAAAGGATGAAGCATGACATTAATGAGTTCTACAGGTCATGTCCTCCACCAGGGATTTTACCTAATAGTTTCAGTTAAAATATATACAAGCTGCTCAGCTCCTTTAGATATGGTTAAATAATTGAGTGCATTCTTATGTACAGAACGCAAAGGAGGTTATTCTTGATCTTGAGGCGGGGACTGCATTGGGCTACATAATCTTATGCAATTTCGATTTATTATTATTTTTTCTTCTGCGAATTCTGCTGAGGAATCGGAGTCTAAATGCTATTGAGACTTCTTTCTCGCTTTAACAAATTAAAAGTGATACATTGTGGGGCACAGGGGATGCCTATTTTGCTTAACGCTACATTTTTTCAATGATGAAATTCCAAGAGATTAGGTCAAACTCCTTTATACCCACACAGATTTTGATTCCTCTTAATTAACAGATCATTTCCTGTCTTTTTCTATCTTTTTCTCTTTGCACGCTTTCATAACAGAAGAACCTCTTTGCAGGTCTAAAAAGCTGTGCTATATGTGGGAAAGAGAGAGAGAGAGAATAGAGATACTGAAAGGGTACACTTGTCAATTCCCCGCTAAGCCAATAGGCAACTAGGTATATTTTCGCTCAATAAAGCCAAGGGTCACTCATCTGATGTTCGCCATCAATCTTTAGCAAGAAAAGAATCTGACAATTATATATGTCCTCACTCTTCAACTTCATATTTAAAGACTCTTTACCTCGAGCTTTTCATGGCAAGCCGAAGAACACTTGCTTCTTTCACTAACATGGCAACCTTTCAATCTCTACCTACAAGAACTAGCATTTCTTTCTCTAACTATCTCCATGCCCTTTCTCAAACTCCTCACAGGCTTAGGAAGAGATTTTTGGCTACTTGGACCCCAGACCAGGAGCTTAACCAAGTGAGGCTCAGGTCTGGTGCAGACATGAAGAGGAAGCTCGAGTGGTATGACTTGATAGCTCTTGGTGTTGGAGGGATGCTGGGTGTTGGAGTCTTTGTCACTACAGGTCCTGTAGTACATGACAGCTCTGGCCCTTCAGTCTTCATTTCCTACATTATTGCAGGAATCACAGCTCTTCTCTCTTCTCTATGTTACACAGAATTTTCAGTCCAGATTCCTGTTGCTGGAGGAGCGTTTAGTTACCTAAGAGTGACTTTTGGTACTGACAGCTCGTACTCGAGCTCTCTCTCTTTATCTCTATATGGACATAGCTGCAGTCTTTAAATCTTTCCTATATGTTGTGATGCTTTTTTAGTTTGTCACTGACTAATTTCCTTGTACGCTTGCATTTTTGTGGCGCGTAGGGGAGTTTATAGGCTTTTTTGCTGGGGCGAACATACTAATGGAATATGTGCTATCTAATGCTGCCGTAGCAAGAAGTTTTACAGACTATCTATGCCAAACTGTGGGTACAAGTGACTCAAACGCATGGAGAGTTGAAGTGGATGGCTTCATAGATGGTTATGATAAATTGGATTTCCCAGCTGTTGCTCTCATTCTTCTTCTCACTGCCTGTCTTTGCCACAGGTTTTTTCTTTTCCTGTAATGCATTATTTTATTCTCTTGTTGAACTGGATTGCTGCCTCAAGTAAACTTGGTACAGGCAAAACACTCGTCACTGTCCTCTCTTTAGCAAGGTTTAGTGGTCATTTTACTCATTTAGCTAATTTGTAACTTATTGGTCTGCATACATATGAATGTTGGATGAAATTATGGTCATTTGATATAGGTTCACAGTGGAAGGTTCAATATATTAAATTTTGTCTCGTATGTATGCTATTATTTTTTATAGATCTACTGCTTCTATAGCGAATGATAATCACTAACAATTAATGGTTATATATTGCTCTACTTGTTGGAGCGTCAGGAAATTAGGTACAGTAGAATATGAAAATGATGGATGATCCTACTTTTGTGATTGCAGCACCAAAGAGAGTTCTATCGCGAACCTTATAATGACGGTCTTTCATGTGATTTTCTTTGGATTTATTATAATTGCTGGCTTTTGCAATGGGAGTGGCAAGAACTTGATTCAGCCAGGAGGCCTTGCACCTTATGGCGTGAAGGGTGTTGTTAATGGAGCAGCCATAGTCTACTTCAGCTATATTGGATACGACTCTGTTTCAACCATGGCCGAAGAGATTCAGAACCCTCCTAAAAGCCTTCCAGTGGGAATTGTAGGTTCTGTTCTTATAGTGTCTGTGTTATATTGCCTGATGTCGTTGGCCTTGTGTGTTATGGTGCCTTACAATATGGTAAGAGATCAAATTCTAAACAAAAATGGCATACCATTAAGTTAACTTATCATGAGCAGCATTAAGTATGAAACTTAATGGGTATTCATATCATTTATAGATGCCCCAAAACGCAGCTTTCTCCATCGCTTTTCGAACCATTGGTTGGGACTGGGCTAGCAATTTTGTTGGAGCTGGAGCAAGTCTGGGAATTGTTGCTTCTCTTCTTGTTGCTATGTTAGGTCAATCAAGATACCTTTGTGTTATTGGAAGAGCCAGGCTTGTTCCATTTTGGTTGGCCAAGGTCAATCCTTCAACGGGAACTCCCTTGAATGCTACCCTATTCTTAGGTAAGTTGTGTTATCTGATTAGTTCCGACTATTGAGAGTGGTCCAGTTAACTACATATCACCATATAAATTAAAACCGTACCGGGGTTTTAGTATTGCTTCTGGAGACACATGGCTTCACAAAATTTGAGACAAGGAAATGAACATTTTTTGTTATTTTTTTACCCCTTGTTGTAGGGCTTTGCACAGCATCAGTCGCACTTTTCACCGACCTCAGCATAGTATTTGAAATGATCTCAATCAGTACCCTCTTAGTCTTCTACTTAGTGGCCAATGCTCTCATTTATCGTCGATGCGTTATCATCAGCCACAACCCTCCATCGCATACCCTTTTGTTCCTCTTCCTTCTCTCATCCAGTGCTATTGGGTTCTCTATTTCCTGGAAACTTGGAGACCACTACAAGTGGGGTTTGCCTCTATTTGCGGTTTCTATGCTTGCCATCACAGCTCTCTATCGTTATTTGGTCCCTTTCACATACCAAGACAATGAAGAATGGTCAGTGCCAATCATGCCATGGCCGGCTGCTATATCAATATTTCTAAACGTGTTTCTGATGACCACACTAAAGGTGCTCTCATTCCAAAGATTTGCAATATGGGCCTGCTTAATAACTATCTTTTATGTTCTTTATGGGGTTCACTCAACTTATGAAGCTGAAGAGATGGAAATGGGTGTTAATGAGGTGGCACAATCATCAATCCAACGAAGTAGTGATAAACTAGATATTCAAGTACTATAGACAAAATGTATCTTTGTTTTGCTGTCTTTTCACCTTGTCTCTTTTAAATCCTCATTTTAGTTTTGGAGTTTTGGAATGTAGATTTCATGGAAGTGTGCCGTTAAGCAAGAAGCTATCGTCATCGTAAAGACCGAAAAAATGAATAGAGAGAGATTGAACGACGAAAATAAACCATATATATTTACCAAAAAAAAAAAAACCATATAGACTTCAGGCTGACTGTTTGCACGAGAGAGTGAGAGAGCCTACCTCTATGGGAGGAAACCACGATATATATTTGTTCGCACTCTCCTCTTATCGTTCCATATATTATGAGACCATCCTATTCCAAGAAGTAGCATGTATGTCTCATCCAGAATATGGTACTGGAGAGGATGACTGAAAATCTTTTTGGGCCATAAGCAGTAATCATGAAGGCGATATTGACCAATAGGAAAGGCATTTAGACAACATATTTCAATTTTGTCATCACTATAATTCATCCAAAATGGATAAGTTGACTTGTAATAATTGGAAGTGAAGAAGAACCAACTGTAGAAGATGTAGTGATTTTACTGTAGAACATATTTGAGGATGAAACACTTTAGTTTTGAAGCGAGTTTGCCTATAATGAATGAACGCTGTATTTTACCTAACACTCCTGATACATTGGTTCTAGGTCCTCTTTTATACATATACCACTTTTAATTAATTCCTGTCTTTTTTAATATTGAATGATCTTGACTTTCTTAAGTTAATGTTTGAAATAACCGCAATTGCATGACTTAGCTGTAGCTATTATCGGTAAGTACAAGTTAATTCTACAAAGATGATAAATATTAGTAATTATTGTTATCAAATTATCTAACCTACGAATTGATTTTGATTTTTAATTAAAAAAAATAAAATTAAAGCAAGTAAAATAAAATAGGCAACAATATTGAATA
The DNA here is from genome assembly GCA_025504935.2 of Erythroxylum haughtii. NCBI lineage: Eukaryota > Viridiplantae > Streptophyta > Magnoliopsida > Malpighiales > Erythroxylaceae > Erythroxylum > Erythroxylum haughtii. Next base: position 4,369,823 of record JANSVB020000454.1, read on the forward strand.
GAGAATTAAGAATTCACTTAGGTGCTTGGTTCATAGGTTTGAAAGACATCAATGGGTATGGAAATGAGAAACGTCGTTTGGTTATATATTATCTTTGTATGATCAATATTTTGATATATGAGCTTTGTGGATTACTTCATTCCTCCAAATATATGAGGAATGAAAGCCATTCCTTCCTCTTTTTAGTAAAATAATTTAATTAATTAAACAAATTTAATTATAATATATTAAATACAATTAATTAAAATATACTAAATATAATTAATTAAAATAAAATATAATCTAAATATAATTAATTTGAATGCATTAAATTAACTTTAGATAAATTTTTAAGAAATCCTTGATCAGATATATAGTTTAATAATCCAAGAAAAATTTGAACTTCAATGATATTTTTTAATGTCTCTAAAAATTGTTGTAATTTTTCAAGAATATTTGGTTGTAATTTTAAAAATTCATTATAATTAATTAGAATATATTAAATTTTGATAAAAAAAATTTAACAAATTTTTATAAATTTTTGTTCTACATCAAATTTTAATATATTAATTAAATATCATTAATTAGAATATATTAAATTTAAATATAATTAATTAGAATATATTAAAATTTGATTTAAAACAAAAATTTAACAAATTTTTATTTTTCCTTTTTTAGTAAAACAATATTATTTTTTCCTTTTTATTGAAACAACATTATTAATTAAATATAATTAATTAGAATATATTAATATTAAATATAATTAATTAGAATATATTAAAATTTGATGTAAAATAAAATTTTAACAAATTTTGATTTTTCTTTTTTAGTAAAAAATATAATTAATTAAATATAATTAATTAGAGTATAATAATATTAATATAATTAATTAGCATATATTAAAATCTTAATAAATAAAAATTATAAAAAATTTACAAATTTTTATTTATCCAAATTTTGCTATCAAATTTTTATTTATCAAGATTTTCAACAAGTCAACCACTATCAATATCAATAGTAATAATAATTATTCCTTCGTCTTAACCAACTATTATAATTATATTAGTTATATCTATTTTCATTCTTCATTATTTTCATTCTCTCTTATCATTGTTACCTTATATGAATTAGTTGGGAGTCTTTGTACGAGCTTTATCTATAAGGCTCATATAAAAGCAACATTTGTTTAGTTCTCTACATTAGCTAATAATCATCGGAGCAATTACGTTGGCCATTTAATAGAATCACTGTTCTCTCAACTCGGCTCACCTGAGATCGGGAACAAATCATCTATTTTGGATGGTCTATTCTCATCTTATTTCGTGGGATCTCTCGTCTACACATTTGTGTAAATCTCATATAAATATGTAGATGATATCTAATAAAATCGGGTAAGAATTGATTTTATTCTCCTACGAGTATAACTTTTTATCCGCGTTTCTCCACGTCTAAACAAAATCTTGTCAAGCACATGATAACTATTAGTTTAAGCCCTTGCAGCTAATTTATTTTAGTTGTAAATATTTGTATTACATCATTATTAATTAATAAAAGGTATTCTTTATCTTTATGTATTTGTTAATTATTTAATTATTATTCATAAAGATAAAATCCTTGGAATAATTACTGTGTAATTGAAATTATGACGATAACATAATTATGAGATTCAATTTACACTTATGTATTATTCCTAAATGTTTCTAGTTGTAGTTTCATCAAGACTGGATACTGCTGAAATGATAAAACTAGCACACATTATATTTCTTTCTTATAAAGAAAGTAAATGAGCTCATTAATTAAAGTATAGAGATACTTTAACTAATATGTGGTGATTATTAGAGAATAAGTTACTGAACTGACCCGATTATGAGAATTCTGAATAGAATATTACTTATGTATCTATGGACTATCTCATAATTATAGTTGTATAATTAATCCTCAGACTTGAGATTACCAAGGTATCTAGTGCAGGAACGAATCGTCCTAAGATAATTCTGTTGGTAATAATTGGATACAGTATAAAGGATTCGTCACTCTAAAGTAATTACAGAGAATATTCTATTGCTCTTGATTGGTAATGATTTATAGAATTCTCTGGCCAGAGTGAATTGATATTTGAAAAGCAATTTTCAAATTTCAATTATAAATCAATTACTAATTAGCAAGAATGAGCATAATTGGATGATAAGAGTAGACATTATGTCTATACTCTGTCCAATTAGAATATTGGATGACGAAGGGATTAAATTTTACATTATATCCATGCATAGATAGGTTAAGTCAATCACTTTGACATTCCGAATATTTAGGTAATCATGATATGTTGCTAGACGTCAATCATGATTTATGATTATGAATTTTTTAATTAGACAATTACAAATAAATTAAAACTCCTTTTTTATTTATCTAATTCTAATTGTGAATTAGACTTATGATTTATAATCACTGCCAACTTATTATGAACCTAATGAGTCACACATCAAAGAGCAATTTGTGACAAAAAATTCAATTTAATTAAGTTGGACTTAATTATAAAGTTTGAGAAATTTTGGGAATCAAATATAAGATATTTGATTTTTATTAAAATTAAATTAATTAGAATTAGAATTTGATTCTAATTATAATTAAAGACTTTTAATTTTAATAGAAGACTGCCTTGATTTTTCTATTTAAAGGGAAGAGTTTTATAGAAGCTAGCACTTTTTGTCTTCTTCCTCCAAAAGCAGTTTGGAAATTGCTATGTGGATACCATCAGAGGCTAGACAGCTGAACAACTTGTAATTGATCACTTAGAGAAACGATTCAAAGTTTTTCTTTGGAAAGCCAACAAGGTATGATTTTTAAATCAAAATTTGTTTTATTCAAGTTTAATCAATTATCAAAATCCACTTGGAATCTGTAAAAAAAATTATTTTTCGCTACGTCCGTGATTCGATCATGGTTGGATTCCAACAGTGGTATCATCGAATGTATATGTTTTTTGATTTGACTTTAATACTTCGGAAAAGACAAATAACTTTAGTGACTGTTTTGTTAAAGTTTTGAAATTGTTTCCCAAAGCTGGACTGGAAATTGTTTCTGTTTATTTATTTGTATTCATCGAATGTATATGTTTTTTGATTATACATGTTCTATTTATTGAACCCTAAAATCAACAAAAGCATGTTTGTGTTTTATGGGTTTATCTGATTTGGGTATGCATGCGATCTGAAAATTGTTCTCATGTGTTTGCAATTGTTCCATGAATCTGCCCTGGTTTTGGCTTTTGGGTTTTTGTGTATGCTTCTGGGTTCATACTTTTCCGAAGCCATATTTTTGCCTCTGTGGATTACTCATTAAACATCTAAAAATCTTGCATTTTTTGAATGTCTAGGGTTTCTGAAATCCCTAATTACTTGTTGTTCGGAAATCCCTAATTTTATCTGCCTGTATTGAATGTTTATACACGATATTGTGTTATTATTGAGTTTGTGAAACAATACTGCCTTGTGTTCTTCGATTCTGTGTTTCTGCTGATGTTTTCTAGAGAAGTCGATGGGCGCTAATCATCCATTGACTGGTGACACGTCACCATTGTGCGACGAATCGTGACCACAGGCGATCATGTGCGATGCCACATGTGTTTCTGCTGATGTTTTCTAGAGAAGTCGATGGGCACTAATCTTCCATCAACTGGAAACACGTCATCATCGTGCGACGAATCGCGACCGTAGTCAACCCATTGTGTGCGACGCCACTGATGGGGGTCATACAACACCTCTGGTTGGTGTCTCTGGTGATGTCACAAGCGATGTGAGATCGATGGACGACATCACTTGAGCTGTTCGTGGTCGCGCAGTGGGAGGACACGCCAGTGACCACTGGTGCGACGGTTGAGGCTGCAACAAACGTGGTGTTGCAGTTATTGCAATGTGACTGCGGTTCGTGGAAAGTGGTAATTACATAGGTCCGCCTGTCTATCCATATGGCCATGCCCCAAATTACGGTTACGGTTATGGTTATGGTTATGGTTATGGTTACGGGTACGGGTACGGGCAGGTGGCGGGTTACCCAGCTCACTTGAAATTCAGCGACGAGAACCCTAATGCCTGCTCAATTATGTAGTTACTAGTTTATAACGTACCATAGTAGGCGGTTTGCTCGACTTTGAATGTGGGGACCAAAAATGTAAATAAAACAGAGTTGGGTATGTGGGTGGAAAATTTTTGGGTTTTGGTTGGGCAAAGTGCAAACAAACAATCAGTTATATTTAGAACTTATCTTCTATTTAATGTTATGAATGGCACGGTGTACGAGGTTTTGAACTTCGAAGTATTACTAAATGTAGCGATTATTTTGTTAAATCAATCAAATAAATATGGAAGTAAAACCAAATTGGTAATTATATACCTATAAGCTCTTGGTAATTAGCTGTAGTAGAATGAAGAAGTGGCTTTCTTGCTTTTGGTGATACAAACAGTACTGGCCACTGGGAGGTGCGGGGACACAAGTCACAGACTGACAGGGACAGACTCGAACTACAAACGTGGTGGAATATTCTTTGTTATAAAAGTTATTTCACCAACTAACAATCGAATAAGTAGTAACAACTAACAACTACTACCAGGGCCTCTCCACCTTTCAATGCCTATGCTATACAGCTTCTCCAGTTTGTACATTATGCATTGGACTTTCTACATAGATTGATATGATATTCTCCTCCAGTTTGTACATTATGCATTGGACTTTCTACATAGATTGACATGATATTCTCTTTTTTCTCAAAGTAAGCGCTTTAATTTCCTTGATTTTAAGAAGAAACCAGCGCTTTTCCTTGATTTCCCTAGGGAGGGGAAGAGAAGGGAGTATTATGCTCAGAGAGGGGAATGTCCGTATTACTTTGTCCTCTCGAACCTGTCTTTCCACAACATCATCGTGCACTGCAACGACAAATAAAATAAATTTTGTATTTTGTATACGTATGTAAAATACATACCTGCGTACAGCTTATTTGAGACGGCTCGGCTGTCCTGTTTTTGGAATTTTGCTTGTCCTTTTTGTCAGTGCAGTACTGTCCAGGCATTTTCCTGGAACATGGGTCGTTTTGTGTGCGTCACCACCACATCTGCAAGGTAGCAAGCAGTACTACTACTATACGTAGCTATCTGCTGCCAGCTTCTCTGTACTGATTCAAGTGTGGTTAAAACACAAAACACCTGCCTGCCTAGTATGATTTACGGATTGGTATCAGCGTGAGCGGAATGGCAAGAAATTCCGGTCCCCCCTTATACTCTAAAGCTGCACTTTAGGGTACTCAAAAATTCCCAAGTGTTTCCTTTAGAACAGACCATTCACCATTTTCCTCATCAAGTTCATGTAATGAGTAAAAACCATGTTCCACAGTTTATTTTTTCCCCTAAAAAACTTCTATAGAAAAAGGAGGCGTTGGGCTTGGGCATGTAATAATGATACCTTTTAGGGATACACGTGCATGCATAGTGACTCTACTCATTCTCATCCTAATCATATATAATGCACGTAATATGGTGTATGTGATATGGTGCAATTAACATATTGTGACATGGCTCCCCTCTTCCCTTTTTGTTGCCTTTTCTCAAGTATGCAAACAACTTGCATAGAAAAAGAGTGGAAGAAGCTGGCCGCTGCATGTCAACAAAATCAATTTTCAAAGGCTTTTGTTTTGTTAAAAAAATGTCACAACACACATGCAAATGTCACGGTGATAGCAATAAACACAAATCTTTTCGTATTTATGTAGACAAGTGAGAAGGGGGCAAGTGTCGGTGACTGGAACGAACAAGCTGTTAGTTTTAGGAGATTATACAGATCCCTTAATTTAAGGGATTACGATTTGATTTAATTTACATGTATAGTTTCCTTATGTAAGTAGATGTCAACATATACTAAAACTCCTAATCTATAAATTGTATTGTACAGTGTGATACAAAAATAACATACACAGAAAATTCTCCAAATCTCCACGATTTGTTTTTCTTCTTTTCTTCATGGTATCAGAGCCAGTTTCAATCCTGCAATAGGATTTGAATCCAGGCCATCATCACATACTTATACCAATCTCAACCACAATGGCGGGGAATGAAGGCAGCCTCACCAATCCAGTCAATCCGGCTAGTACTGATACACTAGCCAACCAATTGGCAGTGATACTGCAAAACCTGCCACAGTCAACCAGTCAGCAAACAACCACAATTCCACAAACAGTCATATTATCAGTAAAATTAAACCAAACCAATTACTCCCTGTGGGCACGTCTCATGAAGATGGCAATTGGGGGTAGGGGCAAACTCAGTCATATTACAGGAGTTCCAGGGGCACCTGCAAGAGAAGCAGCCGAATACACACAATGGGAGCAAACTGATTTGATAGTCTGCTCCTGGATGCTCGATAACATGGAGCAAGAGCTCGTGGTGAATTATGCAGAATATCCAACGGCAAAGGACCTGTGGGAGGGTCTTGCCGCAACTTACAGTCAGGGCAAAGAAGGAGTACAGATCTTCGATCTCACAGTCAGGGCAAATAGCCTCAAGAAGGGAACAAATACAATTGAACAGTATTACTCCAATCTCCAAAGGATTTGGAGGGACATCGAGACCCGACAGCCGAACCCGATGGTGTGCCCAGAGGACATCACTACTTTCAATCGTCTCCGGTCCGAAACCAGACTTTACCAGTTCTTGGCAGGAGTCGGAGAAGAATTTGATTCAGAAAAAAGGGATCTCTTGAAAGAGGATCCATTGCCGTCAGTCGAAACAGCATATGCTGTTATTCGGAAAGAAAGGGACCGACGCAGTATAATGGGGGCTGAAAAGGGGGAGCCATCATCGACTACAGTCTCAGGCATCGGAGCCGGATTTGGGATCGGCGTTAACCCCAAATCCGGATGGAACTCAAGAAATCAAATGGGCAAAACAGAAAATGGAGAAATCGAACAGGGGTACGCTACCAAACCTCGCTCAGAAACGCCGAAGGGATCAAAGTCGTCATCGCGAGGCAGCAACGTCGACCGAAGCAAGATCCGGTGTAGTAACTGTGGCAAACTCAGGCATAGTAGAGAAGAGTGCTTCCATCTGATCGGATTCCCAGAAGGTTGGCGAAGCCAACGCCGAGAAGGACCGGCGGGCAACGCGAATGGAGCGGCGGCAGTAACCGAAGGCAGCAACGAGGGGGCGGCCATCGAAGGTAGTCAGAAGAGCAAAGAAGGATCTGGAGTAGGGTTAGCCGCCGTTGGAGAAATAAGGAGAGGAGATGAAAATAACGCTTATAAAGGTAGTAAATTAGGGTTTGGGAAATTACATCCCAAACCCTCAATTTTAAACATTACCCCTAACAGTATTGAAAGTTGTGAAATTGACCCCCAATTTGTTAGTAGCTGCGAAATTAAGCAGGGACAGGCATGTGTTACTAAGGATTCGGAGAATGACAAAAATGTACAGTGGCTCTTTGACTGTGGGGCTACCGATACGATGACGTTTGACCCTCGAGATTTGGTCACGTCATCTGTGCCTACCAAGACATCCATTCAGAGTGCTAATGGAGGTCTATCTCCGGTTCACGGGG
>JANSVB020000454.1:4415046-4425802 GCA_025504935.2 Erythroxylum haughtii
ATAACCATAGTTACAGGTTAAATCGGATTATCGATCCTCATTTGATTTGGGTAGTCATAATGTCTTGCTAGAGGCCGTTTATGACTTATGGGCCTTGAAGTGTGATCAAGCCCATTGCCAACATCAAATGAGCCTCCAGGGTCGCACACAAAGAGTGATGTGATCTGGGCTTATTCTCTTGGGCCTATTTTATTAAGCATTGAATAAATATATGTGGATATATTTATTGAGCTAAATTATTTAAGTTGTCAGGCTTTTATTATAAGAGATATAATATAGGCCGAAATTTATTGGGCTTCAATAATTCTAATAGGATTAGGATTATGAAGCTCTTATTCCTAATAGGAATAAGAATTAGGGTTTCTTTATAAATAGAGAAACCTATGTCTCATTAGACATAAGAAGAGTTGAAAAACACTAGCCACCTACCGAGAGAAAAACTGTGCGGCGTTCGAAAGGGTTTTGAACGTGCTAGTACACACGAGCCGCTGCTTGAATCATTCTTCCTCGTGTGGATACCGGTAGGGGACATTCGTGCATTGTAGTGTCTACAAATCTGAAAAAGAAAATCCGCGTCAAGAGGTATTTTCATACATGTTATAGTTTTTGGTTATACATATTGTTGTTTTATCGTATTTTCCGTTGCATATTGAGAATACTCGGGCCATAAGCGATCCAACAAATAAATCACCAAATTAGAAATAAATAGAATTATTCTCTAGGTAAGAGGATGATATGACATAGAAATTCATATAAAAAGGACTAGATATTTTTCTTAGATATATGAGACATGCAATATTATAACTTTAAAGATAGCTCATTATGTAAATGTGACATTGAAATATGAGTAGTTAGTCATCTTACAATAGGAGTTATTTATAACGATCAATATTGAAATAAATCACTTAGTAGAGAGGCCTAGTGGACATAAGTAATCAAGAGGTAAGGTTGGTTGTGTTGCTCATTTCTCTAAGCACAAATGTGTGATTTACACCTAAATGTTTCATAAAAGATCTATGTAATCCTTAATCATTATCTTTGGTATCACTTTGCACCATAACATTACAAAAATGGTACACATTACTCCCTGAATAGGGGCAAAAGTAATAATAGAGATAATGGTAGAGGCTTACTTAGACATTTGTGAAATGTTAAGGTGAAAATCACACCTTTAACTAATGTTTTAAAAAATAATTTTTTAAGATTACATCAATGTCTAGTTGGTCCACGTTGCCCTAATTGTGACATCTAATAGGCTAAATTGATGATCTATATACTAGAAACTACCAAAAACTTAACTTTTTTTGGGATTTAAGATTTTATAGTACCATTTTGAAAACATTAAGATGTAATGTGATACCATAGAAAATGGTAGGGACTAACTTAGAATTTCTATCAAACATTAGAGGGCAATTCCTACCTTTTTCCTCACTTCAAAGGAGAAACTTGGTAGAAGATTTTTAATTTGAGTATTATGTACTTTTTTTCATTAAACTCTCAAAGAATCCATCTATGCTAACTTTTGTAAGGATTTAATTATCGTAAAAAGGAGTTTAAAAAAACAAAGAAGAATTGAATTAAGCCTTAAAAGGCATACCAAATGTACAATCAAAATACAATGTTAAAAGTCACCAGTGCCTAGTGACTATTAAGGAATACAAGCAAGGATTTTAAAGATTAGAAAACTAGACAATTCAAAAGGAAAGAAGATATTAATCATCCTAAAATATTTGCTTTTGTATATTGATTTCGAGTCTAATGAGTTGTTTTTAGCTTCTTACAAAATTGTTCATTAGGAAGACTCTTGTCATAAAAATGTCTATTATTTCGTTCATCCTATATTGCTAGGAATATAGAAGAATGAACTAACCAGAAGCACTTATATGCAATTTTGTCGAAACATCTACTATTTAAGTACCAAACTTTGATGTTGACAATAGCGCATCATAATGCTACACAAAATAAATAAGACCTACAACTGTAATAGTGGTGAGTCTAAGTCGATCTCACAGAGAGTGTTCGGTTAGCTTTTGTTATGAAAAGAATTAGTATTTAGGTTTAGGGGGTTGGTTTAGTTTCGAAATAAGAAAATAAAATGAAATTAAACTAACAAAAACAAATTAAAGAAAACATTTGAAAATGATGAAAGTGATGAATTCGTTAGGGATCCAGTTCTTTGGTTTAATCTCGGCCTACACCAAATTAAACATATTTCATTGAATTGTTGTTCTTTTACAACTCCTTGAATTATTGATCATAGATTAATAACAGGCTTTGTTAATCTCAATTTTTCCTTAGGTCACAATTAATTAAAACAAGCTCTTTAATTAACTCCAACTATTGGGAAACCTGGAGCAAGCTCTCCAAGTTTATCTAGAAAACCACATTACAAGCGAGAAAAATGGACCAATCTAAGTAATAATCACACAAGCTCGAATTATTTAATGATTATGAACAATTAATCGCTACAAATGAATCTCAAATATAACAATTACGAATTATATTGAAATTCTAGATATTGGTTCATACATAAATAATAGAACTATGATGATAATACGATCATTCATACAAAGAAACCCAAATCCATAAGCATAGGGTAACACAATCAATTCATAAGAAGAGAAAGAAACAACAAACACATTGAGAAGTACACTTAATCGGATTCGTCGATATCGATGTCACATCCAAATTGGTGTCGGGAAGCTAGCTCTCTATAGGTATCTCATGGTTGAGAGCTTTTCCCCTTCTTTTCATCTTCTCCTGAAGCTTCCCTATTTTCCTAGTCAAAAACACTGAAAACCTTTCATAAACCTTAATCGTCGTGTCTCTTCCTTTTTTATAAAGCTAGGTTAAAAAATGGTGAGGTAATAGAGCAGTCATAGGTGTGACTGCTCTCTCACAGCCGTGAGATTTCTTGCATGGGCATGAGAGATGTCTCATGCCTATGCAGCCCACTTATGGTTGTGAGCCATCTCTTCATTCCTCTTCATCCCGTGATTACTCTCTCATAGCCGTGAGACACATTGTATAGGCATAAGAGATGTCTCACGCCTATACAGCCTACTTATGGTTGTTAGCCATCTCTTCATTCCTTTTCATCTTGATGTTTTCTTGTCTTCTCTTGCTTTTAATCTTCTTCTTATTGCTTCATGAAGACAACTGAGTGTGAATTTTAGGAAAATGGATCAAATGTAATGCTCTTAACTCACTTTAGCTCCTTCACTTCCGAATTGTGCCTAAAACCATATATGAACTAAAGTGAGTATCTTAAGCATTTTTATATCATTAATTACTAAATGTTATAAATTAAATATACAATCAATTAAGCACATATCAATTTCCCCCACACTTAAATTTTAACCATCCTCGGGCAAAACATTAAAATTAAGATCACAGACCCAAAACATTTACTCATTTCCCATATTTCCTAAGAATACATAATCATAAGCAAAGATAAATAACTTTTAAAAACCATAGTAAGAATTTAAACATTCAAAATTTTTACTCATGATCAATCAACATTCAACACCTTAAGCAACTAAACAATCTAATGTTAGACTTGGATAAATGTGTTTAAGTAAGATATATTCATGCGTACACTCAATACCATTCATGATCATGACATTCCACAACTTTATAAATCATTTCATTTCTCCACCATTAAGAGTCACAAGCATAATCATGAATCAAAGGACATGTTAGATTGTAATGTGGGCAAAGGTAAGGTGAGTTGCATTTGGGTAAAGTAACATGAAAGTCATTAAAGCTAGTCAAACAAAAGTAACACTCAATACAAGATCAAACGTAAAATCTAACATTCATTCAAAACTGGGTACCATCAGTTATGATGAATCCAAAAACTATGTCTCGCAGCTCAAACGCAAGTTCTCTCACCAAAACCCACATCAAGCATATATCACTAACAAAAATTAATCATAAACAAGATTTTGTAACCATAAGGAGTGATCATTGAAAACAACATCCAACTCATATCCAACATACTCAAGTAACTCTTTCAATACAACTTTAGGAGGAAAAACTAATCATAAATAATTTTTCAACACATATTCATTTCCTCCTTGATAATTTTAGTTAAACATCTTTTCTTCTTTTTTCTCTTTTTCTTCTTTTTTTATATAAACATTGACAAAAACTACATCAACATGGGAATTTCAGTGATAAGATATAAAATAACTTCCCAACAATTATAACCAACCCACACATATGCATACCCCCACATTTAGACTTTCGTACATCCATAATCATCAATAATCACAAATGCTCCACTAGCTTTAAAGGTTAGGTGGGACATTTGGTTCAGTTTAGATCATGTAATATGGTTAGTACAAAAAGAAAGGCTAATAAAGCTCAAAGGGGCTTAACAAAGGAAAATTCATATCAACGAGTAGGATATTTGGCTAATTTAGTTCATGAAAAAAAAGAATGCCTATATCATTTCCATGTTAATGCATGTGATAAAAAAAAGTAATCTTAAATAGAAAATCAAATCAAAGCTAGGATATACATGTCATGAAGGTCACATATAAATAAAAGACAAGAGGTTGATATAAATCTGACAATCTATAAAGGCTCAAAATCTTACTTGCTTCTGTCTACCACTAGTCACGACTCTTCTAAAGATAATGCATATTGACCAACCACAAGACCAAAACTACTTGCTAATGTTTTCATGTATTCTTTTAGTCAATTCAATCTCTAATCATAACTATATAGTCCTAAAAGTAATAGAAAACGAGAAATTGTTTGTTTGTTTGTTTCTCCCTCTCATTTTTTTAAAAACTTTAAAACTAGCAAGAAACAAGAAAACTTAAAAAAAACATGCATATAAAAAGAAATGCAACAATGTAAAGAAAAAAAACTAACTTCCCTTAGGTTGCCTCCCAAAAAATTCCTTTGTTTAGTGTCACTGGCTTGACTCCATACTTTCGTCATGTGACAAAATTATGATCTTTGGGTGTCATATGCGCTTCCTCCATCTGAGGTTATTTAGGATAGGGCCTTAGTTGATTATCATTCACATACATTGGCTTCCCTATCTTCAAATTTCCAATCTCTATTCAGTTCATGCGCTTTGGAAATATCTCAAATTTCTCTTCACCTTTTTCTTACTGTTTAATTCCTCCAATCTGCTATGTAGAGGTGAAGGAATAATATTAAAAATAGTAAGGGACTCGACATTCACCTCTGAGCTATTTCTTCTTCGAGCTTCAATTCTTCAACAAAAGCAATTCCTTTAATAGGTCTCTCAAGATTCTCAATCTCCTCTTCACTCTGTAAGGTCTCTACACTAACGTCCTCTGGGCATTCCTTAGGATGAGATGGTTGCATTTCTTCACATTGTGATTCTAGGTGGTCGAGAGCTTCCATCATTTGAGCCATCTGGCTTACCAAGTTCTAGATTCTAGATCTTGTTTCCTATTGAAATTGTAGAGTATTAATAGAAAAAGAGCTGACTAAATCTTCCAGGGACTACCTGAGTTGCAATAAGAAGCTTCTGGTCCATACGGGAATTGTTATGTGTCCCGCATACTATTAAGGAAGTAACTTTGTTGATTATCCCATCCATAACTAAAGTTGGTATGATCATTCCAATATCAGCTATAGGATTAGGAATTAGAATTGTTTTTGCAAACAGTAAACAATAAGTTTTTGCAAACACTAAAAAATAAGTGAAAATATCAAGAAATGATAAAAAGAAACTAATTACAAAAAAATATATACAAAGCACCAATTAAAATCAAGAACAAAAACTAAGACATTTCACTCCCCTGTAACAACGTCAAAATTAATAGTAGCACATCGTAATGCTATGTAAAATAAACTAGACTTATAACTGCAGCAGTGATTAATCTAAGTCAATCATACAAAGAGTGTTCAGTTAGCTTTTGTTATGAAGATAATCGGTGTTTAGGTTTAGGGGGTTAGTTTGGTTTTGAAATAAGAAAATAAAATGAAACTAAACTAATAAAAACAAATTAAAGAAAACATTTGAAATTGATGAAAGTGATAAAGTCGTTAGGGAGTTAATTCTTTGGTTCAATCTCATCCTACACCTAATTAGACATATTTCATTGATTTGTTGTTCTTTTACCTCTCCTTGAACTATTTTTCATAAATTAACAACAAGCTTTGTTAATCCCAATTTTTCCTTAGGTCAGAGTTAATCAAAGCAAGCTCTTTAATTATCCCTATCTATTGGGAAACCTAGAATAAGCTCTTTATGTTTATCCGAACAACTACATTACAAGTGAGAAAAACTAACCAATCTAAGCAGTAACCACACAAGCTCATATTATTTAACTTAGGATATGTTATCCCTAATGATTACGAACCATTATCGCTACAAATGAATCTCAAATATAAAAATTACAAATTATATTGAAATTTTAGTTATGGGTCCATACACGAACAATGCTCATGCCTGTATCATTTTAATTAACATGTTACATGTGCATGCAATTCATTTAATTGTGTATGTCTCACGTGCATGCAATTCATGTTACAGTCGCGAGACAATGCTCACGGCTGTAACATTTTAATTGCTTAGTCATAAGCCACAATGCCTCATTCTCCATTTTTATGCTCTAAGTTGCCTCCTCTTCTTGTAATCTTCTTCTCTCACAACTGTAACACTTTAATTGCTTAGATGTGAGCCACAATGCATCATTCTCCATTTTTATGCTTTATGTTGTCTCCTCTTCTTGTAATCTTCTTCTTTTTCTTACTCTATGAAAACAATAGAGTATAAATATCAAGAAGATGACTCAATAGTATGCTTTTAGCTCACTTTAGTTGTTATGTTTCCAAATTGTACCTAAAATTAAATATAAACTAAAGTGAGTGTCTAAAAAATTTAAGGCATTAATCACTAAGTGTAATGGATTAAATGTATCAATAATTAAGCACATTTTTTTTGCTCATTTTAGTTTTTGTTCTTCCAACTTACACCTAAAACAAAATATGAATCAAAATAAGTATTTTAAACACATCATAATATTAATCACTAGGTATTACGGAGTAAATATATAGTCAATCAAGTACTCATTAAGCATTCCAATAGAGCTTGCAATATAGTTTAGTCTATTTATAGACCAATAATCTAATAGCAAGTTGTGGAATCTTATTTATATTGGAACATGTTTCATTTTCATCCCCTTTTAAGTCCATGCCTACTCTCCATTTTAGCATAAATAATTGCTTCTCTTAGATTTGTCAAGGATATGGTTAATCTTCTTCGGGTTGTGTTCACCTGCTATTTTGAGGAGGAAAAGGTCAGCTTCATTGAATAAGACTTCCTCTAAGCCAAGCTTTGATAATTGGTGGTTTCCATCTGATGAACAATGAGAAATGAAAACTTTTTATTCGAAAAATGTCATACCAAAAGTGTTTGACCATTTTCTAACACCTTATTTCAGGATTTCAATGGGTGGAGAGACTATATTCATTAAAAAGGCATGTGTAGGAGGGATGTATTTAAGTTTTTCAGACAAGGAGGTGTTTTAAACTATTTGAAATGAATGGGACATGACCTTGAAGAGGAGCAGAAGGCATTACCTTTGTAGGCAAAATAGTCAGTTCTGAAACTTAGAGAAATGAGGGGCTCAAAATGGAGTTCGGTTTTTTTTTATGTATAAAGGGAAAAAGAAGACAAAATTACAAGGAAAGTCTAGGGAGACAGATCCCTGACAAATCCTCTAATAGGATGCGGTGGCACCCTATGGGTGTAGTGTCAAAATAGGTGACTCCAATGTCAGAGTGGACAGCCTAGGTAGCAAACCAGTCAGCGCATCTGTTGCTCTCTCGGTAGACATGTCGATAAACAACAGACCAGTTCTTGGTGAACAGCTTTAGGATACTCGTAATTATAGGGTTGAGAGACTGGGAGCGGGTGTCCGTCGAAGAAAGGAGCTGCTGTACCACGAGCAAATCCACTTCCAGCTCTATCCTATAGAAGCCCATACGCTAGGCAAGCGAGAGGCTGGTAAAGATGCCCCAAAGCTCTACAGATAACACCACACACCATCCGAGGTTCTGAGTGAAGCCTCCAAGCCAGTTGTCGTCACTATCACAAAGGAGGCCACCTGTCGTAGCCGAGCGGTGGGCGTGATTGCAGGCACCATCTGTATTCAATTTAACCCACCCTGGAGGTGGTTTGGTCCAACCAATGAACTGCTCCTGGCGGAGTTGGAAATCTGTGATGGCCCGGCGCTACCACTCGGTAGACTTAGGAATCTGATCTGTAAAAGACAAAATAGGGAAAATGGGTGAGGATGGCCAAGTAAATTGATGATCGAAAAGAGACTTGTTCCTCCATATCCAGAGGAACCAACATGTCGTGCCAAAAAGAAGCACCCAGTCTTGGCCCAGGACTTTCCGGTGTTGCTGCAAGTTGATGAGAATCTAGTCCCTAGCAGGCAACGAGGAGTAGTTAGAAACAACGAAGATCGATGGGAAGACGACCCACACTTGACAAGCTTTGTAACAATCCTTAACAGCAAGGATGGAGTGCTCTTATAGATGGCACTGGTGGCAGGTGCCATCAGAAGTGAGGTGCTTGCAGACGCGTTGCTGGTTACTAAGTAACCAATCTTTCGCTAGTAACCATAAGAATGATTAGATCCTCTAGGATCCCGACCACTGCCAAATAGCCCGCCATACTTCATATGAAGGTTCATCGTTGTGGCCCATAAGCATTGAGTATGTGGAGGCAATGGAGAATAGACCATTGTCAGATGCACCCTAGTTCAACCTATCTGGTCCTAGATATGACTTAGGAGGAAACGTGCCGGCGATGATTTGGGAAATCTAAGATAGGAGATAAGGTTGGAAGACTTCCCAATTCCAGTTACTGGCAGAATTCGCGAAGTGGTGGCAGTGAGGCTAAGCTGTGTAACTGGGATAGGAAGGGTAGTATGGGAAATGAGAGGGCCCACTCGCGTGACCCAAGGGTCAAGCCAGAAGTGCATCCTGGTGCCATTGTCGATCCTCCATTGCAGGCCTTGTGACATGATGGGCCATATGGCCTGTACGTTCTACCATACCATAGAACCCCTAGTTGATAGAGGAGATGTGGGAAGGTAGTGGGCGTCAAACTTATATTTTCCGAAGAACACCTTGACCCATAAAGCCTTGGGGTTGGTGATCAACAACCAACCTAGTTTGTCCAGGAAGGTGTCATTCGTTTCCCTGATTCTACGAATGCCAAGGCCCCCCAACTCCTTAGGTTTACACACTTCCTCCCAGTTGACTAAGCGGATCTTTTTCCGGTTGTGAGACGAGCCCTACAAAAATTGTCTCATGGCTTGTTCCAGATCATCATACAGACCTCACGATAACCGGATAGTCTCCATAATGTAGCTCAGGATGGCCGCTAAAATAGACTCGACCAAAGTAATGCAGCGGGGGGCCAGCCCGATAAGCGTTGATGGACACTATCGAGAATGTATTGGTAAGTTCTTTTGTTGATGCATTGGTGTATGAGTGGAACCCCAAGGTATCTCCCGAGATCAGTAGTCGAGGTGAAAGCTAAAGCATGGCTTAAGGATTGACAGGTCTAAGGAGGGGTATTCCTGGAGAACAAGCATCTCGATTTGGCCGTGCTCACTCGTTGGCCCGAAGAAGCACAGAAAGAATTCAGGATATCCCAAATGACGTTCACTTGGTCAATGTCAGCTTCGGAGAAGAGAATGAGATCGTCGACAAAAAAGAGATGAGAAAGGGGGGACCATCTGTACTTAATTTGATCGATCGCCATCTGTCGTCAGATACTACTTGTGTGATCGCTTGACCGAGCCATTCCAGAAAAAAAAAACAAAGTGGTAGGAAAAAGAGGGTCGCCCTGACGAGTACCCCGAGAAGGCGTAAAGGCCTCACTAAGCTCACCATTCCAGTTCACTTGAAAGGAGGCAGTAGTGATACACTTCATAATGAGCAAAATCAGAGAATCAGGTAGGCCAACATCAATTAGGTTGTCTTGGATGAAGTCCCAAACTAGATGATCATACACTTTCTCGAGGTCCACTTTGAGAGCCATAATACTCATATGGTCGATCTTCCTTTTCATGGAGTGAATCACCTCTTGAGTGATGATGATATTTTCGGTAATAAGGTGCCTCGACACAAAGCTGCACTGAGTAGGGGCAATAAGCTCTGTAAGGTAAAGCTTGATCCGATTAGCTATAATTTTAGTGAGTGCTTTGTATATCACAGTGCAAAGAGCTATCGGCCTGAACTGAGTAAACGATAAGGGGGATGGAGTTTTAGGGATAAGGACCATAATAATGAGGTTCAGAGCCGACTCCCAAACCTCATGAAGAAAGATGCACTGGAGAAAAAGAGTCAGGAAGGGTCCTACAGTGTCCCACTAGGATTGGTAGAACAGTGTTATAAACCCATCGAATCCAAGAGCTTTATTAGGAGCTATAGAGAAGAACACCATCTTGATTTCGACCGGGCTTAAAGGACGAGTGAGCTCAACGATCATGTGAGGCTGGATGGGGGGAAAGAGACCATAGCTTTGCCAAGTGGAAGGGAACTGCCCGTCGGACTTGTATAAATCCTCTAGATACCACTGCGCTAATCCACAGATGGTCGCGGTGTCGGTGATCACGTTACCAACATTGTCAGTCAACGACATGTGATCTCGGCTTTGTCGATTTGATCTAGGATCGATCCTTGGAAACTGGTCAAAAATAATTTATACCAAGGATTGCAGTATAGGATGCAACCTCGGGTC
>JANSVB020000454.1:4462555-4472739 GCA_025504935.2 Erythroxylum haughtii
TCTATTAATTTTGATGACAATCAAATAATAATAATCTTAGAAATGTATGAACTATTTTGATAAGTTTGTTAAGTGTGTAGAAAAATATAAGTAACACTTAGTCAACTCAGAAGGTGCATGGTCAACGTCAGACGAAGTGCTACACCAGATGAAGCGCTACGCCAGATGATGCGCAACAACAGATGAATCGCAACAACAGATGAAGCGCGATACCAGACGAAGCGCGACAATAGACGAAGCACAACAACAGACGAAGCACCATAACAGACGAAGCGCAACAATAGACGAAGCGATATAATAGACGAAGCGGAATAATAGACGAAACATAATAAAAGAAGAATCATTATGTTAGACGATATAAAAGGAAGATATTTTAGAACGTTAGACAGTTAGTTAGTTAGAGTTAGTTACAAGACTCAACTAATAACCGTTTCTAGAAGATTCAAGAAGTAGTTTTTAAGAAGACAGTTGGAGACTTAGGCTATAAATACTAGTTCTAGTCGAAGACTAAGATAATGAATGCTTTTACATTAGCAAAAATTCTATATTCAAAGTGCAAAAGAAGTGAGCGAATACATCTATAACTTAAAGCTCAAAAATACTTTTTTTAGAGGGAGAAAGGAAGGCTAGAACCTGGAGAGACTAATACAACTGATAAAGAATACTTTGTGAGAGAGACTGAAGACGATCTGCAAGTGTAGAAAGAATACTTTTAAAGTTGAAGAGTATAGTGAAATTTTAGAATAACTCTGAGGACTGGACATAGCCCAAGGTTTAGGGTGAACCAGTATAAAATTGCAGCGTCTATTTTCTAACCTTTAATCTTAATTTTCTTGTTGTTAGATGAGTAAACAATATTACTTATGAGTGCATTGCTTATCAACTTTAACAAAGTATTTTAGTAATCATTTGAATTTTTCTTAAGAAATTTAAGAAGTCTTAAAAGATTAATATTTTTGAAAAGATTACACAATTCAACCACCTTCTTGTGTAGTTTACATATCATATTATATTTCTATATTAACAAGTGATTTACTTCTTAACTTTAAAAAGTGATAATATTATTCATGTAATATTTAATTGTATGGGAAGAAATAAAAAGAAAGAAGGAGATTTTTAAGATGAAGTATTACAAAATTGAGCTTTTTATTTTCTTTACCTTTATGTTTAAATTAGTTTGTCCGTATTATAGATATATAGCTCATTTTGAAAGTCTAGGGAGGTAGATTTAGCATTATCAACTCTTAAAAGAAGATAAATCTTCTTCAATTTTGGTTGCATTCTTGTATCCTCTATAGAAAATTGCACTCAAAAAAGAGAAATGAGTTTGTAAATCGCTAAAATTTACTATTACTAGAAAGAAAGAAAGATCTAGAATCATATGTACATACTCTTTCTTAGGAACCCAATTACACTAATAGCAAAAATGGTCTTGTTATAAAGAAACTGAATAACACTTCCCAACTCTATTACTTAATGATGATGCAAATGTCTTTATACTTTGAGAATGTCTATCTTCAAATGAAAGTAAAAATGTTCAAATGTTTTAGGCTTTAAAAAAGTTGAAAAAGGTATTATTATATATAACTAAGTGAGGTAATGCATGGCATAATTATGAGTGAAGTGCACATATGTAACTTAGGGTATTCTTTTTAGTAATGTGTAGGTCAGATTGCTAAAATGCATTACATAAATACAAAATTATGAAAGAAAATCAATATTCATACGCTTCTTCTACTTTATTAGATGTCAACAATATAACACAATGATTAAATTATAGTTAGGATAATCAATCCCACAAAAATAGAAATAATCATTGGTCTTGTTTTTCCTTTGTGATCTAACCTAACCTACCATCAACAAATATGTATACTTAATATGCAAACTTGATCCTAATTCTTTCAAGATATCTAGAAAACCAAAAACTAAATAACACTTCTTAGTTCCTAGATTATTTTTGTTATAGTAATTAGTTCAAATATATTAGTTATTAAGCATCTATAGATATCCTTAAATACAATTTTTTGGGCATGTTTAATTAATTATATTCTACTTTAAAAAAACCCGCCACCTATGTTGTTTTTTTTTACCTCTCCATCTTCTTTTCTTTATAAATATAACTCTTTTATAAAGTATACTTTCTGGGCCTTACACTAAAAACTTGTTTTATGATTGTTATTATAATTCATGTTTTTCCATGTTATTTTCTTTTTATTCAATATTTTTTCCTTCTAATAATTCATATATGACTCTCTTTAAAAGTTAAAAAAAATTCAAATATGAATATTTCATTACCATCTTCTTTAGATTTCATGTCTTCATCTTATCAACAAAATGATAATCTCTTTAAAAGTTTTTTATTGCTAATTTTTTTAGTGGAGTATTATTTTACAAGCCACTTTAGGTTTACTTTTTTGTTTTTACTTTATGTTGGCATTTTACTCATGCTAATTTACATAGGATAATTCACATTTAAGCATATAATTAGTCCTTAATTAATAGTCTTAAGTTAAGAGTTTCTTACTTCTAAAAGGTATAATGCTACTTTACCCCTATTATTCTCTCTTTTCTTGTTAACATTTTTTGTTCTCGTTTTTATAGTTTTACTTCAAATATCTTTTCATTTAAAAATCATCTCATTTTTTAGGTTGAAATTATGATGGATAACATGCAATCATTAGAAAAAAATATCAGGTGAACTTAACATTCCTTCATTAATGGTAAGGTTAATCTAACATCAAATTATTTTTCTTATTCTAAAATAACTAATAGAAATATCCAATATAACTCAGTGTTTAATGATAGGATGTTTTAAAAGGAGAAATTTATAAAATATAAGAAAATCTTACTAGTACTTAAGGCAATATTACATTTTAAAAAAAGTAGCTTTTGATGTTCATGCAATAATTGGAAATTATACAAAACAAAGAAAAATTAAAAAGGAAAATAAAGAGACTCAAAATATATAGTTTGGATATGATAAAGTAAAGCAAGTATTAGAAAAAAAGAAAAGAAAAAGCTACCATCGGATCTGCTTCTAATTCTTAACCAAGTTTTTAAAGTGTTTTCATTAATAAGGATCTATTTTACAATGTAAAAGACTTTAGGGCTTAATGGTTCTATCATTTTTCTATTCATTTGAATGCTTTAAATTTACCTCACTTTTAAAAAGTAATAGATGCTACGGTAATGATAGGTCTTCGATTTAAGGCCCCTTTTTAATATGAGATTTGTTTGCCTTTAGTTTAATATTTAAAAAAGAATTTCAATTGATAGTGGATCAAAATGCACTATTATAACAAATAGGTATATTGATTAAAGATAAAGAACTTTTGATAATTTCTTGGTTTATTGTAATTTTAAAATAACTTTTATTAAGTTTATTCATGCTTTTGATATGGTAAAAAGTCCTTATACTTTATTTGAATTATTTTATGAAATTGTCGAGTGGATTAGACAAAATGTCCACTTTGTTACAAATAATATGACTAATTTTTAATTAGTTGGGTACTTGTTATAATTGAAGTATGAACATATTTATTGGTCTATACGTTTCTCATTTTATATATCTCATTTTAAAAGATATTGGTTGTATAGATCATATTTTAAATATTGCTTTATGGGCATTTAAGATCACAAATTTTATACATCTAATATTTTTATCTTGGTTAAGAAAGCAAAAGATTATGTTAAGATTGTGTTATGTTAATACTATGTTTGCAACTACATTTATAACTTTGAGAGTTGTTTCTGATCATAAACAAGTACTTTAAAATTTAGTGATAAACAAACACTTTTTAAGTTATAAGTTATCAAAGGGTGCAAAAGGAAAAGAGGTTTATATTTTAGATAATAAATGTTGAGACATGTGTTTTGTTATTATAAGATTATGACTCCACTTATAAGGTTGTTGAGGATTGTTGGCTGAGATGCGAAACCATCATTGGGTTATATATATATATATATTAGAGTTCGCAAGATAATTATGAATCTTTTCATAGAAAAAAGAAATTATACAAATGTTACAAAAATATTCTTGATCAGTAAGGTGATGAACATCTTAACTAAAGGATTCATTTAACAACTTACTTTCATAATTCTAATTACTTATATAGTGAAGATCCATATACATATATTGATATTATGGTTAGTCCTTTTGATGTTATTGAATGCCAATGTATTTTTACTATTAAGATCAATTAAAGATGACAAATGAAATTAGATAATATTATGAAGGTTTGGGGAGCTTTGCTTGATCATCTATAAGGAGAGACCATATGATGTAAAATTGCAATCTGATAAGTTTTTATAATTTTAATTTCATTCTTTACTTTTTCAATATTATATTTTTCCTTTCTCACTTTATGCGTTCTGTTATTCCTTTCTCACTAAATAGCGTAAACACTGTTAGAAAGAGTTATTTTGAGAAAACAAGAGTTTTGTCCTATTATTTTGATTGCAACATTTTTTGCTTAAATAATTAGAGTCCAATCACTCTTATTGTAAAAAAGCTAAATTAGTTGTTAGATTCTAGACCATAGTGCTTGTGAGTGGAAAAATTCAAAGAATAAGTGTGGAATAGATTCTAGAACTAGTGGACATTGACGTCGAAGGGGATTTATAGTACCTTGACAATTATTTTTTGTCTTCATTCTACCTTTTGTCCAAAAAGGTAAAGAAGGCTTTAAGGATAAGAGTTTTTCCCTAAATTAGATCACACGAAGAGGCTTTAGGTGTATTAATCTAAAAAGGTCTAAGCATGATCTATTGGTGAATTTGTTTAAGGTGTCCTTTAGATAGAGGACATAGTTTTACTTTACTTGGTTGGGATTATAGGTAGAGAGATCAGTTAATAAGATTAGTGCTCCTCTAAAGTTGCAGCTCTAAGATTCTACACTTATGATGGCACTCATCTTATCTTATATAGGGATCCTTTGCTTGAGGAAATTTAGCTTTTCCTTAAAGTGTAAAGGCCGTAATTAAGACCAATTATCCCATTAAAACCATATCCTATCACAATTTTCGACCACACTTATAAGGGAGGAACTTAAATTGTCTTTTAACCTTAGTAGTTGAATTGAAGTCCAGGAATGTTCCTTATTAACTTTCAATCTTCAAAAGCATATAGTAGACATATAATTTTCATGTATCCAGTTTGACCAAATAGCCTCCTTATCATTGAACAATCTTTATACTTTCTTGGCTAGTAATACTAAGTTTATATCATGAATAACAATTGTTCCCAAACCACCTTATTCTTTCAAAAATATGTCTTACTACCTAACTTTAGCATTTTTATAGTTATCAACTGCCCCTGATTAAAAATAATTTTTGATCACCTTCTTTATTTCCATAATTAACTTCCTTAGGAGAACCAAATGAGAACTCTAATGTGTTTGAATGTTCTGTAGGATAGAGGAAATTAATTGCAACCTACCAACACTAGGGAGGAACCTATTTTTCCAAGAATTGATTATAGCTTTAACATATTTAATCAAAGGTAAACAATCTACGTACCTCAAATTTTTTTAATGGTTATAGATAACCCTAAATACTTTAAAGGAATTAGTTAGATGTTAAGACTAGATATACAACTTAACATTAAACATTATCTACCTCATAAGAGACATAAATTTTGCTCTTCTTAACATTAATAGTTTGATTAGACATTATGGAAAATTGATTGAGGGAGTTGACCAAAATTTGTAAGGAACTAGGATCTACATTTCTAAATAGCATTAGATCATCTATAAAGGCTAAATTACTAACCCTGAGCTCCTTGCACTTGTGATGAAACTAGAAAGATCTAAAGGAATTTATTCTTTAAGTGATTAACCTTATAAGAATTTCCATGACAATGGTAAAACAGTAAGCGGATAATGGATTTCCTTGCCTTAGTCCCTTAGGATTGTAGAATAACTTAAATGGCAGTTGATTCACCATTAAATTAAAGGAGGTAGTAATAATACATGACTTGATCCGTTCAACAAAAGTATTAGGAAATCCAAATGCCTTCAAACCATTCAAAATAAAGCTCCATTCCATATAGCTGAAGGCCTTAGAGAAATATATTTTTAGGAAACAACTTTGTATAAAAGCCTTAGTGTCATAGTACTTAAATAATTCTTAAACTAGCTTAATGTTGTCACTTATCATTCACCCTGATATAAAAGCACCCTAGGTTGGGCTACTTATATAAAGGGGTGATTTTACCAAAAAAATAAAATAAAGGGGTGATCCCTTTGATTTACCTGTTAAGAGCTTATATATAACATTATAAACTATATTACAATGTGATATAAGACAAAAATTAGCCACTGCGTTAGGATTCTTCTTAGGATAAGGCAAATATGTGTCGTATTAAGCTCCCTTAACATTTTCTTTGTAATAGCCCATTTTCCATATTGAGGGTTAGAGCCCTAGATTATTGCACATGGCCATATCATTGAGAATTCATGAAATGCATTTCATTCACATACATATCATTAGCATACACACATGGATTATGATTTAGTAAACATTGCAAAGATAGTATATGCACTCAATTGACATATTTAGGGGTATGAAAGGTTTTAAGTGATTATAATGTGATTATGTGATTGTGTATTGAATGTGTCTTGGATTTTGGTTTGATGAACTAAAACTAGTAAATTGAAATTTATTGTTACAGTTGGGTGATTGATGAAGTGATATGTGTATCTAGCCTAGGAAAAATGTTAAATGGAAAGATAAATTGATATATAAAGAAATTTAGGGTAACTAGACCTATAAAATAGTGACTCATGGCATTAGTACTAGGGTGACAAATGGCTTGGATAAATGGGTGACAAATGGTGGTATAATTGGGTGACAAATTGTTTAGGAAACTATGTGAAAAATGGACTAAATATTAAGTGACATTTGGTTGTTGGAGTAGAAGACATATAACATGCCTCTTTACTTGATAAGTATTTTGATAAGTGTCCAAACCCTTGCCACACACCCACACCCACGATTTCCACATTTGAAAGACCACGTTTTTCTTGTTTTTAGTTACATGCTCCCTTCTTATTTCTTCTTACCATCGACCTACATCCATAACCCTCATAACCCTAGATTTTTGCTAAAATTCTGCACCTTGCCACTTCAAAATTTAACTGCCTTCATCTTGTTGTTAAAACCCCTTTGTGTTTTCACCTTGTTCTTGGAGTATGGTTTCAAGCTTGGAGGGTAAGACATCTTGTTATTTGAGGTGGGATTAGAATTAAATAAGAAAGTAAAATTTTGATCTTGTGGCATGTATAATAGAAATCTTATGGTGACTGAATTTAGATGAATTGCATGTAGGGTTAAATATGAAGTGTGCTGAAAATTTAATGAATGGATAGGTTATTATATGGATGAATTAGATTGATATTTGAAGTATAATGAAGGTGAATTTATGCTAAAGAAGGGTGATTGTGTAGTGTTCTTGAAAAGGGAAAAAGAACTAGGACTATATGTATGATCAAATGAAAGTTTATATTTTAATTTTGACGCATAAAAGACCATAAATTGTGAGCTACCAAATGAATAATTTGAATTAGAATTGGATATGGAATTGATGAGGAATTGACATATAGTTCGAGTATAATTGAGGTATATGTAATGGACTATGATGAAGATGTGTTGAATTTGGTATGAAGATGTCAAAAGCTAGAAAAAATTTGAAGGAAAAGGATGGTGAACCTTCGGTTCAATCATCCCATGATCGTGTAATCATGAGATCTATATTAGCTCCTTTCCACAATCGTGGGCAAGGCATGGAAGTTAGAAAAGTTCAATTTTATGTGATATTGAAACCATATAAGGATAAGTTACTTTCCTTGGGTGCAAGTGGACTTGATTGAGGCTTGAAATGAACCTAAACAGTTGCTTGATTAATTAATTAAGTGATTGATAAGCTTATGTTGTTAATTGGTGTTATAATTTAAAGAATCGATTGTTTGATATCAACGTATATGAATTTGGGAAGTATGAGTTGTTAATGGTATAAAGATGTTCTTATGAATACAAACGTGATCCAAAGGATATAGCTAATAAATTAGGTATGATTGCATGAGAATTAGGAAATTATGTGAATATACATAATGCTAGGAAAGGATTGATGAATGTATGATTGATGAATTTAGAGTAATCGGCTTATTTAAGGTATAACCTAAATTACAAACTACATGTATACAAGTTATGATGTATGAATGATTAAGATTTGTGAATAAGGATAGATGCCTGGGATAGTCAATTGAGCATGTAATGAACATAACACATATACATGTGTATAATTGAGTACTCATTTGATTAAACAAGTTAGTAATGTGTAAATATGTATGTATTGCATGATATAGAAGCACAAATTAAGCGTCCACATCCAGATATTGCCGAATCGTTAAGGCAATAGCTATCTGGAGCATACTATGAGTTAACCTAAATGTTTTCTCACTATGTTTGAATTATTTTTTATTAATTGTCAGATATTGAATTGTTATTGATATAACTGTGATAATTCCACACATTTCTGGTTCAAGGAGTTTGATATTCGGGATTGTATTAAAAGTGCTTTCTAATTCTATGTGAATATGAAAAATGTGTTCTCAACTGAATGTTAAATGCTGGACTCAGATCCGATGAATGTGATAAATGAATGTCCATATTGAATGAAAGTTATTGATAGCATATTATGTGAATTGATGCATTTCATTATGTTGTTATGCATGGTCAGATAAAGGAGTTATGACCGGAGTGACTAGCGTGAAAAAGAGCTTAAAGCTCAGGAAATGTGAACAAAGAGCCATATGCTCAGTTATTAATGAGCTTGATATCCATAATGGATATGGGGTATTAAATAAAATGAGCCTAATATTCACAAAAGATACGGGATAGTAAATAGATGCTCAGTCATATCAAAATAAAAATAAAAATGGAGTCATATTTTCATTTTCATATATATAAATTAACATTTATCATAAGAATGATTGAGATGAACGTTGGATTTTTCTGAAATGATGACATGAAATGTCTGTATTCATAATGTACTTGTTGAAATATGATGTATATTGTGATCGGGTACTCAATATTGAATGATGTGATATATGGGATTTGATTATGAATAATGTGATATACTTGCAATTTTGGTTATATACTTGTAATATTGTGTTCTGACTTGAGTGAGCACATCGATGATAGTTTACTCACTGAGTTTGCAAACTCAATAAAATTACAATGTTGATTTTCAGGCATTGAGGAGACCTAACTTCTAAAGCAATCTAGTTGAAGTATAGTATTATCAATTTTGGTAACAAGAAATGGCTCAAAGGCCTGGTCAGTTAATATCTAAGGAGTTTAGATAGAATGTGTTTATTTAGTTGAAGTATACTCTAAGGTCTGGTTTATCAGTAGTGGAAGACCATCCCAAGTAGCTCTGTCTGACCTTGTAGGCTAACATGGGCACTTTGTAAAGGTCTTCAAAGAAAATTATATGCCAAAGATCTACCTGGATAGTAAGATGAAGCAGTTCCTAGATCTAAAACAGGGGAACCTCATAGTCGAATATGAAGTGCATTTTAATGAATTGTTGGGGTATGCCACAGCTTTGATCCTCAAGAAGGAAGATAAATGAAGGCAGTTTGAAGATGGGCTGAACATGGAGATCAGGACAAGGCTAGCTATCACTAATTTGAGTAGCTTTACGGAGTTATGAGTCGCTTCCATCTGAATTGAGCAATTATTGAAGAATGAATGAGGATAGTAAAGGTAGGAGTTTAGACTAAAGAGACAGTGTGAGTTCCAAGCTGATTTTGGTAGAAGATTTAGTAAACACCAGAATAGGTTATCACGATCACAGCTGAGATCGAGACAATCAGGCTTTAGCCAAGAGGCAGTTTTGTCTATTCTGGAAGAGGTTAGGCATCTGAAGGACAGACCTATAGTGGGTAGGCACAACAGGTGTAACATCCCGTCACCGATGGGATGAGTACAGTGAGAGTACATTCATATGTGGCATGTGCATGCATTGTTAGTTTGTGTATAATTGGTTAATTTGGCAATTATTGCACTGGCACACGTACGTATATACATGTATGACATATTCCTGGTTGGATTGGGTGAATTGGTAATTTGGAGAAAATTAGGTCAATTGAGAGTTGAAAATTTAAATTGGAGTAAGAACT
>JANSVB020000454.1:4584980-4615830 GCA_025504935.2 Erythroxylum haughtii
ATTACTGGACGCGCATCACATCGAGGATCGCGACTGGTTGTTCGGTGTGGTGAGGCAAAGCAAGCTGTTTAATCCTCGGGAGAGAGGCGGAAGGGTGTTCGTGTCACCTGATTACAACCAGTCTATGGAGCAGCAGCGAGAGATGACTATGAGACGAATCGGTTACCTGCTGGAGAGAGGTGTTTTTGATGGGTGGTTGACGGGGAAAGGCCCCGAAGCCGAATTGAGGAAGTTTGCCGCCTTTGAAGTTCTTGGGATGTTTGATCACTCCCTGGTTATTAAGCTTGGCGTTCACTTCTTTTTATGGTTGGTACTATTCTTTTCTACCCACTATTTTTTTTTTATTATTTCGAAGTTGAATAGATAAAAAAACTTGAATATAGAGTACACGCCAATAACGTCGTTGGAGAAGTGATATGTGCTTCTGTTTAAGTCCTATAAATTTTCAAGAAACTATAATGAGATACCGAGGAACAATTTTACATAAAATCTTCAAGCAAGTAGGTTCTGATGTATGCTATTGTCTGTTCAATTCTTTTCTTTCTTATTTCTTTTCAGGGGTGGTGCCATTCAATTTTTCGGAACCAACCGCCATCATGATAAGTGGCTCAGAAACACTGAAAGTTTTGCAATTAAGGGTTGCTTTGCCATGACAGAATTGGGGCATGGAAGTAATGTATGCGGAATTATGGATCTTTTGTTCAGTGGCATCAATTTTCTCTGTACTTTCTTAGGGTCCTTTTTCTGTACTTTTGAGCCTAACTTCTTTTATCACTTTGCAGGTTCGAGGAATTGAAACAGTTACCACATATGATTTAAACACAGAGGAATTCATCATCAACACCCCCTGTGAATCAGCTCAGAAGTATTGGATTGGAGGGGCTGCTAAAGTATGGATCTTTCCAGAAATACTAATCAAGTCCTTCGAAATTTTTTCATCCTCACATATATATTTTTCCATCCTTTCGGTCCTTGCTTTTGATGTTTAATTGCTTACGCATTTATGTTTTTCTTTCTAATCAGCATGCCACACACACAATTGTCTTTTCTCAACTTAATATTGGTGGGAAGAATGAAGGTGTCCATGCATTTATAACCCAAATCAGGGATGCAGATGGAAATGTATGCCCAAACATCCGTATAGCTGACTGTGGTCACAAAATTGGTCTTAATGGTGTTGACAACGGTCGAATCTGGTAGTAATCACCTTTAACTAGTAGTAATTCTATTATGTGATTAGATGCACTTAGAATCTTAGTGTTACTATTTCAGGTTTGACAAAGTTCGAATTCCAAGAGAAAATTTACTGAATTCTGTTGCTGATGTTTCACCAGATGGGAAGTATCTTAGTGCGATAAAAGACCCAGATCAGGTGATTATTTTCTAGATGGACTCCTTTTAAGATGATTGGTTTCATCTCCTTTTTTCACATGTAGACCTATGGATTAGACGGCTATAGCATATATACGTATATATGTTTATATTATTAAATATGTGTGTATGTGTGTATGTGTGTGTGTATGTATATATGCATATATGTATGTATGTATAGACTTCTTACACGTGATTTTTCTTAGAGATTTGCAGCATTCTTGGCCCCTTTGACTTGTGGTCGTGTCAATATTGCTGTTAGTGCAGTCTACATATCGAAGGTATTTATTTATACAGTTGATACTTGGACATGCCACCATGGCGTTACAAAATTGACAAAAGAGATTCCTTGTAATTAGGTTTTGTTACACATGTTTAATTTTTGTTCAATGATGTTGTGTATGCATTAGGATGGGTATTGAATGTGGCTTCCTTGTTACTTGGTTTCTGGAGATTCTTGTTTGTTAAATTGCCCATAATTTTCTATAGTTTGAGCATATGGTTTCTGACAGTTGCCTTGTTTGATGCTCCTTGGATGCTTTTGTTGGTGTAACTTGAAAATAAAGAAATCTATACTACAACAATACAACACCGAGAATATAACCCATGAATCTAGGAGGGTTGAAATTAGGTTATCCAGGTTCTTGGAATTGAACAACTTGTTCTAGTTACAAAAGGTTGGACCTTGGGTTGAATTGAATTCCTTTTCAATACAATTGAACTTAGAAAAATGACCTTTGTTTCTTTTGTTATGTCCACAACCTTAAGCATTTTCAATAAGTATCTCCTCTTTAGAAATTTTAAACAAGACATGCAATTTTCAGGCATTGTTTATTTGAAACTAATTTTTATGTCAATTTCTCTCCATATACTCCTAGTTGGAAAGCATCTTTCCTTGAATCCTTGTCTTTTGGACTCTAGAAGAGAACTTTTGAGAGGGACAAAAAGTTGTTATACATTTGTAGGTCTAAGAAATCGATTAAAGAATTGTTGGTTTAGTTCTTTGCAGTTGTTTGCAAAATTCTTTATACGTATGTTCTGAGATAGCAAGGGAGAGAGAAAGAGAACATGTCTATAGTTTGGGGATAGGAGAAATGGATGTAAAAGGGAGGTAGATGTGGAGGAAAAGGCCAAGTTGCAGATAAAGAGATGATGCATAGAATATTTAGTTGCTCAAAAGATGTTGATAGTATTACAAATTTTTTAGAAATGACACATATCAATTGTAGTAAGATATGCTAGACAAGACATGCTTATTATTTGTACTACAAACCCTGTACAAGGGAAATAACCTGTGAATACAATTGTAATTGAATCTAGAGCTTATTTTAATACAACATATACTACTACTACTACTACGACCACCACCACCACCACCACTACCAGTAATATTGCCACCACCACCACCACCACCACTACTACTATGACCACTACCACTACTACTATTACGAGCTTAAATTTTTTTTTGGGTTCGATCAATAATGAACAGTTAGTTTGGCCTAGGTCAAATCATGTGTGATCAGACTTGAGCCTTAGCGGACTGGGCCCATTGTCAACCCTACCCATGCTTTAAAGTAGAAGGAGATTGAGCAAAGATTTTATTCATTTGGAGTATGAAAAAAGTGGGAAGCTGAAAATCTCAAATTATTAATATCTGACTGTTGGTTATCATATGGAATGTCTATGCTTTTTTGTTAGCAAATCATTAACAAATTGTCCTTATTCCCCAATTTGGCTCTTTTTCTATTCATGTTTCATAAAGTTATTTAAACCTTTTCATTCTCTTTTATTGGTTATAATTCCATTGTTTCCATTGTTTCTGTTAGGTTGGTTTAGCTATTGCTATAAGGTACGCTTTGTCTAGACATGCATTTTCGGTTGAATCCAGTGGACCTGAAGTCCTACTACTTGATTATCCAAGTTATCAAAGACGACTATTGCCACTTCTGTCTAAGACGTATGTATGTTAATAGTTGTTCAGAAGAAAATCTTTTTCTTAATTGGTCCTATTTAGTTGGGAAAGTTATGGAGCACTTTATGAAAATTCTTATATTTGTTCTTATGCTTTCATATGGATGCCTGAAGAATGTTACTTAAGTTTGACAGTTAAAGAATTTGAAATGATGATGTCATGCTTTGATTTAACATTCATAACCATTATTTGATTGGCACAAAAATAAATATACTTGATTTAGGACAAATAGAAGTATTAACTAGTAGCTAATAATCACAAAATTAGGACATATAGCGAATATGAGGTTGTTGGAATATCCAAATTTAGGGCTTGAATTTTGGCT
This sequence comes from Erythroxylum haughtii, assembly GCA_025504935.2. Lineage (NCBI taxonomy): Eukaryota > Viridiplantae > Streptophyta > Magnoliopsida > Malpighiales > Erythroxylaceae > Erythroxylum > Erythroxylum haughtii. Next base: position 4,588,649 of record JANSVB020000454.1, read on the forward strand.
AGGAATACTAAAATTTCAGTTCAGTATAGCTGGAGTTTTAGGGTTTGATTGTGAAAATTTAGGTTTTACTATGGCTGGAATTTAGGTTTAAGATGATTGGAATTTAGGTTAAGTTTGCTGGAATTTAGTAAGGAATACAAACAATAGAGAGTAAAAAATTAGGAACTCTGGATTTAAGAATCACTCTTAGGAAAAAACATCACACCTTTTAGTTGAAAATTCAAGTTTGTAGAAAAAACTCTGATTGTTTGTCATTGAAGGGTTGGATAAACACATATTTATAGAGAAGTTTTAGAACCCTTATTCTAGTAAGAAATGGTTCCTAACAAATTTAAATCCTATCCTAATAAAAATTCTATACGTCCTAGACAACTAAGATAATATATGTAAAATATAATAACATATTTAATTTATTACTACTTCTGTAATTTCTTTTATAGACTTTTTCTTTTGCATCAATTCTCTCTTGTTTGTTTAAAGTTGTCTTTGACATAGAATGTGATAAATACTGATCATATAAATCTAAATTCAAGTACTGTCAGAAATCGGTCTTTCTTTCCACTTGACAAGAAATTGTTGATATCTTCTATCTCTTAAGGTTACAAATTGTTCATCAAGAATATCTTATATGTCCTCTTTTAAGTGAGGAATGGTTGAAAATCTCACAGCTGTAGTGGGAGATTGTGTATCATCATATCCATGATAAATATTTAAATATGCAACATTAAAGATAGGACTAATTCCCATATCACTTGATAATTCCAAAACATAAGGATTAACACTTATCTTTTTGATGATCTTATAAGGGCCAACATTCCATGAATGAATTTTCTGATATTTCTCTTTTGGAAAAATGCTCAGGACGAATCCTATCCATATTTTCTTCGTATTCCACCAATCGACAACGTTGATTAGCATGTTTTTAATAGGACGCATTGTTGGTTGTTATCTTTCGTCGTGCCTCATCAAAGATGTCTCTCATTTGTTGTACAAAACTTTCAGCTTCAAACTAACTCATGTTGTTTGTGGTAAAGGAACCAAATCAATAGGCTTTCTTGGTTGAACTCCCGAGACTATCTCAAAAGAACTCTTACCAAATGATCTATTTATAGAACTATTGTATGCAAATTCTGCCATAGGAAGAATTAGGTCCCAATTTTTCACATCGTCTCCAACCAAACAACTTAATAAGTCTCCTAAGCTTTTATTCACCACCTCTCTTTGTCCATTGATTTGAGGATGAAAAGAACTTGAAAATTGAAGCTTAGTGTTGAATGTTTTTCATCGAGTTCTCCAAAATAACTTGTAAAATTCACGTCACAATCATATACGATGGTTAAAGATAATCTATGGAAGCATACAACTTCTTTGAAGAATAGTTTAGTAGCGTAGAAAACATTTTAAGTCTTGACCAATATATTTGCAAATGGTTACATAATGAAACCACATGGCTTTTCTGCAACATAGGCATCAAGAATATATGTATTATTGCTTCTTGTAGTCAAATGCACTAGCTTGCCATCATTGCTGAATTTTGACTTTGTAAGTGCACTAACAGCTTCTATATTCCTATGTTGTACTAATTTCACATCTTCATTCAAGTCTACTCCATCAACCACTACAACACAATCATCATCAACAACGCCAATGATATTGTTGGAGATTATGATTTGATTAAGAGGATTTTTGTGGATTATGATTGTGATTTGATTGAAAGGATTTTTAGGGATTATAATTGTACTTATCTTACATGAATTAGAGAATCCAGTATATAAAGGGAGTGAAACCTGCTGATTTCTATACGCTCTTGCAATCCCTCTTCTCAATTCTTATTAGATATCATCAAGTTTTGAACCAACAAGCTCCAGAACTCATAGTTGCTGGTTAAATCTTTTTAGCTCCACGTTCTGTTATTTTAGCTTGTTGTCCTAATCTTTCAATATTTTGCACTATTGTTTTAGCTTGTTGTTTAAGTGTTTAAAATTGTTGTTCAATTGTTTCAACTTTAGGTTTGCCAAACAATCCATTTCGTTTTGTTTTGTTTTTTTTTTCATATTTAACGCTTTGATGATCTCCTACTGTCAAACTCTCCATGTCATGATCATCTTCCATTGCTAAACTCTCCATATCATCAAGTATTTGGGCGTCTTCTATATGTAGGCTCAAGGATTCAAATTGATCTATTAAATTTGAGGAATATCACATGAATTTTCAGCAAAGATTTTCCTTACATTGCATGTTGTCGATCAATATCAGTCCCTTCTTTTTGCTTATTACCACATTCTCCTTGTCCAACATCAAGTATTGGTTGTTGGTTGGTATAGTTTTTTCTTATGGGAGTTTTGTCTCCTAGGGATTGTATGTCAAGGTTGTCTAATGTCTACAAAATTTGTCGAACATGTTTTCTTATCAGAGTTGTTACATGTAAGTTAGTTTTTGCAGCACCTTGTGAACGAATTGTCCATCTTCTTTCCAGTATTCAAAAGTGTTTCATCTTGCTTTAAGGTCGCTGAAGATTCTTCTGTATGCCCTTTCCCTATGTGTCGTCATTATGAACTAAAGCTCTGATACCAAATTGACGTTGGCATGTAGAAGTATTTACTAGATATGGTTGATATTAGGTTGCTGGAATATCAAATTTCAGGGCTGGATTTCGACTAAGAATACTGAAATTTCTGTTTAGTATCGTTGGGTTTAGAATTTTAGGGTTTAATATGATTGGAGTTTCGGTTAGGTTTACCAGAATTTAGTAAGGATCACAAACAATGGAGAGTAAAAAAAAAAACTATGAATCACTCATAAAGTCTAAGAATCACTGTTAGAAGAAAGCATCACACCTTCCAGTCGAAAACTCAAGTTTGTAGAAAAATTTCAGATTGTTTGTCATTGAAGAGTTGAATATACGCATACTTATAGAGAAGTTTTTAGAACCCTTATTCTAGTAGGAAAGTGATTCTTATTTTGTTTTGTCTTCTAATTGTGTAGTTAGTTTCTTTTATGCGAATGTTGGATTTTTTTATGTTTATGATCCTAATGGTAAAGTTTGTAGAATTGCTAGCTGCTTGATCTAGGATTATCATATATAATATTTTGATGTGACTAATATAATATGGACTAAAATAATTTGTAGATTCAGCCCTTTAAAAAATGAGTAGTGCATGCTCTGTTGTCTTATCGATAATCTAGTGACACAGTGTTGTTAGGATGTGAAGTAGGACACTCAGTTAGAAATGGAAATCATGTGATGCAGCTTCTAGAAGATGACCTGTCATTTGATTTGTTCTTCAACTTCTCTTTCAAGTCCCTCTTTTTTAACTTTTGAAAATTATATGTCAAATTCAGATATGCAATGAGTTTTGCTGGCAATTTCTTGAAAATGCTGTATGTCAAGAGGACACCTGACTCAATCAAAACCCTTCATGTTGTTTCAAGTGCATTCAAGGCTACCTTTACCTGGCATAATATGAGAACACTTCAGGTAAGAAGCGAAGTAAGATGTGGATCGTTAGGTTAGGGTCACATAATTGTTGAGCTCATTTGATTTATAATCTTAGGAATGTCGTGAAGCTTGTGGAGGACAAGGCTTGAAGACAGAGAATCTGGTTGGTCATCTAATAAGCGAGTATGATGTCCAGTCCACTTTCGAGGGTGACAACAACATTCTTATGCAACAGGTAAACTCTACCAACTTTTTTTTCTTTTCCATCTGTCTTTTATATGAGAGTGCTACCCTTGGATAAAAGTAGAACTCTAAAACGGTAAACATAATATGGAAGCAAAGAAAAACAAAAGAAAAATATTCATGATGCTAGAAAAATATTCATGAAGCTATGTCATGTTGGTTGTAATTAGCTTCCTCAGTCGGTCCGCTCATTGAAATATAGTATATTATGGGTTCCCTTTTATCGTATTCAATCTAATGTGCCAGTGATGTTGCACTCAAGTAGTTGGCCAGGACTTTGGGTCAGAAAAATTCAAACTTCATTACTCTTTCATTTGAAGGAAGCCTATGGGTTAGAGTTGTTTTCTTGCTTAAGGAAATTTTCTGGTTTTGTAGTTTTAATGCTCTCATAAACGTTGTTTTGGATTTATAGATTGTCTCCTAGATGCAAGCATTTGCTACAATCTTGTAGTGATGTGTATAGCATGGGATTTAACTGGTTTAGCTATCTTCTGGGTGAATGTTTTCTTTATCCTCCTCCATACTCACTGGTTTTCAATCCTTTTCAAATATGGAAAGCCAAAATTTTAACATTCATTAGCCTTGTTTGAAGTCCTTGAAAACTAATGCTGAACATGCTTCATAGAAAATCTTAATGCTGTTATTTTCATAGTGGCAAGGCCCATTAAGGATAAGTGAAATTGAATTTCTATTTGATATGTTAGTTCTTTGCCAGATGCGATCATCGGCATTCAACTTCAATTTACTCAAGATCACTTAATATAGTTTATAAAGCATCACTGATTTGGCATCAGGTTAGCAAGTCACTCCTTGGAGAATATTTAGCTTCTCAGAAGAAAAACAAACCAATTAAGAGTTTTGGATTAGACCACATGAATAGTCCTAGCTCTGTCTTTTCATCTCAGTTTTCTACCACTTCTATGCAAAGCAGCCAATTCCAGGTACTAATAATTTCTTGGGCTTCTTAGCATACTGACCTTGTTAAATGTATGCTTGATTAGTTGTATGCATCAGATTAATATGTTCAGATTGAGAGAACGAGATCTTCTGAATCGATTTGCTACCAAAGTATCTGAGTGTCAAGCAAAGGGAAAAGGCAAAGAGTATGCCTTCTTCTTGGTAAGAAATCTTTCTGGTACTCAGATCTTTTTCATATTTATTCTTGTTTTCTCACTTTGATCGCAAATGCTGATACTGCTGTTATTGTTCATTTTCCTTATGGTAAACAGAATCATCAACTTGCTGACGACTTGGGCAGAGCCTTTACAGACAGAACAATACTCGACACTTTTATTGAGGCTGAGGCAAATATACCTACTGGCTCGTTGAAGGTAAAGTATCACATATTGTTCCTCAATTTTCACTTATTTTGTTGGGTATTGCTATTTTGGATACTGTAGCTAAGCAATTACAGTGTTGCAACTAGTCCATTGTTATTTCTAAGTAGATCATAATACAACATTAACAAAGTTTCAGAGAGATAAAACAAGGTGGATTTTGGATTTGTATCTGTAAATGAACTTCAGGACTTGAAAGCTTCCTAAATGAGAATTGATATTTCTGAAGCATGCTATGAGTGGGTGGTTGATGGAACTCTTAACTGTCAGTACAGGCATTTGACTTGGGAAATGATCACAGAAACGCTGTTAGTGACTAGTTGTTGACTAGAGCATTGTAGAGTGGGTTGCTTCAGAATGAAATTGTATAGATGCAGGAAAAAAAGGATATTCGGGTTTATCTAAATTAACAAACATGAAGTGGCACCTAGATGGTGGGAGTGTGAACAGATTTAAGCATAAATTTTAGATCTGACAATTAGAATTTAGTTGTGTCCTCAAAGACAACATTGTAAGATGATAACTATCCTTATCCTCGTGGCACTTCACAACGTAAGATGTTGAAACTGTTAGAAAGGGTATAGCAAAGCAACTTCTTAAACTCTTTGAAATGTTGACTGCAGGATGCCTTAGGCCTTGTGAGATCCATGTATGCCTTAATCTGTTTGGAAGAAGATGCTGCCTTTCTCAGGTATGGGTATTTATCAACAGAGAGTGCTGCTGCTATTAGGACAGAGGTAGCTAAACTCTGCGGTGAATTGCGGCCACATGCACTTGCCTTGGTCAATTCTTTTGGCATTCCTGATACTTTCTTGAGCCCCATAGCGTATAACTGGATAGATGCCAATTCCTGGTCTGAATTGAAACATTAGCTCCAGGTGTGGTTTCTCTTTTTTCCTAGAAACTGAACTACACAATTAGGTCTTCTTTAATCACCAATAAGGGATCTCGGCTTTTACTATTGTTCCCAAATTGTAACAATGACTGGTACTTTGTGATCGAATAAATTCGTTATTTCAAACTGCTTCTCCATGTGTTTGAAAAAGCTATGGTGATGCCCTAGCGAGCTGAGTTGAATAATATTTTTCCTGAGTCTTTTATTCGGGTTAACCTATCCGGATAAATTAAAAAATTATAGTGAAATCCTAGAAGCTGGCAATACATTCTGATACAAGCAAAAAGACTGGACCAAAAGGATAGGAGATGTCCAAGAAGCGAGAAGGCCAGAGAAACAGAGAGAAGATACGGAAAGATGTAAAGATATGGAATATTGGTTGTTATTGTCTCTTCTCAATCAACAACGCCATTTTTATCCGTTGATAACGATTACATAGGGAATGTAAACATAAAAATAATAAACGATAACAACTGAAACATTAGAAAATTTTAACACCCTCACAAATTCATTGAATGATAAATTAATATATATCAAATCCTCTACAAACTATTATAATTGATAAAGGTTTACTTAGGTTAAAACCTCAAAGAGATAGGATATTACAATATACCACTCATTCAACCAGTTATTACATAGGTTTGAGACGCTACTGTTCTAACGTAAGTTTCTATTGTAGTGAAGGAGACAAATTGTTGCAATTCCTTTATCCAAGGAAGCAAATCTGTTTAGGATAGCTTCAGTGTTACTCCTTCATCCTCCATATATTCTATTGTTCCTCTCTTGCCATATTTGGCACATAATCATCCAGAATCCTATATTGAATAGCTTCTTATCTTCTTTGTGTTCTTAGATTAAGAGTAGAAGCCTATTCCTTTATTCTTGGCCATTCCACATGATTGCATTGAACCTCAAAAGTTAATAAAAGGGACCTCTAAAAAACTTTAGATGAAGGACATTCAAAGAAGAGATGTTTATGATTTTCCAGTTTAGTCCTGCATAACACAGAATCTTGCCAGTCAATCATGAATTTAATCTTGTCCTTTGTTGCTAACCTTTGACAAAATGAAAGCTAGACTATGAAGGAATAGGAAGGAGGTATATCAGAATTCCAAACTAGATCACACCAAAGCATTTTAGTAAAGACCACTCAGAATTTTTTTACAAGATTTGGTTGTAAACCTAAGGCTCCAATCCAGTGTCCAATAAATGAAATCTAGTTTACTTGTGTCATTTATGCATTCAATAATCATCTGTAGGATGCTTTGGAAGCCACATAATGAATGAAATGGCTAATGGGAAAATCTATATGTAAGAGGTCTCCAAAATGGTTATAGTAGAAACAATAGCTCTTAGAGAGTTAAAGTCTCTATGCTTGTAGAGAGGCCCAATAAGCAGCCAATTATTAAACCAGAAGTTTTTCCTAAAGCCATTACCAATCGTCTGTTTAATATGAGTATGCATGAAATCCCCATTTTTTAAGATTCTTTGGAAGTATAGGAGAATGTTGGTTTTACCTTGATAGTCCACACACTATCTCCTTTTAGATGGAACATTTGAATCCATTTCACCCACTAATTTTCCTTTTCATTGCAAAACTTCCACAGCCTTTTTACTAAGAGGATTTTAGCTATATTTCTAATTGAAATCACTTTAATACCTTATTCTTTCTTTGATAAGCAAAGTATGCCTCATTTGATGCTAGGTGTTTTTCTCTTACTGAAGGACCCTTTCCAGATGAAATCTCTTATGAGCTAATCTATCCTCATCATGATTGCCTTTGGCAATGCTAAGTGAGAACACCAATAAACATTGAGGATGTTAAGTATTTTGATAGCCAGACGGACCATTCTCCCATATGATAAAAACTTATTGCACTAGGCTTGAAGTCTCTTTTTAATTGATCTCACTAAAGGATTACAGTCAATTGCATTCAAGCTCTCCATTAAAAGAGGTACTCCTAAATACCTGAAAAGTAATTGCTCTAGTTTTAATCCTAGTGAAGGAGGGATAATCTCATCATATGAACTTATTACAGTTGATATATATATGGAGCTTTTTAGTAGGGTTGAAGCCTAGGCCTAAGACTTCTTTGAAAGATTCTAGTGACCTCCTAAGTAAGCTTAACCATTAAACATTAGAAGATCATCTACAAAAACAAGTTAAAAAATTTGAAGTTTATTACTTCTATAGTGATAATTAAAATTTGGAAACTTTACACTAATGATGGCTATGATCGTGCTTAGAATTTCCATTGCTATTACAAATAGGTAAGGAGATAATGGATTGCCTTACCTAATTCCTTTTGCAGCCTTGAAGAGGCGTGACGACTCTCCATTAACAATAACTACCAATGACACTAAGGTCATACAGGCCGTAATCCAACCTATAAACTTGTTAGGATAACCAGGGGATAACATAGAGTTCGAAATGAATCCCCAATTGATAAAATCAAAAGCTTTAGAGAAATCAATTTTTAAGGCACCATGAATAACCCCTAAACAACTCTTATGCAAGGCTTATATTGTCACCAATATTGCTTCCCCTCATATAGGCCCTTTGATATGGATTAATGATAGCAGAAGGTAAAATATTCAATCTATTAGCCATTATCTTTGATATAATCTTATAGATTACATTGCAACATGATATTGCTCTATACTCATTTTGATTAGAAGGGTTAGGGATTTTAGGAACTAGACTGATGTAAGACTTATTCAATTCAGGTAATAGTTTGATAATGTTAAATAGCTCCATGACAGTTCTTGCCACTAGTAAACTAGTTTGACTCCATGTAGCTTGAAAAAATTTGTCATGAAAGCCATCAGGCCTAGGAGCTTTGTTAGGATTGGATGAGAATAACATTGACCTGATCACTTTTAGACTCACCTTATTTATTAGTGATGATGCATGTTAAGCTAAGATGGAGCCTTAAGAGAATCAATAAGCTCCATTGGAAGGGTGTTGACCTTCCTGCTTGTTTTTTAGATATTATAAGTCCACCCTAATTTTTGAGTTTGTAATGTTCATTGATCAAATTCCCCTTGTATATCCTCAGTGTTTGAATTTTGGACTTGGTTTTTTTTTTCCTTAGATGTAATTATGGAATAATTAGAGTTCTTGTCTTGTTCCTTCAAGCATTGAATTCTACCTTTTTGTTTCAATTGTGCATAGTAAACTTCGGGACTTTATAATGATTCTCTAAGTTGAAAGCCCTCTTTAGCCTTAAGTATTAGGTTTTATGGGTAATTACTTAAAGCATCCTGAGCTGAATTAAGTGTTTTTAGAGCTTCACCTTTATCAAATTACAACGGATCTATACTATGCTTTAACAAACTTTTACATTATGCTTCTCCTTTAACTCCATAACACAATTGTAACTTAAAGATCATTTACAAACTATACTCAGGTCCTTCTCCACTGTTTGTGTTAAATTGAGATGATTCAATAGTGAGCAGAAAAATTTAAAAGGAGCCTTCCTTATGCTCTTTTGCTATTTTAAAGAAATTTCAATAAAAGATTGATCAGATATTAGTGAATTACCAATGTGAGTATAAATGTGGGGGTATACATTCGACCACAAATCAATCACCAAACACCTATCTAACTTTGTACTAATCTATCACCACTTTATTTGTTACTGCATATAACATACCACTCCTATAGAGCATATGCCCAATATACCGAATGATATTTGGGAACATACTTTACAAAAGGGCATATTAAGATGGTCACATTTCCAAATTTTTAAGGCATGACATGTCAACTTATTACAAATATTCATTTTAAATCATTTCATTCACAATCATATTTAGTCACAATTATTTTGTTCCATTTTTAATTACAAACATATGCAGTCTCGAATGCTATTTCATTTTATAAAATTCACATGTACATTATACAGTAGTTGAGAGATATAATTCTTGGTACAACATAACTAAGACATTTGTAGGTACAACAAATCCCGACACTGACCCATGTCCAAATGTAGAAGCTACTTCAACTAGACTAGTTAGAGAAGCTAGGTCTCCTCTTAATCATTTCAAATCAAAAGCATTAGGTCTCCTCAGTACCTGAAAATCAACATTTATAATTTTGATGAGTTTTGTGAACTCTGTGACTGAACCATCATCGATGTGCTCACTCAAAACAGAACACAAATATAACAAGTATTTAACCAAATTCTCAAGTATTTCATATTATCCAATTTTGTATACCACATCATTCAAAATCATATCCATATATCATATCATTCAGTATTGATTACCTGATCACTTATTCATCATATTTCAACAAGTACATCATGAACTACAAACATTTCAAGTAATCTATTTCAGAATGGTCCAATCATTTATTTCAATCATTTATATCATCAACATGTACACAAACATTGCATATCATTATATCAACTTAAATTAGTCGTTCTTTTCAATCATTCACATGATACATGTAAATATATATATATATATATATGCAAATGCACATGAGACTCCACTTGTATTTTTATTTTTTTGTGACCGAGTGCCTATTTAACTGTCCCGTATCCCTTGTGGGTACTGAGCTTATTTCAAATACTGTCCCATACCTATTGTGAATACCAAGCTTATTAATCGTTGAGCTTGTGGTTTTTTGTGCATATTTATGAGCTTTAAGCTCTTTTTCATGTTGGTCACTCCAGTTACAACTCCTTTATTTGAGCATGCATATTCATGTGATGAAATGTATCATTTCACATAATTTGCTATCAATAACTTTCATTTAGTGTGCACATTAATTTATCATATTCATCATATCTAAGTTCAACATTCAACATTTAGTTGAGAACACATTCCATATTGCTCATACCATTAAAAAGCACTTCCAGTACAATCTCAAATATCAAGCTCCTTGGACCATCAATGTCTAGAATTATTACAATTATATCAATAACAATTTAATAATTGACATTAATCACCACCTGTGCAAACAACTTCCTTTGAAATAAAAAAAGCCCTTCTAAATATTCTTCAACAAAATGTGCAATTTCATTGATTAACGAATGAAGACCCGAATGCACATATTGTCAATTTCTTTGAAATCTATGATACCTTTTATTATGATCAGATGTCAAAGGATGCTGTAAGAATTAGATTATTCCCTTTTACCTTAAAGGATAGAGTAAAAGCTTGGTACCAGTCCCTTAACCTGAATAATGTTACACCAATTAGTTCGTGCCATCTTAGATAAGTACTTTCCTCTTACCAAGACTACAAAGATTATCAAGGAGATCATAAATTTTTAGCAAGGTGATGGGAATCGATTTATGAAGCGTGGGAATGATACAAAGAATTGCAAAGAAAATGTCCACACCATAACCTACCTAAAGAATTTCTTTTGCAAACATTCTATAATGGAGTAACCCCACATAAAAGAGGGGCAATTGATGCGACTTCAGGAGGATCATTTATGAGGAAGCCGGTAGATGAAGGAGAGACCTGTTAGAATAAATGGTGAGTAATAGTTGTTTATGGATGAACGAATGGAGTAGACAACCAGCAAATCTTCATAAGTAAAAAGGAGTTGTAGTTGTCGATCAAATGACAAAAATGCAGGCTAAAATTGATAATTTAACTCGACAGCTAAACAACATAAAGATTTCATCCTCATGTACAGTAAAAGATGTTTAGTTGAAGTATGAGCTTTGTGGGCAAATGGATCATAATATAATCAATTGCATCTTGATGAAGGATAATAGGTTAGAGTAAGTAAACTACATAGGAACCCAGTACGATCGAGGAGGGGGAAACAATCCCTACTCCAGCACACACAACCCTAGGTTCAGACCTCAAGGACCACCAGGGTTCCAGTAAGACAAACTGACTTCAATGGAATCAAAATTGGACAAAATTTTAGATAAAATTGGAGGTATGGAGGATGCACATAAGAGGCTTGAAGGCAAGTTCGAGCAAGTTACAAATAATCATGCGTCCTCGATAGGGGTGAGCATTATTCGGGTCGGCCCGATTACCCGGCCCGGCCTGAATTAATTCGGGTAAACAAATGCTAAATTTCGGGCCGGGACGGGTAACTCCGAAAAAATTCGGGCCAGCCCAATTACCCGAATTAGGTTTAAAAGAATTATGAAATAGCATAATTAGGATAATTCGGGTAAATCGGGCAGGGTAAGTTCAGATAATTGAAAGTTCGGGTTCGGGGCGGGTAAGGGAAAAAAATTTTCAGGTAATTCGGGCCGGGCCTGAACAGTGAAAATTGGGCCCGAATTACCCGAATGCTCACCCCTAGTCCTCGATATATAACTTGGAGGTCCAAGTAAGTCAATTGATAAAAGTAATGATAAGTGTAAATTGCATCGTATTGTAGGGCATAATTTGATATATGTTTGTCATTAATTCAATCTTTTAATATGTGTTTAGGTTATAATTGGGTTAGTTTATTAATTATTTGTGTTTAAAGTGTTTTATGGGTTAGTTCAAGCTTTTAAGCTTAAATGTTAAATTTTTTAGGTACCTTGATGTGTTTACTAGTGTTTTAGGGTCAACATCAAAGAATGGAAAAGTTTCAAAGACATTTGGGTTGAAACAACGGCCCACAATCGTGACATAGTAGGCCATGGTTAGTGACAAAAGCACTATAGTTGGCCCACAATTGTGGCTTGAATGCCATGATTGTGAAAGAAGACTTAGATGTGGCCTACAATCATGGCTTGTAGGGCCACAGTTGTGGCCTGTGTCGACCAGACGTGCAAACACTAAAAAATGTTAAGTTTTGAAAGATTTTTGGACCTTTCGAACCCCGAAAAAATCCTAGGGCTACTCAGAACACAAAAGGATATTTAAAGAATAAGAAAAAGAGGAGAAAAATCTTTTGCATCAGCCACCTGGAGAAACCCTAAAGAGAAATCATCGAGAGATAGAGGAAGAGAAGAATGAAGAGAGAAAAGGAGAAGAAGTTGACTTGACGTACTTCCTAGATTAGGAGGTTTCTCGACATCACTTCCTCCCATCATCCATTTAGACTGTATTTTCTATTTAATTTCAATTTTATTATTGTATAGAATTGGGTTGAATAGTTGATGATAGATCTAGAATGTTGAGGATGTTCTAAACTCATTTTGGAAATTTTACTATTAAATTAATGAAATTTGATTGTTTATGTGTTTATTGGATTTGTTGTGATTTAATTCTGTGAATGCATAATTTGATAATAAACTGAGAGGGTGAATCAAATGAAAAATGATTAAATTGGAATAACGAGAGTTAAGTGATTTAATAGAATAAGAATTAAATTAGATTGAGAGATTGTGCGAAGAGAAATATTGCATAAGTTTCTGATAGTTTATTAGAACTTCCATAATCTGATTAGGGTTTATGATTTAGAGTTAACGGTTATAACTCGAGAGAGTAATCAACCCTAGGATAGTCTAGAACTAACAATCTGATAATTCATAATTACTTAGGTTAGCATTAAGGATAGGTAAAATTCCTTTTCTCTCAATTGGTAATTTCTTTTGGTTGATTATTGGGTGTGTTGCAATTGCTTAATAATTAGTATATTCATTGATTCTTAATTTGATTGATTGAATTAAATTCTCATATTTAGTTTCATTACATCTTGGATTTCTGTTATTGTTTCTGACCTTAGATTTTCGTATTAGATTAACTCCCTCCTCGTGGGATCGATATCTTTAGTACTATGCTAACGAACTGTGCGCTTGCGGATTATTGGAGATTAATAATTAAAACTTATACATAATAAAACAACCCAATCAAGCAATATCAACCTGAAATGTAGGAACCCTTCTAAGTAACATTCAGTCCAATATGAAAGAATGAATCATGGCCATTACATAAGCGCCTGAGGAGGAAACACACCAAGTTGATGACAATGAAAGGAAGGATAAGAATAAGGTTGATAGGAATATTTTTTGAAGTGAATTAGAATTACAGACAACCCAAAAGCATCAACATAAAACTCCCTACCCTATTTTAGAACAACAAAAGTCAAACCCATTCAAGGATAAGGGGAAGGCAGAGATGTAAGAGAATAAGGAAGGATCTCTGTTGGCAAGGTACAATTTGCCTAAGATAAAAAGTACCAACCCTCGATTCCATTCCCGATCAAAGCTGTGAGGAAATTGAAGGAAGTTGAACTAAATGAAGTTGTAGACATGATCGAGCAACTGAAAGCTTGACTTACACTAATGGAATCGATAAGGGGGAAGGTGGAAAAAGAATTGGAGGAAGAAAAGAAATTGACAACACCACCAAAGAAGGAGGATGTAGGGGATTTTTATATCCCCTACATTATTAAGGGTGTCAAAATAGAGAGAGACTTTCTCGATTTAGGAGCCAGCATAAACATGATGTTGTATTCCTTATATCAGAAGCTGGGGTTAGGTGAGAGAGCCCCCACTAAGATACTGGCAAAAATGACAGATAAATCAGTTCATCGTCCAAAGGGTATCATACATGGTGTACATGTTCAGGTGGAAAAGTTTACTTTTCCCATAGACTTTTGCATACTGGACATAAAAAAGATGTAAAAACCGTAATTATCCTTGAGCGGCCATTTTTGGCCACTGCCGGATCAATTATTGATGTAGATGGGGGTGAGTTGATGCTAAGGTAGGAAAGGAACAGGTGTCTTTCATCGTAACCAAGAATGACAAAAATCCTCTCTAAACCCATTACCATTATGAAGGGAACGAATTTTGGTGGAGAAAAAGAGAAGAATGACGATCAAACTCATTTCTTGGAAAATATTAAACCTCGTTAACAAAGGAGAAGAAAAAATCGAGAAAAGGAAGGAGGCAGCATAAGCAACCAGGTGGCATGCATTCATTTTATGAGATTGACAACCAAGTCACCATCAAAGAATTTTCTTAAACCATCTTGAGCAAATAAGAGAGTCAAGCTAATGATGCTAAAAGAAGTGTTGCATGGGAGGCAATCCATGGTTTTTAAATTACAGTTTATTTCCTTGATTTTAGATAGTTTGAATTCCATAGTTAGGTTGTTCTGATTCCAAATAAATATCGTAGAAAAGTAAGGCATTAATTTTGATAAAGATGATCAATAAGTAAAGTATAATGAGGTGATAGTGTTAAAAAGAAGCTAGGAAAGGATCTTGGGTAGTGTGTTTAAGGACAAAAAACAAAAAAGAAAGAAAGGGTGAAATTATTGCAGGCCACGATCATGGCCTACGAAAGGGCATTATAGGCACACATTTTTTAGTATTTTTTCTTACAAATTTACCCTCCCATCACCTATATATTCATTTCTAACCCCATTTTTCCATTCACTTCCATTTTAGCTTTATCTCTCTAAGTTTAGAACCTTTAAATGCTCTCGCTTCTCTCTAGCCAACCTTCAAACTTCCAATCTCTTCCAACTTCCACCTAATTGCAATCCATCATGCTGCGCATTAAGCAATTAGTAAAGCAAAACCAATCATCAGGAAGAAATCAAGTTTCGGGCCGTGGGTGAAGGAATAGGCAATGGATTTTAGAGCACCTTCCCAATCTACACAGAAGAGGAAGGTATTCAATTCTAAACCCTTAGTGTTAAACGTATAGTAGTCCTGAAGTACTTCAATTTTGCTACGCTTGATAGGCTAGAATTGTGAGATAGGGTTGAGAATTTGGTAGAAAGAATTTAGTGGAGCAAGTTTATACACTTCCAATCTCCTGTCTACTAGGAGCTCACCATGAATTATTTTCTTCCCTTCAATTCGAAACCAGTAACCCTAAGGAAATGTGGTTTAGGTTACGGGGACAACCTTATGTGATGAACCTTGAAATTATGTATGATAGTTGCAGTTTTCCTGAATCTTCCATTGTGGATCAACACGATGATTTTTGTGCTTCCTGCTATTAGAATGAACTCACTGGGCTGGAGTAGTTTGATGTTAAGAATTCCCATAATAACATTATACGAAGCCATAAGCACTTGTTGTTATGTAAATTCATGTACCAAATGATCTTTGACAAATCAAAAACTAACAAATGCTTAACAAAAGAACCTTTTTCTTTTTTCTGTGGTGCATGGATCACAACATTGTAATGTACACCTCCACACATGTCCTCAATGTTATTATTGTGACTCTATGTAAGAGGAGCAACAATTGGGGTATGGGTTACATGGTTTTCACTATTGTTGAATACTACGGTATGGATTGTCGTGTTCTAAGTACCCACTACCCTGATTTTCTAAATCACCATCACTTTTGACGTGATGAAATCCTAAAGTGTCATAACATGGTACTCTGGGATATCAATAAAGCTCGAACAATATGATCAGTCAACATCAAGAAGATGACTTAATGCATATGCTTTCGGGTCACTTTGACTCCTTCACTTCCAAACTATACCTAAAATCAAGTATGAGTTAAAGTGAGTATCTTAAGCATTTCTAAGGCATTAATCACTAAATGTAGTAGATCAAATGAATCAACATGTAAACACATATCAAATTCCCCCAATCTTAGCTTTTGACTGCACTCAGGAAAATTGTCAAAATCAAAATCACAAACTAAAACTCTTACTCATTTTTCATATTTGCTAAAACTAGATAATCATGGGATGAATGACTTTCAAAACCTATAGCACTAACTCAACATTCAAAGCTTCTACTCATGATCAATTAACATTCATCACCCTTAGAAACTGAGTAATCTAAAGGAAGACTTGGACAAAAGGTGTTTAAATAAATATTTCCACAGGTACACTTAAACACCATTCATGAACATAATAATCCAAAACTTTGCATATCATTGCATTTATCCACCACTAAAAATTACATGCATAATCATGGATCAAAGTGCTTTTCCAGGGTTGTAATGTGGGTAAGGGTAAGAAGGTGAGATGTATTTGATGTAGCATAAAAGTCATCAAGCTAATGAAGCAAAAGTAGCATTCAATGAGATATCAAATGCACAAGTAAACATTCATTCAAAGTTGGTACCATCAGCCATGAAGAATACAACAACTACGTTTCATAACTCAATTAAACTCTCACACCATAAGCCACATGAACATTACATAAGAAATGTTTCATCCAAAACAATAGCCACCTCATATGCAATATATTCAAACACCTAATCAATACAACTTAAGGAGGATAAACTATTAATTAACAACTGTTCACAATGATTGTATTTCCTCCTAGTAACTTTTATTCAAACTCATATTTTTCTTTTCTTTTCTTTTCTCTTTTTTTCATGAATATAAAAGTGATAAAATTGCATATGATAAAAATGTGGACTTGAATAAAAAATCAAAGCAAATTAAGGATGTACATATCATGAAGGTCACTCATAACAAAAAACAGTGAGACTGATATGGATGTTTCAATCTAATACTAGTTAAAACTTTACTAGTTTTTTGTTTACTGCTAGTCACTGCTCTTCTAAGGATAATGCACATTAACTGATCACAAAAGCAAAAGTACATACTAAGGTTGCCTTGAATTTTTTGGTCAATTTACGCTCTAATTATGACTAAATAATCTTCAAAGCAATGGAAAATAAAATAAAATATTATTTTATTTAATTAATTTTGAAAACCGCCTAAAAAGCTACACAAGCAACAATTAAGGTTAACACATGCATAAAAATTAATATCCCCACTCCCACACTTAAAACTTACATTGTCCTCAATTTAAAATCAAATGTGCATTGGAGCATTTAAGGAAACTAGCAATTACGAAAATGTAAAGAGATCAATTCAACTTCCCTTAGATTGTCTCCCAAACAACGCCTTTGTTTAATGTCATTGGCTCGACTCCACGTTGTTCATTCTTCATAATGACAGTTTTCTAACCCTATCACTTCCAAATCCTCCACTTGAAATCCTTCATAGAAGGGTTTTAGTCGATGACCATTGACTTTGAATTTCTTGTTTGTCTATAAGCTGTCAATTTCAACTACACCATATGAAAACACATTAGTAACAATAAAAGGTCCAATCCAACGAGAACGCAATTTACCTAGGAAAAGCTTAACTGGCGAATGGTAGAGAAGAACTTTTTGTCCAACCACAAAATTCTTCCTAACAATCATCTTATCATGAAATTGTTTTGTTTTTTCTTTGTTAATTTCTGCATTTTCATAAGATTCAACCCTAAACTTTTCTAATTCTTGCAATTGTAGTTTTCGTTGTTCACCTGCCGCATCCATATTCATATTGCTTTGCTTAATGGCCTAAAAGGCTTTGTGCTCAATTTTCGTTGGAAGATGACATGACTTTTCGTAGATTAGTCAATATGGAGACACGTCAATTGATGTCTTATATGTAATCTTATATACCCAAGAGCATCATCAAGTCGCTAACTCCAATCTTTACGATTTGGGTTCACCATTTTCTCAAGAATGGACTTGATTTCTTCATTTGACACCTCTGCTTGCCCATTTGTCTATGGATGATAGATCGTAGACACCTTATGAGTGACATGGTACTTCTTTAAAAGATTTTTCACCAATCAGTTGCAAAAATGAGTACCCCTATCATTAATTAATGCTCACAATGTTCCAAACCTAGCATAAATGTTAGCTTGACAAATTCTACAACAACTTTAGAATCGTCAGTCCTTGTGGCTTTAGATTCCACCCATTTGGAAACATAATCCACAACCAACAAAATGTAAACAAAACCTAAAGAAGAAGGAAATGGTCCCATAAAATTGATGCATCATACATCAAAATTTTCATATGCATTTATTAGAGATAAAGGCATTTGATCTCTATGGGATAAATTACTCTATTTGTGGCATTGTTCACATGCTTTATAGAACATATAGGAGTATTGAAAAATATTTGGTCAATAATAAGCACATTCAAGAATTTTCCTAGTAGTTCTATTAGGCCTAAAATGACCACCGCAAGCATACGAATGGCAAAATTTCAAAATTGATTCATATTTATATTCATATTCAAGCATACATCTCCTAATCACTTGGTCATAACAACACTTCCACAATTAAGGATAATCCCAAATATAATATTTCAACTCACTCTTTATCCTGTTCTGTTTAGCCTTACTCAAATCATTAGGTATCTCATGGTTCACTAGATAGCTCATAATATTAGTATACCATGGAACCTTACCTTGAAGTGTTAGTAATTGCTCATCCAGAAACAATTCTTGCAATGGTACTGAATCCTTCTCCTTCACTACTTGACTTAAGTGATCCGCAATTGAATTATCCATACCTTTCTTATCTTTGATCTCTAAATTAAACTCTTGGAGCAAGAGAATCTATCTGATAAACCTTGACTTCACTTCTTTCTTTGATAAAAGGCAGCATAATATTGCATGATCAAAATATATAATCACTTTAGAACTAAGAAAGTAAGGTCTAAATTTATCCAAAGCAAATACAATAGCTAAAAGCTCCTTTTCAGTGGTGGAATAGTGGCATTGTGCTAAACTGAGTGTTCGGGAAGCGTAGTAAATAACATAAGTCATCTTTCCACATTTTTTACTAAGGACGGCAGCCACAGCAAAATTGCTCGCATCATATATAATCTCAAATGGTTGACTCCAGTTAGGTGGTTGAATGATCGATGTTGAAGTCAAAAGTTCTGTCAATTTGTCAAATGCTTCCTTGTATCCCTCATCAAACTCAAAGGGTATATCCTTTTGTAACAAATGATAGAGTTTTGTTGAGATCTTGCTAAAATCCTTAATAAACCTGCTATAAAAACCTGCATGGCCAAGAAAAGAATGAACCTCCTGCACATTTGTAAGGTAGGGTAAGTTTCACACAATTTCTGCCTTAGCTTTATCGACCTCAATTCTTTTATATGAGATTACATGTCCCAAAACTATTCCATGTTCAACAATAAAATGAAATTTTCCAGAATTGAGAACAAGATTAGTTTCGTTGCAACATTCAAGTACATAATGCAGATTGTCCAAGCATGCATCGAATAAATCCCCATAGATAGTAAAATCATCCATAAAGAACTCAATAATGTGTTCAACATACTCAAAGAAAATATTTTTTAAAAGGTAGCTGGGGCATTGCAGAGTCCAAATGGAATCCTTATGTAGGAAACTATACCAAATAGGCATGTGAAGGTTGTTTTCTCCTAATCCTTTTGAGCTATCACAATTTGATTATATCCCAAATGCCCATCTAGAAAACAGTTGTGAGATCATCCTATAAGTCTTTCAAGCATCTAGTCAATGAATTGGAGTGGAAAGTGATCCTTGTATGTAGCAGCATTCAACTTCCTATAATCGATGCACACTCACTATCCATTTTGAATTCTCGTAGGCACTCAAACTCATTATTCTCATTTTTTACCACAGTAATCCTAATTTTCTTTGGTACTACTTGGATTAGACTCACCCATTTACTATCCAAAATTGGATAGATTATACCAACATCAAACAACTTCAAAATCTCTGTCTTTACCACTTCCATCATCAGAGGATTCAATCTTCTTTGTGATTCTCTTGATGGTTTGGATCCTTCTTCCAACAAGATTTAGTGCATACATGTCGAAGGGCTAATACCTTTGATGTCAGTTATGGCCCACTCTATAGCTGTGATGTGGTCCTTAAGTACTCGAATGAGCTATAATTACTGGAAGTTTTTCTCCTTCTCTAAAAAATACATATTTCAAGTGCTCCCATAATTGCTTCATTTCAATTATAGGTGCCTGCACAACTGAAGGTAGAGATTTTGTATGAGATATTGACAATTCAACACTTGGAAACACATAGCTTTTTAGTATCGGGCGCAATGATTGCAATGCTAGCACAATTTCTTCCATTTCATCTATAATGACTAAGTTAGAATTTTAAAAAGTATTTTCCAGTAAACTCATGCAAAGAATCACTTCTAACTCATCATTACCATCCATATCAAAAACTTCTTGAGACAAATAATCAATGACTTCAATTGATATAACGGAATGAACATCACTAGGGTACCTCATAGCTTCAAAAATTTTAAAACTGAATAATTTCACCATCAAACTTCATAGTCAATGTTCTTGCATCCACGTCGATCTTCGTCTTTGATGTCTTCAAAAATGGTTGACCGAGAAGGATTGGTGCAATCTCCCTCTATTGCCCTTTCAAATCTAGTATCACCAATTTTGTAAAGAATTGTAAATGTACCTGGATCCTTACACTTTTGGGGAAGCTTTCTCTGAATGACTACGTATACATTCTCCCCCACACTTACTTTCTTGTCTCCTCTCAATTTCCTCTCAGACGTGCATAACTCCTTGAGAAATTTGGTATATCGAGGAACCTGCTTAATGACACCAATTAGAGATATGTTCAACTTTACCTTTTAATATCTCTAAAATCTCCCCATCTAACTCTTCTTTCTTCGATTTAGCAAACCTGCTAGGAAAAGAAGGCAAAATTTTAGTAAAATTCTTAACCACCGAAGATTTAGAATTTACCTGAGTTCTTATTTTTGCTTCTTTTGGAGGCACTTCAAGTTCTTTTTCAGATTCTTCATCATCGCCAACAACAAGAGTCTTATATGGTGCCTTTATTTCTTTACCACTTCTCAAAGTGATAACACTTGCATTCACTTTTGGGTTCATATTAGTTTAATAAGGAAGCTTACTCGAATTCTAATTTTCCAATCGCCTCATCGCAGTAACTCTATGACTCAGTTGATTCTCCAAATTTTGAATGCTAGTTCTCATTTGTTGTTGAAATGTTTTCATCATTTCTTCTAGTAAAGGGTTCAGAGCTTGATAGTTGACCTTGTCTTTGATAAGGTTGTTAGTAAGAGCCTTTTTGTCTATAATCATTGAATGGAGTATTCTTCCATCCTAAGTTCTGTGCATAAGAGTAGCCAAGATTCCTTTGTGGTTGACCTGAAAAGTTTTCAAAAGCATTCACTTGTTCTATAGATGTATACTGCAAAGTTGGACACATATTAGTAAAATGTCCTACCATTGTGCAAATGCCACATACTTTGACTTGTTGAGCACCACTTACAGCCAATTACCTAACCAAAGATGTCAACCCAGCTATTTGTTGCTCCAATGTAGTAGTACTAACTTCATTAACCTTTAATGGTCAGAGTTCTTCTTGAATACTGAATTGTTGGGAGTTAGAAGCCATATTGGAAATGAGATTTCTTGCTTTAATAGGTGTGCTGTCCACTAGTGCACCTCTGCTTGTTACATCTACCATACTTCTCTCTTAAGGTAGAAGCCCCTCATAGAAATACTGGATTAAGAGCTGCTCATTTATCTAATGCTATGGGTAGGTAGCACACAACCTCTTGAAAAGCTCCCAATACTCATATAATGTCTCCCTATGATGTTGTTGAATTGCACATATCTCCTTCTAAATATTCATAGCTCGAGATGCAAGAAAGTATTTCTTTACAAAAAGTCTCTGCATTTCATTCCAAGTAGTGATTGATCCAAATGGCAAGTAGTAAAGCCAATCCTTAGCAGTGTCCCCAAATAAGAATGGAATGCTCTCAACTTAATTTGCTCTTCTTGTATCCGAATTGGCTTCATGCTAGAACACACTACGTGGAACTCCTTAAGATGCTTATGAGGAACTTTACCTGGCATACTATGAAAAGTAAGTAAAAGATGAATTAGACCAAATTTAAGCTCAAAAGCAACATCAATAATAGGAAAATCAGCACAAGGGTTGATGACTAAAATCAGTGGCAATCAATTACTTAAGAGTGCAATTATTATTTTGTTCAGCCGTGTCAAAATCAAATTTAGAAATAGTGTCAAGTTTTTTGTTAGATGATGATGAATCCTTGAAACTTTATACAACTTGTATTCTCACCTTGCTTAACGTTCTTTCAAGTTATGGATCAAATTTCAATTCATCGATGTGAGAAGATCATGTCATGCACTGAAACTAATCAAACAAGAAAAGACATTAACCACAAATAAAAATAAAATAAAATAAATAAATTTAGAAAGGAAAAGGATATTAATCCCCAACAACGACACCAAAATTGGTCACGCGTCATAATGCTACCCAAATAACTAAACCTATAACTATAGGAGTGGCAAGTCTAGGTCAATCCTATAGAGATTAAATCCAATCACTTTCCTAAATTCTACATATATGTAAAATAAGGGGTTTTGGTTTGATTCAAATTATAAACCACGTAAAATTTAATATGTAAAAATAACTTAAATTAAACAGTCGTAACGTGATAAAATTGGCAAATGATTTTAAATCTAGTCATTTAGTTTAATCTTGGCCTAAGCACAATTTTGCATATGTCATTGAACTATTGCCTTTACACCTCTCTTAAGATTATTGATCGTGAATTAATAACAAGCTCTGTTAATTTTGATTTTTCCTTAGGTTGTAGTTAATTAAGAAGAGCTCGTTAATTAACACTAACTATCGAAAAACGTATAACAAGCTCCCTAAGTTTATTCGAACAAACCCTTTATAAGTGAGAAAAACATACCAATCTAAGCAATAGTCACACAAGCTCGGACTATTTGACTTATGCTACATTATCCCTAACTATTTAATACTGTTAGTTGCCACATATGACCTTCAATACGACTATTACGTATTGCATTCAAGTTCTAGCTATAGGTTTTCATGAAAAATGATTCAATAAAGCATTAAAATCATTCTCATACAATACGCAAACAATCCATACAAGATAACATAAACAATCTAAAAAGAGGGAAAGAAAACGATACACAACAACCATGGACGGATCTACATCTCCAAAAAATTTTATATAAAAATTATTATTTTAAGTTTTAGTCTCATAAAAAATAAAATTTGGCTTTTATTAAAATTTTTCCCCCGCTAAAAATACAATTATGCCCCCATTAAAATTTTGCCCCCACTCAACAACGTTATGCTTAATGTGCTCCTCAGCCTCGATTGCCCCTCTGAACTAGTGTTGGGTGGTTTAACCTTCCATTTCCTTCTTCAATCTCTAATAATCGGCAAAGAAAGCTTCTTTCTCCATTAAAAATCGAAGAG
Source organism: Erythroxylum haughtii (assembly GCA_025504935.2). NCBI lineage: Eukaryota > Viridiplantae > Streptophyta > Magnoliopsida > Malpighiales > Erythroxylaceae > Erythroxylum > Erythroxylum haughtii. The sequence goes on from JANSVB020000454.1 coordinate 4,612,531, forward strand.
GAATGTGGATCTTTCTCCCTCCTCGTTTCTTCTCTCCTTGGATTTTCTCTCAAAATGTAACAAGAATGGAGGCCCCCTTTTTAGGGTTTCATTCTTTTCTATTTATAGTTCAATCTAATTAGGGTAAATACTATGTTTTACCTAGCCTAAAATGTCCAAAATAACCCTCAATAAGTTGAGATTGGAAGCAGTCCCCAAGCTATCATCGCGCAAGCCACGATCGTGGCCTTTGTGATAAGTTTCTGTCATGATCGTGGCACTCCATCATTCTTATGTCATGATCGTGGCCAATTAGGCCACAATCTTGGCATTGAGTTTTTCCTCCAACCTTCTCCAAGTCTTCTCTTCTTTCCTCTAATTCTTCTCCTTCTTATTCCACGGGGACAAGCGAGTATCAACATCGAGAAGATGACTTAATGCTTATGCTTTCGACTCACTTTAACTCCTTCACTTTCAAATTGTACCTAAAATCAAATATGAGTCAAAGTGAGTATCCTAAGCATTTCTAAGACATTAATCACTAAGTATAATAGATCAAATGAATCAACATTTAGACACATATCAACTAATAGGATTGAGTAGTGGAGACTACATTTTGGCTAAAGGAAGAAACCATGACCTTTAAAGTAATTACGTTAAAATTCTAAAATATTACATAGGTTGGTCAAGATAATTTTATCAAATGGTATTAAGAAATCACACCACTTACATTCCCATGCATAATCAACCTTATTAGGCAACCCCTCATTCATCATTTTTAAAATTGTATTCACTTTATGTATTTGCATCACACCATTTCGTTAGGATATCACATCTTGAGTATTTTAGCATTAATTTTTTTAGCATTCATAATTAGCTTCATTTACATTCTAAAGGAACCTTTTTATTTTACACTAACTCATTAGTAAGTTAATACAATATCTCTTGATTAATTCTAATAGCATTCGATCATTGTAGGACCGATCTTTAGAATTATCCTTAGTTTATAACTCCTTTGACTCATGCACTTACAAGAAAACATTCTCTTCATTAGAAACTTGCTTTAATATAATGTATTTCTACTTCACTATGTCCTTGATCAAGTGAATTTTTCTGAATACATGATTAAATTGTTGATAAAACATTAATTCTATTGGTTGTACAATGGTGCCATTGTTGCTATAGTATAACACTATTAGATCAAAAATATTAGGTACTACTTCAAGTTCGGTGATGAACTTCTTAATCCAAATTACTTACTTTCCTACCTTTAACACTAAAATGTACTCTTCCATAGCCATAGAATTAATGATGATTAGTTGTTTGTAAATTTTCCAACTTATTATACCACCATTCAAAGTGAGGATATATGTTAATTATGATCTACTATCATTAACTAACACATGAATACCCCTAAACTCTTAGTTCAACTCCTCTATAAATTTTAAAAACATCTTTAGTTCTTCTCAAGTACATTAAGATGTTTTTTCACAATCGTCTAGTGACCATTACTAGAATTGACTTGTAATTTTCTGATTATACTTAAAGCATAAGAGACAATTAGTCTATATATGGTTGATTCTATAGACGAAGCATATGGAACACAATCCATTTTATCATCTCTTTCTTCCTATGTCTTTAAATACATACTCTACAAGAGAGAAATCCCTATGACATCGGTAAGAATCCTCTCTTAGAACTCTCTATGCTAAAGCACTTTAGTACTTTGTTTATAAGGATTAAAATAAGTCAAAAACACCCTCTTTGATTTATTTCTATAAATATTTATTCCTATAATATAGGTTACTTCTCCCATATCCATTATGAAGAACTTCTTAGACAACCAAATCTTTACAGATTGGAGAGTAGATATTTTGTTTCCAATCAATAATATGTCATCCATATGTAGCAATATAAAGATTACTACACTCCTACTAACCTTCTTATAGATATATGTTTCTTATATATTTTTTATAAAATTAAACTCTTTGGATATCTCATCAAAATAGATGTTTCAAATTTGTTATGTTCACTTAATTCCATAAATAGAATTTTACAACTTGCACACTTAATTAGGAAACCACTTTGATTCAAAACCTGTAAGTTGTGTTATATACATCCTTAAGAAAATTCCAATTGATATTTGTTGTTTTGATATCCACTAGACATATTTTATAATTATTATATATGATTTTAGCTAATAAGAACCTTCTGGACTTGAGCGTAGCTACCAGTGAAAATGTTTCATTAAAATCAACTCCTTATTCTTTTTTATAATCTATAAACGTCATGTTTACTTTATACATATTTAGATTATCATCCATGTCAGTTTTTCTCTTAAAAACTCACTTGCTTCTAATAGGAATTGGGAGAATTGATAAAAGTCTATACTTTGTTAGTATACATGGATTCCATATTAGATCTCATAGCTTCATGCTATTTTAAATAATGAATGTTTAACATTGCTTTCCTTAAAAGTAGTAGGCCCATCTTCCATAAGCAATACATTTAATATGTAAATTTAATCTAGTGGGAGAGACAATTTATCTAACTAATTCATCTCATATTATTTAGCTCTTAAACCCTTAGTTGTACATCATATGCATAAACATGAGGTTCTTATTCCATTTGGAGGTGAACTTGTGGTTCTTAAAGATCTCTAGGTTCTACCTACTACTACTACTTTCCTTGAGAATAAATCATCTTTCTAAGAATATAACATGTTTTGAGATACACACCTTTTGCTTAAGAGGATGGTAAATTCGATATTCGACACACTCTTTCAGATACCCTATAAATTTGTATTTATCTTGTTAGACCCCGAATTTTCTTTTATGATGTCATTAAGCGTGAACTGTGATTATTTTATGTTTATGGTTTAGTTTGATTAATTGGAGTATAATTGAGGTTAATTAAGGTTTAATTAAGAAATTAGAGGATTAAAATGTGTAAGGGTATTTTGGGAAGTTAAGTTGAATCGGATTTAGGCTTATGGGGAGGGGTAAGTTGGTCTTTGACCATCCCTTAGGTTTTTAAAAGACCTAGATATAAAAAGGAAAAGAAAGAAAAGAAAGTAGAAAGAAAAGAATAGAAGAAGAGAGGAGTGCGCCGTCGGTGAAGGAAGAAGAGGGGAGAAAAGAGAGCTTCGTGATTCTTGGGCTTTCCGACAGTTTCGAACCATCTTCGGGTAAGTTCTGATTGGGTTAAACTTGTTTTGGTTGGATTTAAACCTAAAGAATGTTGAATCCGTGAGAATCGAAGGTTTTAGGGTTTTAGGGTAAAAATGGCTAGATCTCTTGGGTTGATGTATTTGTGATAGAT
>JANSVB020000454.1:4649541-4660205 GCA_025504935.2 Erythroxylum haughtii
CGCATTCAGGTGCTCCCAGAATTTGAAAGCAAATGCTAATTCGGAGCATACTGTGAGTAGACCTAGATGGTCTCATTACATTGTTTGCTTTGTTTGACCTTTTTGATATTGATTGATTCTAAATGGTTATGTGAAAGTATTTGATTGTGTTAGTTTTCGGACAGGAGGTATGATAAATGTGTTGCATGGAAGAAATATTGAAGTACTCGTTGTATGTGAATGAGATGAAATAAGTATGCATAATGTGATTTCTAAATGTCAGACCACGGTCCGATGACAAGTATGTTTTTAAATGTGCACTTGCTTATGAATGAAATGTGAATTCTCAACTTAATGTTGAATGCCAGACTACGATCCGATGATATGTGCAAATGTCATTGATGCATTTCGTAAAATGCATGTTCAGATAAAGGTGTTGTGACTTGAGTTGCGAATACGAAGAGCTTCCATGTAGAGCCTTGCTCCGTGATTTCTGATTCTGCACGTAGAGCTTTGCTCCGTGATATATGTTCTGTGCATAGAGCTATGCTCTATAATTCCATTCTAACTGAGCCCTATGGGCCAGTATTTGTATAAGTGTGTGATAGGCACTCAGTCACAACAATAAGAATGAATGTAGTCACAACAATAAGAACGAACATGCATATAGCATTATAAGATTGATATTCATTGAATGTGAAATGTGAACTTATGTGAATGTGATTTAGTGTGTTACATGACTGGGTGAGCCATCGATGATGGTCACTCATCGAGTTCCCAAAACTCACCCAAAATTTGTAATTATTTTTCAGATTAGAAGAATACCTCGTTAGGCCAACAGGAGTATACCTATAGTATAAGTGAAGGATAAAGGTCGGGATCAGTTCACGTCTGCATTCTTATTTCTTGTATTTATATCAGATTGTGTTTTCAGTAATGATTGTATCAACTTTCCAAATTAGAAATGTTAGCAAATAATTTTTGAAGTGCAATGAAATTATGACTACAAGTCTTCTGTTTTTGTAATGGGCCCAAATGGCATTGAAATTTTAGTGACTTTACCGTGGGGATTAAAAATCTTTATGAATGAAACGGGCCCAATTTGCGTATCAATTTTCCCATAAAATGGTTGTGATATTTTTAGAAAGAATTTTTTTAATACCGATTTATGAATATGTTAAATGTTTTAGCATGCCATCCTCACAGGACACGGACTCGGATATCACCATCGATGTCGGGTTCGGGTCATACAAGAGTGGGGTGCTACAGATATTTTGCCTCTAAAATAGAAAAAATCATGATTTACTGTAGCTGTCACGTGAATTTCCGTTTAAAGGACATAAACTGGCTTAGGAGTCATTTTTCACATCAGAAGGTTCGTTTAACGGACCTAATGTCCGTTAAACGTAACATTGATGAGGCAGGAGGTTCCTTTTTCACCCGATAAGGTCCATTTAACAGATCTAATGTCCATTAAAGGGACATTGGGGTTCTCCAAACTCCTCTAATGCCTCTCCAAGGCTTCCAACATCCTTTCTAACACCGTAATCACTCATAATCTCCCCAAATCAACCCTTCTAGTGTAAAACCACTTCATATCCATTTCACTACTACATACATCCCATTAACACTTAAATCTCAACTCCAAAAGATTCATTACAAACAATCTTTCCAATCTCCATCATGCTATTCTAACACTAGCAATAATTGGCAATCTCAACAACAGAAAATGCACATCCATCATACTCAAACTTTAAAATAATATAATCATACACAAAAGGAACTTTAGAAGTTCTCATTCTCATTTTTAAACAAAATGAATGTTTGACAAGCTTTACTTACATATCAACATACCCATCAACTTAATACAAAATACAAAAGAATGCTCATGTTTGATATGCCTATAAAGCTAGCTAAATTAGTCACTAAATTAGTACAAAAGATTTCTAACTATCTTGGAGTATCTGAATGCCTTGCAAGGATCACTAATCTTCACGATCTAGACCTGAGAAGGGAGAAATTGTGGGTTGAGCTACTCAGCTCAGTGGCTAATATATTTATAGCCATTGGCGGTAAGCCACACAATCAAACTTATATGCATCTATTCATATAAGGATATTCATCTTATCTATATCCAACGATGTAAGTTCAATATTCACAACTCATAGTTCAATACATCATCACATTAAGCACATTTGATGTAATTTTGTCATCCAAGCATAACACATAAGTCACATCATAACTTAACATGTCAAAATGCAAATGCACAACCAAATGGCTCGAGGGTTCAGTGGAACAAAACGGAGAAATCGAAGTTTACACTGTGAACGAAATGAGTCTACTTTTCGGATCTTGTGGGCCATAAGTGAGCAGTTGGGAGAAAGTTTTATGTCGACGTGCACGTGACTACGAAACGATTCCTCTCTTACCCAAACATAATCAATCTCATGCTTAATTTAATAATTCACAATCTCATATTCTCATGCTTTTTTCTTTATACAAAATGCCATGACTCAATTCAATGGCATAACATGATCATACACACTATTCAATTGTTTTATCACAATGTCATACTTCATAATGAAATTTTCACATCACTATATTTCAAGCAAGTCATTTTAACACACAATACACACATAAGGCATTTTGCCCATTACACAATAATTATAAATAAATTACCTACCTTATAATTCTTGAAAATCCAAACTCAATTTTTGCCCTTCCTCTTGCTCTTAGGTAGGTTGTTCTTGATTTCCTAACACAAACAAACTTCTCATTCAATTCCAATTCAAATGGAAATCTCCCAAATTTCCATAATCACCACAAAATGGAATTAACACAAATCAACTTTAAGCTTAACTTACCTATAGTCTATCTAGGTTAGAAAATCTAAAACCGAGCTTAGAAATCCAAAAATCAAATGGGTCACTCAATCATCTTCTTCCTCCAAGCATTCCCAACACAAAACCCCTTTCTTTCTCTAAAATTTCTTCATTCACAACACAACAACCCATTTCTTTACTAAAGCAAAAAGAAGATGAAGAACTTACCTTAAGAAGCTTGGTTCTTCTCTTCTTTCCATGTTTTTTCCTCCTTCTTCCCTATCTTTCTCGATTTTTCTTCTCTTCTCTTCTCTCTCTCACTTTTTTTTCTCCTCTTTGGCTGCTCACGAATTCTCTCCTCTCTTCTTCTAATTTTAAGACACAATTTAACTTATTCTTCCAATTATGCCCCTCAATTACTTGGGCTTTCCCAATCTACCCCTCTTTCGTTTAACATAAGCCTACTAACTACTTAAGCTAACTTAATTTCTAACACTTCCTTCTAATTTCAATTTCTAATCCTTTCCTAAAATTTTTAATTAATGACCCAATTCAAAAATAAAATAATAATAATAATAATAATTAAACAAACAAACAAGCATGAATAAATCATTAAAGAATTAATAAAAAATTTAGAAAAAAATCAGGATCCAGCAACTCTCCTCCCCTAAAAGAATTTCGTCATCGAAATTCTTACCTGAGTCATTGAAGACGTGTGGATACTTCTTTTTCATTGCTTCCAAAGGCTCTCATGTTGCCTCCTCTGTCGAATGGTTCCTCCATAAAGCTTTAACTAGTTTCACTATCTTATTCTTCAAGATCTTTTCCTTCGAATCTAGGATCTCCACTGGTTGCTCCTCATATATCAAATCCTCTCGTAACTGAACCTCTGAAGGTTTGAACTATGTGTGAAGGATCTGATCGATACTTCCCCAACATCAACACGTGGAAAACATTGTGAATCTTAGAAAATTTCGATGGCAAAGCTAACTTATAGGCTAAAGGACCAATCTTCTCAATGATCTCGTAAGGGCCTATATATCTCGGACTAAGCTTGTCTTTCTTACCAAATCTCAAAACTCCATTCCTTGGAGAAGCTCTAAGAAACACTTTGTCTCCAACTTCAAATTCCAGCTATTTTCTATGTGCATCCTTATAGCTCTTCATCCTATCTTGAGCTGCTTTAAGTCTTTGTTTCACCAATTTAATCTTGTCAATAGTGACTTGCACCAACTCAGGCCCTAAAAGCCTCCTTTCACCTTCCTCATCCCAACAGATAGGAGTTTTGCACCTCCTACTATACAAAGCTTCATAAGGTGCCATTTGAATTCCCGAGTGATAGGAATTATTATAAACAAATTCTATTAAAGGCAAATGATCATCCCATGAGCCTTTAAAATCCATAACATAATCTCTAGTATCACCAATTTTACTAGGAATTGTGAACGTACCTAGATCCTTACACTTAGGGGGAAGCTTTCTCTAAATGACTACGGACACATTTTCTTTCAGGTTCACAATAGTTTGAGAAGGAAGCTTACCTGAATTCTGATTTTCTAAAAGCCTCACCGCAGTAGTTATATGACTAAGTTGATTCTCCAAATTATAAATGCTAGCTCTTGTTTGTTGTTGAAATGTTTTCATCATTTCTTCCATTGAACGTCTAGAGCTTGATGGTTGACCTTGTCTTTGATAAGGGAAATTTGGCGTATCTAGGAGCTTTCTCAATGGCATCAATTAGAGGTATGTTCACCTCTACCTTTTTGAACATCTCCAAAATCCCCCTATTTTGCTCTTCTTTCTTTGATATAACAAATCTGATAGGAAAAAGAGGTCAAGTCTTAGTAAAAATTTTAACCACAGATGATTTAGAATTTGCCTGCGTTCCTGTTTTCACTTCTTTTAGAGGCACTTCAAGTTCTTTTTCAGATTCTTCCTTATCACCAATAATAGGAGTCTTGTGTGGTGTCTCCATTTCTTTACCACTTCTCAAGGTGATAGTGCTTGCATTCTCTTTCAAGTTCATAATAGTTTCAGAAGGAAGCTTACCCTAATTCTGATTTTCTAAAAGGCTCACTACAATAGTTATATGACTAAGTTGATTCTCCAAATTATGAATGCTAGCTCTTGTTTATTGTTGAAATGTTTTCATCATTTCTTCCATTGAACGTCTAGAGCTTGATGGTTGACCTTGTCTTTGATAAGGTTATTGGTAGGAGCCTTATTGTTGTCCTTGCTATCTATAATTGTTGAATGGAGGATTTTTCCATCCTGAGTTATGTGCATAGGTGTAGCTAGGATCATACCTCCTCTATGGTTGACCCGGAAAGCTTCCAAAAACATTCGCTTGTTTCGCTAAAGTCTCCTACAAGGTTGGACACATATCAGTAGGATGGCCTACCATTGTGCAAATTCCACATACCTTGACTTTTTGAGCACCATTTGTAGCCATTGTCTAACCAAAGATGTCAACCCAACTATTTATTGCTCCAATGTAGTAGTACTAACTTCATTAACCTTCAATAGGTGGGGTTCCTCTCGAATATTAAATTGTTAGGAGTTAGCAACCATATTGGAAATGAGATTTCTGGCTTCAATAGGTGTCTTGTCCATCAGTGCACCACCGTTGCCTAGATCAAGAGTTGCTCACTGATTTGATGATACAGGCAGCTAGCACATAACCTCTTGAAATGCTCCCAGTACTCACATAATGTTTCCCTATGATGTTATTGAATTGCACAAATCTCCTTCCGAATATTTGTTGCTCGAGATATAGAAAGTATGTTTCCAAAAAAAGTCTCTACATTTCATTCCAAGTGATAATTGATCCGGAAGGTAAGTAATAAAGCCAATCTTTGACAGTGTCTCCCAATAAAAATGGAAATGCCCTCAACTTAATATGCTCTTCTTATACCTCGTCTAGATTCATACTAGAACAAACCACATGGAACTCCTTAAGATGCTTGTGAGGATCTTCTCCTAGCATACCACAAAAAGTAGGTAAAAGATGAATTAGAACAAATTTAAGCTCAAAAGCAACATCAATAGTAGGAAAAATCAATGAATAATAGTTGATGATTAAAATCAAGAGCAACCAATTACTTGAGAGTGCAATTATTATTTTGTTCAGCCATGTTAGAAGCAGTATCAGAAATGGAATCAGTAGAAAAATTAGAAAGTAAATCTAAAGCTATTTAAATTCTTGGTGAAGAGCAAGTTTTTTGTCAGATGATGACAGATCCTCAAAACTTTGTACAACTTATCTTCTCTCTCTACGTACGCTCTTTCAAGTTCTGGATCAAATATCAATTCACCAATGTGAGAAGATCGTGTCATGCACTGTAACTAACCAAACAAAAAAAGAAATTAACTACAAATAAAAATAAAATAAAACAAAAAAATTCACAAAAGAAAAGATATTAATCCTCAGCATCGTCACCAAAATTGGTCACACGTCATAACGTTATCAAAATAACTAGACTAAAACTATAGCTAGCACTAAGTCTAGGTCGACCCCACATAGATTAATTCCAATTACATTCTTGAATTATCTATATAAGTAAAAAAGGGGTTTTTTGGTTTGAAGCAAATTAGAAAACAAAGTAAAATTTAATCTATAAAAACAAATCAAATTAAACAGCAACAAAGTGATAAAATTGATGACTACGTTGAAATCCGGTTCTTTGGTTTAATCTCAACCTAAGAAAAATTCCACAAATGTTGTTGAATTATCGCCTTTACACCTCTCTTAAGACTATTGATCATGAATCAACAATAAGCCCTGTTAATTCTAGTTTTTCCTAGGTGGAGGTTAATTAAGAGGAGCTCGTTAATTAACCCTAACTATTAGGAACCTAAAACAAACTCTCTAAGTTTATTCGGACAACCACTTTATAAGTGAGAAAAATGGACCAATCTAAGCAATAAGCACACAAGCTCAGACTATTTAACTTATGCTATGTTATCGCTAACGATTTAATACCGTTAGTTGCTACATATGAACTTCAGTACAACTATTACGTATCATATTCAAGTCCTAGCTATAGGTTTTCATGAAAAACGATTCAATAGAGCATTAAAATCATTCTCATACAATACCCAAACAATCCATATAAGATAGCATAAACAATCCATAAAGACGGAAAGAAAATGATACACAACAATGATATGCTTAATGTGCTTCTCAGCCTCGATTACCCCTTCGAACTAGTTGTTAGGTGGTTGAGCCTTCCATTTCCTTCTTCAATCTCCATGAATCTGTAAAGAAAACTTTTGTATCTATTAAAAATCGAAGAGAAATGAAGAGGGATGCAAATCTTTCTCTCTCCTTGGATTTTCTCCCAAATGTAACAATAATGAGGCTCCCTTTCAAGGTTTCATTCTTTTCCTTTTATAGTTCATTCTAATTAGGGTAAAAACTAGGTTTTACCTAGCCCAAAATGTTTGAAATGACCCTCGATAAATTGAGTTTGGAAGTTGTCCCTAAGCTATCGTCGCGCAGGTCACAATCGTGGACTATGTGACAAGCTTTTGACACGATCGTGGCCAATGGCCAATGGTAAGTGTAACTCGCATCGTGTTTTAAGGCATAGTTTGATATGTGTTTAGCTATTAATTTGATCATTTAGTATGTGTTTAGTTTAGAATTGTGTTGGCTTGTTAATTATTTGTGTTTTAAGTGTTTTATCGGTTAGTACAAGCTTTTAAGCTTAAATATTTTGTTTTTAAGGTACCTTGATGTGTTTACTAGTGTTTCATGGTCAATATTGAAGAATAGAGGAGTTTTGAAAGACATTCGGGCCAAAACAATGGCCCAAGATCAGGTCACGATCGTGACAAAAGGCTTAGATACTGACCACGATGGTGGCCTACTTCGATCAGACACATAGACACTTACAAACTTCACATTTTGAGGGATTTTTTGGACCTTTCGGATCCCAAAAAAAATCCTAAGGTTACCCAAAACATAAAAGACTATTTAAAGAAAATTAGGAGGCACAAAAAGGAACTTTTGCATCAACCACCTTGAGAAACCGTAGAGAGAAATCATCGAGAGATAGAGGAAGAGAAGAAGGAAGAGAGAAGAGGAGAAGAAGTTGACTCGACGTACTTCCAGGATCAGGAGGTTTCCTGACGTCACTGCCTCCCATCATCCATTTAGATTTTATTTCTTATTTAATTTCAGTTTATTACTGTATAGAATTGGATTGAATAGTTGAAGATAGTATCTAAGATGTTGAGGATGTTCTAAACTCACCTTCGAAATTTTATTCTTAAATTAATGAAAATTTGATTGATATGTGTTTATTGAATTTTGTTATGGTTGATTCTGTGATTGCATAATTCGTAATAAACTGAAAGGGTGAACCAAATGAAAAAGAATTAAATTGGACTAACGAGAGTTAGGTGATTTAATAGAAACAAGAATTGAATTAGATCAAGAATTTGTGCAAAGAGAGATCATGTATAGGTTTCTGATAGTTTATTAGAAAATTTTATAACTAATTAAGTGTTTTGGATAGGTTGTGAATTAAGAGATTGCAATTTCCATCATCTAATTAGGGTTTATGATTTAGGGATAATGATTATAACTCTAGAGAGAGTAATCAACCTGAGGATAGTCTAGGACTAATAATCCAATAATTTATAATCAATTAGGCTAGTATTAAGGATAGGTAAAATTCCTTTTATCTTAATTGGTAATTTTTTTGTTATATTCTTGGGTGTGTTGCAAATTAATTAGTAATTAGTATTTTTCATGTTTGATTCTTAAATTGATTGATTAAATTAAATTCTCATATTAGTTTCATGCAACTTGAATTTTTGTTACTGTTTCTGACCATATAATTTAGGATTAGATTAACTCCCTCTTCGTAGGATCGAAACCTTTGGTACTACACTAACGAACCGTGTGCTTGTATATTATCGAGGGTTAATAATTAAAATGTACACATAAGCAAATCTCACAATTAAGTTTTTGGCGCCATTGTCGGGGAGACGATTAGTTTAGTTCTTTATTATATGGCATTTTAGTTAGTTTTTAGCATAGTTCTTTCTTTCTTTCTATTTCTGAATCTGTGCTCTTGCATAAACACAAGAGTTACGAGAAGTTCGAGTCATGCGGCTGAAACCTTAAAGCTAGATATCACTTGATTAGAACGATCAATTAGGAAAGTTCGGCGTGAAGAAGATGAAGAAATTTCAAAAGAAACAATGGCTGAGGAATTTCAGCAATATTTAGATCACAAAGTGAACTAAGGACATCAACAAAGAACCCTTATGGATTTCATTTTAAATTAAACCAGCCCTCCTAAACGTGCTTTAACAGAATGTGCAATTCTATGCACTAATGAATGAAGATCCCAATGCACATACAGTAAAATTCTTTAAAATCTATGATACCTTTCAATACCATCAGATGTCAAGGATACGGTAAGAATTAGGCTTTTCCCTTTTACCCTAAGAAATAGAGTAAAGGCTTGGTATTATTCCCTCAACCCAGCCAATGTCACCACTTGGGACCAATAAGTTCGTGACTTTTTAGACAATTATTTTCCACTTACTAAGACCACAAAGATTATCAAAGAGATTACAAACTTCCAGCAAAGTGACAGGGAATTGATCTATAAAGTGTGAAAATGATACAAGGATTTGAAATGAAAATGCCCACACCATAACTTACCTAAGGAGTTCTTGTTGCAAACATTTTTCAATGGAGTAACCCCACTTATGAGAGGCATGACTGATGCAGCTTTAGGAAGATCATTGATGAGAAAGATGATAGATGAAGCAAAAAGATCTGCTAGAGGAGATAGCGAGTAATAGCTACCTATGGACGAACAAGCAAAGTATACCACTACCTTCCGAGTACAAAAAGGAGTTGTAGCTGTTGATCAGATGATAGAGATGCAAGTTAAACTCGACAACTTAACTCGACAACTCAACAGTATGAAGGCTTCACCCTTAGCTTCGGTAAAAGCCGTGCAACTAAAGTTTGAACTTTGTAGAAAGATGGACTATAATACAGTGGATTGCTTTTTGATGAAGGATAATTATCCAGAGAAAGTTAATTATATGGGAGTTCAATATGGACGAGGAGGGGGAAACAATCCTTACTCCAACACCTATAACCCTAGGTGGAAGAATCACCTAACTTCTTATGGACGAACAATGTTGGAGGATAGTTCAGACCTAATGGACAACCAGGTATCCAACATGATAAACCGAGCTTAATGGAATCCAAGTTGGATAGGATTTTAGATAAAATTAGAGGCATGGAGGATACACATAAGATGTTTGAAAGCAAGTTCGAGCAAGTCACTAAGAACCATGCCTCTTCAATATACAATTTGGAAATCCAAGTAAGTCAACTAGTAAAGGCAATTTCAAATTGGAATGTAGGAACCCTTCCAAGTAATACCGAATCTGTAACACCCCACTCTCGTATGACCCGAACCCAACATGGATGGTGATATCCGAGTCCGTGTCCTGTGAGGGTGACGTGCTACATCACTCAGTTAAAACTCAGTATAAATTTTTTTTTGAAACATAAGTATACACTAGCGGAAAAAATCATAAATGGACATAATCACCGGTAATACAATGACCACGGGGGCCCTTTTTATAAATACAATTAATTCAGTCTGTTGACTTTACAACATGACCTAATCATTTGTACAAAAATTCAGAAAATACAATTTTTAATGCAGACGCGAACTGATCCCGACCACTTCTCTCACTCACAAGTAGATGCTATACGCCCGTTGCCTAACGGGGTATTCTTCTGGATCCTGAAAAATAATTGCAAATTTTGGGTGAGTTTTGCGAACTCAGTGAGGTAACCATCATCGATGGTTCACTCAA
>JANSVB020000454.1:4679383-4692799 GCA_025504935.2 Erythroxylum haughtii
GTGGGTTTATGTTCAAGTGAAGTTCTTGATGAAAGTTTGGCTGAATGAGTGATTAAATTGGATGCTTATTGATGTAGAAATGGTGTTAGAATGAAAGGATGTGAGTTAGGTTATAAATCTGGAAAATTGAACTTGTGTATGTTTCAGGTTTTTGGTCATAACTTTTGATATGGTTATGCTATTGAGTTGAGGTTTGGCTTGAAAGATTCTAAATTTTGCCTTGAAAATGAGTTATGTGTGCAGCATGAACAGTAACCGAGAAATGTGACCTGAATTTTCTGAACAGTAACCGAGAAATGTGACGGTAATACTATCCAAATCACCTTATACTATTTCTGTCCATATCTCATTTTGTCTTTTTCTATAGAAATCAAGTCAGGACGTTTCAATCTTTATATAAGTGGCCATAACAAATTGTTGAAAGAGACTCAATTTATAGAGTAGCATAGATTCATTATTTTCTCTCATTTGAAGCCGATAATAATAATATTCTCTAGCATAAACAAAACCATCTTCACAATAATCTTCATCTACAATTAGTAGTAAAGAAGATGAATTTGATAAATAAAACGATGGACTTAAATAATATTAAAAATGATAAAATAAAAAGAGAAACTTGCCTGTGTTTTCCATAGCGAACAATTCAGATGGATCAGTAAAGGAGTTGAAACGAACATCAGTTCCCTCATCCAAAACATTGTTCATGTTTCTCTTTGAAATTAACTACTTAATTCCACGATGCCATCCAAATTCAGCATGAGGAAATAAAAGAGGATATTGAAGTGGTTCATAACATGCATAATAAGATTGAATTATATATCTTGTACCTGAGTGAGTATAGACTTAGATTTGAGGACATTTATCAATTTGTTAATCATCAATCTCAGTCCATATAGCATCCACTTATGACATAGTAGGAAGATTATAAACACATTGATCAAGGCCAGGATAACACCTCAGGACTATTGCATGATTCTCAAGTGATGGAATCTCCTTAAGACTTCGAAAGAACTTGGCATAAGGATTATCTTGTAAAATTTCCATAATCAGTTTTAATATATTCTCACAAAGTTTATCACAACTGTTAGTCCTTCTTTTTTGTTCCTCATCAGTATCAAAGAAATAGAGTTGGATTCCAGATACCTTATTAGTTGTTGAAAATGATAAACTTGACTTTGAACACGAAATGTATAAACCCCTTTCTTGTTTTTTGTTAGTTCTCAACCATACCTAGCTCCATAGCAAGTAAAAGCTACATTGTTATTATATGTACAAAAGTTCTTGAAATGTTCTGATTCTTCATCATTGTCAATAAATAATCGTTTTAAAGCATACGACATTTGAGGAACAACAACGGAAATCTATCATGATGAATAACAAAATGATGGAGGTTCAAGATAAAATCTCTTTGCATGACAATGTTCACAATTTGGACAAAACGAAGTTGTTGAGACTCAACAGGTAAATTCTACAATGATGCTAACTTTGACGAAGAATGATGACAGTTTATCCCTTAAAATATGTAAAAATAAGCTGATCACTTTGTGTAGTAATAATATTACAAATAGTAAAAATATAGGTTAAACATTTATACCTTGATATTCAACACGTATCACTGAGTTAGTTTGAATTGTAAAAGAAGATAAAGTTAGACAACTTGAATTATCATATGTCATATTAGATGCTTCAAATGATGATGTCGTATCAACAATTTCTTCTGGTTAGAGAGAAGAATGAGTTGGGTCAACATGATTCATATTAAAATTAAGAGATCGATTTTGTAATAGCTGACCACTAGATTGATGAATGAAAAGTTGACCACTGGATTGGAATGTTGATCACTAACTATTTGACAAATAGTAGGCAAAGTAGCATTTCTCTTTTTTGCAGCACGAGTTTCTTTAAGCCGTCGCAATAATTCTTGCTTTTCATTTTTTGGCATGTTAGCATACTTTTGGCGTCTCTTAGCATTTCTATGAATGCAAACAATATTTCGTTCTTCATATATCGATTTATAATTTTTTTTTAATATTTAAATATTCATGCTAAAAATGTGTGAGAAATATACATATAAATCTATAATATCTATATGATTAAATATATATTATTAATATTACTAAATGATATATATATATTTATATTATAAATATTATTCAACGATGCTTAGTTACATTAATAAACGATGAGTACAATTTTAAAATGTCAAAATATAACATGATAAAAAAATGAAGCAATAATCTCATTTTTATCGACCAATATAAGAGAATACATCTAACAAATCATAGATTTAATAAAGAGTTTATCATAAACCAATAATATCTACTATATCTATTAATATAACAAATTACAAGTAATAAACCATATGTTTAAGAAAGAATTTTAATCATACATTTAACAAAGAAGATAAATAAAGAAAAAAAAGTAATCAACATATTAATGATGAACAAAAAGAATGGAGTTTTATATAATAATTTTTTGACAAAATTAGACATACCTGAATAGTGCAATAATGAACAATGCAAGAATGAACAAGAAGAAAACCAAAAAAAATTAAGGTCAAATGTTATTAGGAAAAACAATTTCAGGAAAAGAAATATTTAAAAGATTAATTGCAGATATGACGTGACAGTTATGCAAATGAAAGCTACTTAAAATTGTTTATCATGTATTTTATATAGACATAATAATTGAAAAAATAAATCCTAGAATTCTATTTAATGTTAGATAGGAAAAATCCTTATCATTATATAAAGAAGATCAGATAGCATTAATATAATCATACGTAGCTTACTTTCAACTTTTTATTGTTGTAATTTATGAAAAATAAGTTTCTTAATTCATAATTTTCCATGTTTAAGATATAAATGGATTAAGTAGTACATGAAATTATAACCATGTATATTTATTGAAACTTAATGAAATAAATATTTTAACAATAATTTATAATTAAGAATATTATGAAAATAACAATAAAATTTAATAAATAAAATGCACGGCATGCTTAATGCAAAGGGAATAAGTCATAATTAAATAATTATCATAAGTTGCAATGGTTACAAACAATATATAATTAATAATTATAATAATTTTAATCAATATTTAATTAAATTAACTTAATATTAAAAGACATGATTATGACTTTTTAATATATAAAGTAACATCTAACAAGAATTTTCATGAAAAAGTTAGAATTTGTATATGATTACAGTTAGAGAAGAAAGAGATGAAAAGGAAATAAAAGTTTACAGTATAAACGTAACAGTAAAAGTTGATCATAAAAAAAAACGCACGGCTATGACTTATTGGTCACAACCATGAATGCTTTAATATATAATGATGATTAGTACCTAATAACTAATAACTTTAATAATTATAACTTTCTTAAAAACTCCACTTCCAACTGACGGTTGAAATTTTCATAGAACAGTTGATGAAAAAAACGTATAAAACAATTGCATTTTATAAACATCACCACGATATTATCCTAAAAATCTAATGCATTAACATAATATAATCCTAAAAATGTAATATCTGTTATCTAACCATATAAAAATGAATATCATGGAATTCAATGATACCCATGACGTCTTCAATTTCAATACAGAAATTGATAAAAATTTAATAGACCGAACGTTCAGAATTAGAATCAAACAATTAAATTAACTATGTCAAAAACTCCAGATGACGGTTGAAATTTTGGTATAACAGTTGATGGAATAAAAGTATAAAACAGTTGCATTTTATATTTCATAAAAGATGATAATAATCAATGAAATATTAACACAATATTATCCCAAAAAATATAATATATTAACCCGCGAGATGCTCACAGGTAGAAAATTTAAATTTTACAAAGCAAACATTCAAAATCATAATTGCAATTAATAAAAAATTAATAAATAGAAAAATTATGAAGAAGGGTAAGGAATAACGAACAGATGGTAGTAATCTCTTGTTTGCTGAAACAGGAAAGGTGAGTTGTGTGGAATATACAATTTTTATAGTTTGAAGATGGAGAATTGTAATCTCAAAAGTTAGGTTATAAAAGTTATGTTAGAGAAGAACATATAAAGACGTTGTTTGATTGATTTAGTAAAGAAATAATTATCATGTCACGTCTTTTAATTGGAAAGCAGCTAATTATAAATGACGACATGATTGACTGATAAATTAACATGTCATTTTAAAAAATTTAACTTTCAAAATCTCAATAAATATATTATAATTTATTATAATTAATCAGTTAATAAATTTTTTTATTAATGATAATTTTCAGGATATTTAATTTTAATATACCTATGTCACAAGTGCGTAATATATTATAATTAACCCATGAATTAATTATCATTCAATTAATGAGTTAAATAAGTATTTTTAATTAATCCATTGATATTATTATTATTATTATCGTTATTATTAATTAGGATGTGAATTTTGAATTTTGAAATTTTATTATGAATAATGGAATAAATTTTGTAAAGTATTATTTGGTAATTAATGGACATTATATTATTATTATTAACAGTCATAGCGATGCATATTTACATATATACATAATATATCATACGCAAAATGGATCTTGTTCTACCCTTGATAAGAGATTTCTATATGAAAAATATGAATTAGAGTTTGAAAAGTCTGGATGGATAATATTCACCAACAATTTTCAATGTTGATAAACATGCATTCATGAAAGTTAAAGCAAACTGAAAAACCTAGAAAGGTAAAAAGAAGTTATGAGGTAGTTTTATAATTTTTTATATAAAATAGTTATTATACTTTCATATAGGATATCACATGAGTTTAAAAAAGCAACATACTTGCATAAAAAAAGATCACAAATTGTTCACAGTTTTTTCCGCATAGTTGATACAATAACTTCCAAAGTAAAAACAAGGAAGCGTGTGAACCAACAAAAATCAAAGGCAAAGATAATCTATAGAAATTATCAAATAAGAAGGATAAAAATTGGAAAAGATATAAAATATAAAATTATACATACTCACTTACAATTTCCGTGAATGAAACTTCCAATAATCTTGTTTAAGGTGAAACATCTTCAACCAAGAACATGAAAATAAAGAATAAATCTTTATAATGAGTTTAGAAGTAATAAATGTAAAACTGAAATTTAGAAAGGACATATGTAAATAATAATGTTAATAAATTCCATCGGGTTTGAAAAATAAATAAACAATTAGACATAACTAATAGAGTTTAAAAATTACCAAAACAGGTTTATAACTTTCATCATGACCTACTAAATAAGCAAGCCCTTTTATTAAGTGGAAAATTCATTTGCTCTTACTTTCTCTACATTTCAAAAGATTTTTTTAAAAAAACAGAAGAATAAAAATAAGCCGTGTAAAAATTATCATGAAAATACCAATAATTATGCTTTCTATCTAAGAAAGGCAAGCCTTCAATTTTTTGTAGTTAATTTAACGTTGTTGTCGTTAGCTCTTAGGAACCGTTCAATACAATTCTTAGTACAAAATTTCTTATATTATCAGGTAGAAAATAATGTTAAATGAAGTAGATATTTTGTGCAATATTCATATAACTTTGCTTCTTCCTACTTAAAAGTACAAAATAGTAGAGAAAGAGAAGTATTTGACCTAGTTTTGTGATAGAGAAGTTTCCTTCGTTAGACACCGAATAATAGATCTAATTTTCCAAACCCGATAGATAGTTTCTCTGTAACACATTGTGAACAAGTAGAACAAGAGGAAGATAACCGAAGTGGAATGGAATTAGAATCGAATGGAATTGTTGTGAACCAAATTTTAAATAAAAGGAAGGCTTCTTTAGAAATATTTAAAACATATTAAATGTTTATTAAATTATCATTAATTATTTGTAGATTTCATTTCTTACAACCGAATAAACTTCATTTATAAAAGCATGTATTTAAATACCCGCCCTATGAATTGAAAATATTGTCTATTTGAAATAACCCAACGTACGCTTTTTTAAATAGTTGTCGTATCAATTGAAAATATTGACGGATATTTGTGGATATCTATGGAAAGATTTTCTACGATTCGGCAGCAAATTCTTCTGAAACGAGTACAATTAATGTATTTCTATGAAAAATATAAATATGTCACTGGTGTAACATGTTAAGTCACACCCGTGAAAGTGAATTAAGATGTTAGGATAATTTTAGAATTTTTTTAATCTTTCTCTACCAAATTTGTTATAATGAGCGCTTAACCTATATTTTTATTCAAAAGGGAAAGAGGAAACTCAGCAGTTTCATCTACCAAACACTTTTTATGTCACGGTTGTGACATGTTGAGTCACACGCATGACACCTTTTCATGATAGTGACTAAACATGTCATGACCATGAAAGATATAATTTGCTTGAGGATTTGCGAGAAAGTGCAAATTGATTTTTTAGATGTTTTCATTGCAAACTAATATTTGAGTAATAACTAACTGACAAATTTTATCTGATATAAGAAACTTTTAATATATATTTAATTTTAACTTCAAAAAACAAAATAAATGTGAAAATAATTAATCAATTTTTTTATATAATCAGTGAATAAACTTCTTTGATTAATTAAATAATTTTTTGAATTAATTGTGTAATTCTTTTAAATTTAAATATAATTTAATCAATTTTTCTATCTAGTTAAGTTAAATTAATGAAATAATTAATACATTATTATTATTATTATTATTACTAATCACGACTGTTAATTAAGTAGTGCATTTGTACATAATATATTATATAGAATATAATAATTGTCAAATTTGATACGAATTAAAACATATTAATAAATGTTTAAAGATGTTTTACATAAGACAACGCAGTTCCATATTCTAAAACTAAAAATCAGAGGTTAATGTCTATAAAGACATTAGTGGTGAAAGTACTATCTTAGACAAGATCCTAAAATATTGACATAATTTTAGCCTTTAAATAAAAATAAGCAAAGCTAACAGTAGCAGCAAATTTTCCCTAATTTACTGCAGCTAATTTTCTGATCATAGATAGTTGATTTTTTGATCTTAGACATGTCATCTGATCATAGAGATATCATCTTGACACAGTTGGCTGTAGGAGCACTAGGATAAGGAATATGAAATAGACCACATGAAGAAACATAAGCCTTCAAACACTGTCCACCTGCTAGCAAAAATGAGCTAAAGTCATGATACTGATAAATAGAAAGCATTAAACATACACATCCTCAAAAAGAGTTAATCTTAAGGATAGACAAGGCATTCGGTCACTAAACTGGTCCAATGGAGAGGTGTTCGGTTGCTTACCTAGTTCGAAGGCGGGGCGAAATTTCGGCAACCTAGGTACGATGTGGTGTTAGGTGATACTCGGATTATGGGATATTTGGGTGGCTGAACCCCATTCTCAGGCATCGCCCGATAGCATCATACGCAAGGAATCATCGACGATGCATCCTCTTGCTAAGTCGATGTCATTCCCCCGCACCTTGCACCATGATGTATCTAAGAGTGCTAAAGGGTTGGCTGGTTGATAAAGATTGGCGAGGCCCTCGGGTGTTGAATTGGTCCTAACTGTTGATTGTGATACTCGAATTGTTGGAATATCGGTTGTCCCTTAGTATTAAATTCTCGCGCTCTGCGGTGCAGACATGGTTTTGTCTGGCTATTTCTTGTGCTTGACTAGCGCACTTGCGCATGTCAGGCCGTGCTTGGCCGGATGTAATTGCCTAGTGTACGTAAAGTGCATGAGTGGTGTTCAGATTGCATGGGGAGATGGGCTCCATATTGAGTGCATCTAATCGTCTTCCTTCTTTCTACTTCATATGTTGCTCACTTACCTTAAGCTAGTTGGGATTCGGTTAGTTTCCTATGTTGGCTACCTATATTGGTGGAATTATTTTGTCTGGACAATTGTTTTCACCTTGCATCTGTGTGGATAAGAGGTGGACCATGTAGCGACCTTGGTGTGCCGGCATGCCTCGATAGAGGGAGCTATGATCAATGGTTGAGGTGCTAGTGTTCTTGGATGCGGTAAGCTTAGCAGGCAGAGAAACCCTCCTTAAGCCCAACAGTATAGCTTTGTCACTTGACCCGAACGACGGTCGCACCCGTTCTAGTTGCCTACTAGGGCGATCATGCAGGGAAATGACGTCGTTGAGGATTGCTACCTGGTTGATCATGCCAGTAGTCATATGCTTGTCTAAAAAATTAAGCCATGCATATGTAAGTATGAACTATTTTGGGTGAAACTGCGAATGGCTCATTAAATCAGTTATAGTGTGTTTGACGGTACCTGGTACTTGGATAATCATAGTAATTCCAGAGCTAATACGTGCAACAAACCCCGACTTCTGAAAGGGATGCATTTATCAGATAAAAAGTCGACGCAGGCTTTGCCTGTTGGTCTGATGATTCATAATAACTTGACGGATCGTACAGCCATCGTGTTGACGACGCATCATTCAAAATTTTGCCCTATCAACTTTCGAAGGTAGGATAAAGGCCTACCATTTAGGGTTCGATTCTAGAGAGGGAGCCTGAGAAACAAATACCACATCCAAGGAAGGCAGCAGGCGCACAAATTACCCAATCCTAACATGGGGAGGTAGTGACAATAAATAACAATACCGACTTCAATGAGTCTGGTAATTGGAATGAGTACAATCTAAATCCCTTAATGAGGATCTATTGGAGGGCAAGTCTGGTGCCAACAGCCGTGGTAATTCCAGCTCCAATAGCATATATTAAAGTTGTTGCAGTTAAAAAGCTCGTAGTTGGACCTTAGGTTAGGTCGACCGGTCGGTCGTGAGGTGTGCACCAACCAACTTGTCCCTTCTATCGATGATGTGCTCCTGGCCTTAACTGGTCGGGTCGTGCCTCCGGTGCTGTTACTTTGAAAAAATTAAAGTCCTCAAAGCAAACCTACGCTCTGTATACATTAGTATGGAATAACATCATATGATTTCGGTCCTATTGTGTTGGCCTTTAGGATCAAAGTAATGATTAACAGGGACAGTCGGGGGCATTCGTATTTCATAGTCAGAGTTGAAATTCTTGGATTTATGAAAGATGAATAACTGCGAAAGCATTTGTCAAGGATGTTTTCATTAGTCAAGAATGAAATATGGGGGCTCGAAGAAGATTAGATACCATCCTAGTCTCAACCATAAACGATGCTGACAAGGGATCAACGAACGTTGCTTTTAGGACTCTGTCGACACCTTATGAGAAATCAAAGTCTTTGGGTTCTAAGGGGAGTATGGTCGCAAGGCTGAAACTTAAAAGAATTGATGGAAGGGCAACACAAGGAGTGGAGCCTGCGGCTTAATTTGACTTAACATGTGGAAACTTATCAGGTCTAGACATAGTAAGGATTTATAGACTGATAGCTTTTTTTTATATATATAAATGGTAAATATTTATCAAAAGAATTTGGGTATGTACACAAGCACAGGGGCATACCCCAGTCAACAAGAAGGGACAATGCCTTCCCCAAAAACCCCACCAAAAATCAACTATGGTTACAAAAGCAAACTGTGGGGCCCAAACAGTAAGGAGCCCAAGCCTACGTAAGTAAAAGGAAAAACATAAAGATCCAACTTACAATACAAAAAGCCTACAGGCCCAAATACAACACAAATAACCTACAGCCCCATGAATTAGGAAGGCCAAACCAACCAACTAGACCCCTACGATCAGCCCAAGGAAGTGTATCCACGGAAGACACCCATCGGAAGAAGAGACCTGGGAGGTTAGCAAAGAACCAGGCCTACCGCATGGAGCAGGCCCAAACCACAAGGAATGAGTCCTCTAACAGAGCATCCACGACGTCGTTTGACACTCACGAGTAGCAGCAACGGATTGACCAAGCGGATACTCCCAGGCGCCACACGCCACCGTAAATAAACAACATCAAAAAACAGCCACAACACAAAAGGAAAATCACCCCCAAACTGGCAATCCTTCCACATTAACCGGTTCCTGAAGCATTCAGACTCATGAGAGTGTGTATGCAAAAGGAACCAAGGAAGACACATAAACGACAACACGCAACCCTCAGGAACAGACCAGCCACTCCCTCCTCACAGTGCCTGAAACGGTTATGTTTAGCTAATGACCCCGTAAAACAAAACGGCAGCGTGCCCGAAAACAGCAACCCGCTATACAGAACGACACCACTTCACGCCTGAAACAAAAAGAAGCCCAACGAAGGGCTCCGGTGTCCTACCTCCTAAAAAACAAGCTCTCCCGACCTTCTAACAACGTCAAATCAGGAGCCATCCATCAGGGAAGCCATATCACCCACGGTACCCCCCTCCATTGACCAGCAAGCAAGGCAAATCAGACAGAGAAAGACACCAGAACTACAATACACCCCGATGGCAGACTAAGAAACCCTGCCCAATCCAGCAAAGCACCCATCTACACAAAAGGAACAAATATTCGGGGGAAACGTAAACAGGCGCCAAAACCCCACCTCGCCAGAGAGGAAGGAGCCTCAACACCACAAACACTGGGAAGGCTCGACCACCATAAAAGCCCGTAAATCCACATCGCCTACCCAGAGAACCTCTACGTAACTAAGCAGCAATAAAAGCGCAAGCCCCTGTAATAAAGCATAGCTGTACTACCCTATCCCCTATAAACAAGGACCACGTTAAAACGACAGCGTAATAACACCCACCGAATTAAAAAGGAGACTTTAAGAATGGGACTGATACGAAAACAGCTGCCACCAAGCCACCTGACAGCTGCTTACCCAACCCCACCATCAACAGAAGTTGACCAACTCCCCCCTTTTCCTGTGAGTGAACCAACCCCTGTCAGAGTAAAACGCACCTAGCCCACAAAACGACCCCGTTTCAACAGTCCAAGAAGCGGGAACCTCTCCCCCTACCTCGCACCCACCCTCAGCCGCAGGCTGAGATCCACAAAGGCAGTAGACAAGAAAATACAAAAGCATACCAGCCACATACTAAAACAAGGGCAAACCCCGATACTATCATCGCGCTTACTAGGGCACTGAGATGTGCTCCGCTTCGCATTGATCACCAGCGTTATGAGAACCCACTCCTGGGGAGCAGCATAAGTGACCACAGGAGAGAAACGACACCGTAAAAGCACACTTCACCAAAAGGCAAACAGGACCAAGAAAAGTCCCAGCCCCCTTTGAACACCTCAAATCCCCATATCCCCAACCCTCCACCCGGAACTCCAGGACCAATAACCACCACAATAAGATAAAAAATTAATAAGATCGCCCGGGTAAAGCCGGTATAAAATCTTATACGTTGAAGTTTTAATCTTACAGGTAACATCCCGACGAGTAAAGGACGCTCCATCTAATTGAATGGCATTTCGAATTTGCCAGATAGTATAAACAGAACACAAAAAGGCGATGCGTAAAGTTTTACATCTCAATAGGGCGCCCTTTGCTTCTGTTCGAATCCATTTAATTGCACGAGAGAGGGAACCCATTTCTCTCGGAAGACATAACCATTGCCTAATATCTTGCCAAACACCTTTAGTGAAGGCACATTGAAAAAACAAATGAGCAACAGTTTCCTTAGCCTGTTCACACAAGATACACTTTTTCTCCACATCGAGGTAGTGGAGCTGATCCTTAGTAGGTAACCTCTGTCGCATACCCAACCAAACAATAAAAGAATATTTAGGAGGTATGTAACGCTTCCAGATAAAAGACATCCATGGACGGCAGGCTTGTTTGGGCCTCAACAACTCGTAGACCTTGCCAGATAGCAACCGACCATTAAGACATAATTTACGAAGTTTCGAATTGATAGCCAATCGACCTCCCAACTTTTCCATAATATAATCACGAATTTGGGCAATTCGTTTCATTAGCATGGAGTCCCGAGGGTGGGGCACCCACTCCCAGATGGATATGCCACGCAGGTAGACAGAATGGATCCACTTCACCCACAAAGAATTTGCTTCCTCGTGAAAATTCCACAGCATCTTCGCTACTAGCGCCATATTCCAAAATTTATAATTTTTCAGCGCAATACCCCCTTCCGCTTTAGGCAAACAAACACTCTCCCATGCCACTCTAAAATGCTTTCCCCCCCAAGAGGAATAATCTGCATAATGAAGTAAGTTTATCCAAGACTACCACGGGGATCGGGAACGCCTGGAGCCAAAGGGATAAAACGCCTTGAATAACGGAATTTAGAAGTTCCATTATCCCTGCATAAGACAACATCTTCCCGTTCCACATAGTCAAGCAATTTTCCACGGATTCAATGAGACTATCATACTGCACCACTGAAATTTTCATAAGAGCAAGAGGCACCCCCAAGTACCGAACTGGGAATTCCCCTACTCCAAACTCCGTCATCTGCAAAATTAAATCACGCTCCATACCTCAAACTCCGCCAAGAAAAATATTCGATTTTTAAGGATTGACCTGCAAACCTGCAACACTATTTAAATCCTGTAAGGAAGACAATAAAATATGAACAGAAGGAGGACCCCCCTTGAAAAGAGCATGAGATCATCCGCAAAAGCCATATGAGTGATCCGTAATTGCTGATATTTCGGGTGAAAATTAAAATTAGTATCGGTAGTACGGAGTTTGATTGCTCATGATAAATATTCTAGGCAAAAGACAAATAGAAGTGGGGACATCGGATCGCCTTGACGCAGTCCCCGGTGCCCGTTGAAAAAACCATGCAAATTCCCATTGATAGATAAGGAAAAAGAGGGTGTTGTGACACACTCTTTAACCCAGGACACAAACCTTGCAGGGAATCCAAAACCAATCAGCAGGTCCACGAGAAAACTCCAAGAAATCCGATCATAAGCTTTAGAGAGATCCATTTTAAGCAAGCACCTAGGCGAAATTCGTTTCCGACTATAACCCTTCGCTAATTCTTGAGCAAGGAAAATGTTTTCATACATATTACGCCCCGGAATAAACGCCGATTGGGCAAGATCCACAATACAATCCACAACCTCCTTCAAGCGTTCAGGGAGGATTTTAGAAATCACCTTATACGTCACATTCATACAAGCAATAGGCCAAAAATTTGTAACTTGCGGGGGCTGTTTGGTCTTCGGAATAAGAGCAATGAGTGTATGATTCACTTGTTTAAGCAGACACGCATTAGTAAAGAATTCCTGAACAGCGGCACTTAAAGTCCCACCAACCAAGTCCCAATGGTCTTTGAAAAACGCGGCCGTATAGCCATCCGAGCCTAGCACTTTATCATTGCCAATAGCAAACAAGGCCTTTTTAATATCCTTGATCGCGGCTCTGTCGATTAGACCTTAAAATCGATCCTTAGAAATCGGTCAAAAATAATAAATTCCAAGATTGCAACCTCAGGTCGTCTCACTTAATCGGAACCTAATGAAATGGACCTAAGCTAGCCTATATGTCACAAAGTACAAGCGAAGTTAGTAAGGAAAAGGGGGTTTT
>JANSVB020000454.1:4813445-4825075 GCA_025504935.2 Erythroxylum haughtii
TCTATTCATAACTCAATATTTGTTTCAAAAAGGCCAAGGAAAAGTTATTCATTTAATGGACATACACATTTTTTTCATTTCATATAACATACCTGATTTCTTTTATTCAATCATCCTTATGAATGACTAGTAATGATACTAACATATTCAATTGAATTATAATTATAGATGTATGTAACGAATTTCCTAAGATGAAAAAATTGACGTTATATTCTAATTAACATGCATATTTAACAAAGATACTTAAAATATAAAATGCACAAGCCAATATGCCTTTACAAATTCAATGACTATGTTCAAAGCTAAAATACTTTCATCAAGTTATTGCCATTGACACAATCACACAATTCTCACATATGCAACATATGTTCACACCATGTCAACCTAATCAAAACTTAATAATATGGTATGCAAAACTCACACTTATGACATGCCAATGCAAAATCATGCCCACACTTAGACAACATATTGTCCTCAATATGAAAAAAACAAAACAACAAAAAATAATCAAAATGACAAGAAAAAACAAAAGGAAAGGTTAAGAGCACAAAACTAGGAGATTGAAGTGGTGACAGTGTTGGTGATGGAATGTAGAGATACTTTCAGCCATGAAATTTCAGCAGTCTCTCCCTACAAAACAAAATTAAAAATAACAAAATACTAATAAAATAAATAAAACTTATCCTAATTTTTGGGTTGCCTCCCAAGTAACGCTTAGTGAACATCATTAGCTTGACGTGCTCTTCCTTCCACAATCAACCTGGGTCAATTATGAGTAGCTTGTTTCCACTCGTGTTGCTTAATTTTAGTTTAGTAGCTTGTAAATAAGCTACATATTGCAAGATAATCAAAAGAACATAATTAATCAAATTAAAAAAACTAAGTAAGTTCAATAATGCCTTTTTAAGTTAGAATCTGTCAACAAAATAAGGAATAATGGAACTCCCTGAATCTTCTATCAAATCTAGCAGTTTGTCCTGTAAGAGGGTAAGTTATGCTTTTTCTACCTTATGCACCCTTGTCTACTCTTTTTCTTTCACTTTATGAACAGATACTTTCATATCTTCTTCAACTTCTATGTAGGTTCGCATATGTTATTCTTCCTCTCGCTCCTTTAAAGATTTGACCACATTAATTCTCCAAAATGAGTCACCCTCCTTAAGATTCTTTAATACCTTATTCGTATTGAATTTCACTTGTTCATCTCCAATTTGAAGGATGAGGTTGTCTTTATGATACCAAGAATTAGCTGACAAGTTTGATCCTCTTTAAAGTCTCCCATGAAAAAATCCACAAGAATGAAAAACTTATCCATTTTTATAGGCATATCCTTCATTAAGTCGAACGATTTCTTTATCGATTGGTCCTCCAAATGAATACGCATAGATGTTGGGTTCACATTTTTTAGCTCCAGTTTTGTAAAAATCAATAAAGGAATAAGGTTTATACATATGCCTAAGTTGCATAAACATTTTGAAATCTTTAAATTTCCAATTACATTGGGTATTGTAAAGCTCTTTGGATTTGTCAACTGTGAGGGAATATGGTTGGCAATTAAGTACCTAAAGGTTTCTATCATGGATACCGTTTGATTATCATCCTAAGTCTGGTTGGTAGATAATATTTCTTTAAAGAAGTTTGCGTACTTGGGCCTGCATTTCAACACTTTCACAAAAGATAAGTAAATTTACCATTTATTTAGCTTTTCCACGAACTTTCTAAATGGTACATCTAATTCGTTCTTCTGAATTCTTTGTGAGAATGGTCTTTTCAGTGTGTAAGGTGAAGGAGGAATGTATGGAGGATCTTCATTCTTGTCTTCATACTTTTTCTTCTTCTCTTGATCTTCTACAAAGTAGGTCTTAGCTTGTCTTTCCAACGATTCTTCTAGCTCTTTCCCACTCCTAAATGTGATAGCCTTACATTCCTCTTTTAGGTTTACTTCTATATTGCTCAGAAAGCTTTCCACATTTCTCTTATAGAATTCCCTGTAATACTGGCTCATTTGAACCTTTATGTTGGGAATAGAATAGGCATGATCTTTTGTTACTTGCTCAAACATCCCTTCCAGTCTCTTTTGACCCTCTTCTATGTTTATAATCTTTTCTAATTTAGAATCCCTTTAACTGGACTCATCTTATTGAAATCCTGACAAGCCTTGAATTCCCATTTGAGTTCTTGCATTGTTAGACCAAAAGAAATCTAGTTGATTCTGCCACCCCAGATTGTAAGTGTTCTAATAAGGATGATTACTTCCCCGATCAAATTGTACCTCGTTGAATTTCGTCTTCATTCTTTCTATCTCTTTTTTGCATTTAATTTTTAGGATTCTTCATTGTTACCTTTTAATGTCCAAATTGATGTATCTTCAACTTTTCACCTAAACTTCCATTTTTAAAAAAATCTCTTATGATTGGGTACTACAACCACAAGAATTGGTGAAAAGTCCTTATAATAAAGGAATTCAAAAATTCCTAAACTAATTCCCTAGCAACAGTGCCAAAAACTTTTAAAGCAAGTTTTACTTATAGTAAAACCCCAATATTTGTAAGTATATGGATCGTAAACTTGTAGTATCAAAGGTGTTAATCCCATAAGGAAATAGTTAGAACTAAGTGAACCTAACTTTGTCTAAAGCATGAAGATATGAATTAAATAAATATAAAATATAAAATTTTAAAACAATTAAATAAAACTAAGCAACTAATCAAATAAAAAATGAGCTACCACTAATATGTGGGAAAAAAATCAAGGATGAAGTTTAAGATTCATTCTGTCTTTATTTTACTCCCTAATGGCTATTGATTCAATTATGTGTTAATTCTGGATCTTCTAAAGGATTAACTACTCTTTCTCAATACCTAATCATTTAACCTTCATTGATTAAGAAATTCCATATTTTAAAATCTACCGATTCACAAAATCTGCCTAACATTTCAACTAGCACTTAAGTGATTTATCAAATTATCACGTTTTCATACAAGATCTCTCTTCATATGATTACCAATTTCATATTTGGAGACTCATTAGATCACTAACTCTGATTACCCAACCTGATTAGATCACTTTCAACTCATTCTCTTGATTTATTATAGAAGTATTAGCATACCCAAACATCACAACACTAGAAAATTGAATTGAACTCAACAATAATCAAGTCACAAAACAACTAAAGGACAAATCCAAATATAATAATTAAACCATCCTAAACGTGAATGACATATTCAAATCCAAGTTACACATCAATTTTAATTAAATAGACAAAGGATAGAAATAAAGAACTTGATTTGAACTCAAACTTGGAATCTAGATTTTCTGGATTGCTCTTCTTGCTCCTCCTTCTTACTCTCTCACTTTGGAAGATGGTGGCTACTCTTTTTGAATGTTTTATGTTCTTAAATAGTTCTTGAGACTTCTAGGATTCTTTCTAGGGTTTACCCACTTAATTTGATTCCAAAAATATCCTCAAAACGTTAAAATTACAAAAAGAGTTGCGTGTTAAAAAAGCAAAAATTTGCTGGAATAACTATCTACACTCTCTGTCATGATCATGGCAGCCAGCTTCCATACTTCTAATTCTTATCTTTTCTTAAATTTCTTGTTTCCATACTCTCAAACACATATTAAACACCTCTTGAAACATAAAATTAAGGTCCAAACCATGCTTAAAACTATACATATACTTAAAATATAAATAAACACTAATAATAACATAATTCTAAGCCTTTATATATGATAATTATCTAAGAAATACTAAAAAGAACACTTAAAAATCTACCAAAACATAGTTTAATTTACACCTGTCACTGAGTTCAAAGGAGAAAGGGATATATCATTTAGCTCGAAGTTGAGTACTAAGTCCCTAATTATTGTTAAGACTAACCCTTCACCTTTACCTAATAGATTGGAGAAATTAAACGAGGAGGAAAAAGGTGAAGAGACAATGGATATTTTTTAAGAGTGTAGGGACTCAGAATAGATTAAGAGTTTAAAGATAGGGAAGACAATGAATGTGAGTAATCGTCAACTTAGGCCCTATCTTGAAGAACCTCAAATGGAGAAAATGGAAGTTGTGACACCTGAAGATCATAATTTTGTCACTTAATGAGAAAAACAAGGAGTCAAGCCAATGACAATAACCAAAGGCGCTGCTTTGGAGGTAACCCAAGTGAAGTTTGTTTCTTTTCATTTACATTCTCACTTTTTTGTTTCTATTAAATGCTTCATTTCTTACATTTGATGTTACATTGGCAACAATGTAAGTTTTAAGTATGGGACTGGGGATCTTAATTTTTATGCATTTTTTAAAGTTTGTGGATTGCTTATATGTTTTTCTTAGGTTAAAAATCAAACAAACAAGAGAACATGTTCTTTTTTCTATTGCTTTTACACTATATAGTCATAATTAGATAGTGAATTGACTAGAAAAATTCATGGAAACTTGAGAATGTACTTTTACTTTTATGATTGGTCTATATACATTATCTTTAGGAGAGTAATGAGTAGTGGGAGATACAAGCTAGTGAGATTTTAAGCCTTTATAGGCAAACACATCCATATTAGTATAATTGTCTTTTTTTTATGTGTGACCTTCATGACCTATACATCCTAACTTTGCTTTGATTTTCTCTTCAAGACCACATTTTTATCGCATGTGTTAACATGGAAATGATATAGGTTTTTTTTATTTCATAAGCTACATTAGCCAAATAGCTTACTTATCGAAGTGATTTTTCCTTTTGATAAGCCTGTTTGAGCTTTATTAGTCTTTTTTTGAGCTTACCACTTTATATGTTTTAAACCTATAGAATAAAATATATATTTTATTCTATAGGTTTAAGGTGTATGTCTTAATCATGAATGATGTTTGAGTGTACCTATAGATATATCTTATTCTTAAAAATATTTTGTCAAATTCTACCCCTAAATTGCTCATATTCTGAAGGGAATGGTTATTGATTGATCATGAGTAAAATCATTTAATGTTTAGTTCTTTCTATGGTTTTGAAAGTTATTTCTCTTTTCTTATGACTATTTATTATTAGGGAATACGGAAAATTTGAAAATGTTTTAGTTTATGACTTTGATTTTGTTGATTTTCCTAAGGACATTCAAAAGTTAATTGTGGGGAAATTTGATGTGTGCTTAATTTTTTATACATTCACGCCTTAACAATTAATGATTATTAATGTGAAATGCTTAAGATTCTCATTTTAGTTTATATATAGTATTAGGGACAAGTCGGAAGTTCAAGATCTAAAATGAATTAAAAGCACATTCCTTGTGATGCTTATCTTGATTTCAAACTCATTTGTTTTGTGGAATAAGAAGAAAATGGATTAAGTGAAGATAGGGTAAGAAAATGCAAGAAATAAACAAAGTATTATATAGTGGAAGATGCACGACCATGCACAATTTCGAAACACACATTATTTTGGTGTTTCTTTTATAAAGTGATATTTGAACGACTAAAAATGGATGAATCATTTTTAGACAAAGAGTATGGGCAGAGCATGCATTTTTTGGAGAATCATGGAGGGCTAAACTTTTTCAATCCTGTACGAGGGTGAAAACATCGAGCATCACATTCGATCACTTCTCCATTGTGTAATGTTGAATCATTCTTTTTTTTAATGATTGTTTATGTTATCCTATGTCTATTGATTTAGGTAATTGTAAAAAGATGATATGAATGTGTTCATTAGATTATTTTTATGAAAGCCCATTGCTAGATTCATGAATACAATACATAATCTTTGTGTTTTTGATTCATTTGTGACAACTAATGGTGTCAAATCATTAGGGATAATTCAACTTTAGTTAAATAATAACCTATATGGTTATTGCTTTGATTAATCTATTTTCCTATTTGACAACGCATTGTAACACTAGTTAAAATAAAATAACTAGACCTACTACTATAGCAGTGGTGAGTCTAGGTCAATCTTACAGAGAGTGTGTGTAAAGTTTCCAAAAATGAAAATAAATAAGAAAATAAAATAAAACTAACCTAATAAAAACAAATTAAAGAAAATATGCAAAAAATGATAAAAGTGGGAATTCAATAGGGACCCAGTTCTTTAGTTCAATCTCGACCTACAAGCTAATTAAACATATTTCATTGATTTGTGGCTCTCAAACCTCTCTTTGCAACTATTACTTGTGGGTTAATAATTAACCCGAGTTTTCCCTTAGGTTTTATTTAATCAAGAAATGATCATTGATTAATCCTAACTATCGATTAACCTAGGATATAATCTCTTGATTTAAGTAGACAGTAGCATTACAAAATAGGAAAATCAATTAATCAAGGCAACAATCACATATGATGGGTCATTTAACCTAGGTTATATTATTCCTAATGATTACGAATCATTAGTTACTACATATGAATTTCAACGCAACAATTATAGATTATATCGAAATTCTAGCAATGGGTTTGCAAATAAATGATTTAATGAACACATTAAAATGATCCTTTCATAATGCCCAATGGGTTATACACAAATAACTGAACAATAATGAAAGTACAATTATCCACACATAAAACTTAAATCAATTAACATAGGATAACACAGTCAATTTCTAATGAGAGAAAGAAACAACAAAGATAGTAAAGAATGCTTAACCCGAGTCATCAGTGTTGATGTCACCTACAAACTAACATCGAGACGTCTACCCTTTATAAGTCTTTCCCAAACAATGCTTTAACCCTATTGAAATAACCCCTAGCCAAAGACCCTCCTATCGCCTCTCTACTGTGCCTCGTCTCTATTCCATGCTACTGCTACTGTTCTGTGAATTAACTCATTTATTTCTTAGTCCATCTACAATGTTTTTGCCCTCATATGCTACTATGCATTTTAATTAAAAAAACGCTCCCTATACCTGCATTAAATGCAGACATCCTCTCCTACATCTAATGTTGTTTTGCTTCATTCCTTTATCCACATGTTGTTGTGTTGTTTTTGGTCTCTTCCATTTCCCCACATGCTACCGTATTATTACAACTTCCCTTGACTTTTTGTCCTTCTTTTCTTCTCCTATTGTGCTACCATTAATTAACGTAAATTGCATGTATTCCATGCATAGTTTTTCTACTCCTTTTCCGTGAGCAACTTGGAATTTTCTTGTTTGTATTTTCTTTTTTTTTCTTCTTGTCTTTTAATTTTCTTCTTCTTGTTCTATGAAGACAAGTGAAAATTAATCTTTAAATAATGGCCAAAATATAGAGCTTTGACTCACTTTAACTTCTTTGCTTCCGAATTGTACTTAAAATCACATATGAGTCAAAATGAGTAACTTATGCAATTTCATGTCAATAATTGCTAAGTGTTATAGAATAATTTTACAATCAATTAAGCACCTATCAATTTCCCCCCACATTGAGTTTTTGTCTGTCCTCAGGTAAAACATTAAAATTTAGCTCAAAGACCCAAAAACATTTACTCAATTCCCATATGTTCCAAGAATATATAACTATAAGTAAAGATGAATGACTTTCAAAAATCATAGCAAGAAGTCAACATTCCAAGCTTTTACTCATGATCAATCAGTATTCATCATCTTCAAGAACAAAGCAATTTAATGGTAGACTCGAAAAATGTGTTTAACTAAAATATATCCATAGATACGCTCAATGTACAATGTTTTTTCCCTCATATACTATTGTGTGTTTTAAGCAAAAAAAAGGCTCCCTATGTCTACGTTAAATGCAGAAGTCCTCTACTACATCTAATGTTGTTTTGCTTCATTCCTTTATCCAACTACTATTGCGTTGTTTTTGGTCTCTTCCATTTCCCCACATGTTGCCACATTATTACATCTTCCCTTGGCTTTTTATCTTCTTTTCTTCTCCTACTGTGCTGCCATTAATTCACATAAATTAAATGTATTCCATGTATAGTTTTTCTACTCCTTTTTCATGAGCAACTTGGAATTTTCTTGTTTTTATTTTCTTTTTTTCCTCTTGTCTTTTAATTTTCTTCTTCTTGCTTAATGAAGACAAGTGAAAATTAATCTTCAAATAATGTCCAAAATACAAAGCTTTGACTCACTTTAACTTCTTTGCTTCTGAATTGAACTTAAAATCACATATGAGTCCAAACGAGTAACTTATGCAATTTCATATCAATAATTGCTAAGTGATTTGGAATAATTTCATAATCAATTAAGCACCTATCAATTCCCCCCACATTGAGTTTTTGTTCATCTTAAGGTAAAACATTAAAATTAAGCTCAAATAATCAAAAACATTTACTCAATTCCCATATTTTCTAAGAATATATAATCATAAATAAAGATGAATGACTTTCAAAAATTATAGCAAGAAGTCAACATTCCAAGCTTTTACTCATGATTAATCAACATTTATCATCTTCAAAAACTAAGCAATCTAATGGTAGACTCGAAAAAGGTGTTTAACTAAAATTTATCTATAGATACACTCAATGTAAGGCCCCAAATTATACCTTAGTTAAAATGTTACATGTTCATGAAAGTAAATGTGATAGGTGTTGAAATTGTGATATGATTGTGAATTGTATATGTCTTGAATCTTAATTTGATGGACCATGATTAGTAACTTGGAATTAATTCATACCATTAGAAAATTGATTTGTTAAAATGTACATTTTGACTAGGAAAATTATCAAAGTGGCAAGATAAGTTGGTACATGAAAATTAGTATGACTAAGCCTATACATTGAATGACGTTTGTTAGCATTGGTTGAGTGACAAATGCCCTAATAGAATTGTGACATTTGGTAGCTTAAATGGAGGAAAAATGGCTCACTTCTATATGTGACATGTAGGTTGATTCATTGAAGGGCATGTGCCCTTTCAAATTTATGACACCTAGCACTAAACAAGTGCTGAATCACTCTAGCCTATTTGATGTTCCTGCTGCATTTTCACTATCCTTTGCTCCTCTCTACCGAAACTCTCTCTTACTCTCACAAACTCTTGGATTTTTCTTTAATTTAGATCATCATCACTTGACGTCTTTGCAAGATTCTGCATTAAGGAAGCTAGATTTTTTTATCTTTTATGATGCCTTATTGGTGTTAAGATTTTCACCTTGATCTTGGATGTGTGCTAGTTGCCTAGAAGGTTTAGATTAGCTGGTTCTTTGGACTTAAAATTTGAAGTTAGATAGGTAAAAGAATTATTAACTTGATAGAATGTACTAATACAAGTTCTATGATGATGGAATTAGCATGGAATGTGTGTTATGATGAAGATAAATGAGTGCTGGACAAGTGATCCTTTTATAGCAAATTCTGTTTTAGTTTTGATGTATGAAAGATAATGATTTTAAGTTGCCTAATAAATGATGTTTGAATTGGATTTGGACATGAATTTGATAAGGGATTGAAGCATGAATAAGGTAGAATTGAAGTTAAATTGATGGACTTTGGTGAAGATGTGTTGGATGGAGTATGAAGGAGTTAAATTTGGAAACAAAATGAAGATCATTAGTAGGTGAACTTTCGGTTCACTCATCCCATAATCATGGGATTTATATGGCACCTTCCCATGGTCATGGGAAAATGCTTTGGTAGGGAAAAAGGTTGTTTTTGTACATTTATTAAACTATATAAGGTTAAGGCATTTTTTTAATGGTTTAATTGGACTTGATTAAGGTGTAAAATGAACCTATTTTGAAGTGGAATTAGTTAATTAAAGGTTGAATTTTGGATTATTAATTGAAGTAATAACTTAAGGAAGGTGTTATTTGATAAAAAAGTATCTAATTTTGGAACCTTTAAGTCATTAAAGGAATGAAGTTTACTTATGAATGCTAATGTGATTTAAAGAATAAGAGTAATGTGTTAGTTGTGAATGTTTATGAATTGGGAATTTGTGTGAATACATGTAATGTGTAATTATTTAATGTATTCATTGGTGTACAATTGCAAACGTTTTTGTTTATCAGGCATGTTAAGTTTGATCAAACATGAATGAATATGATAAATTTGAGCAAAATGGAATAAAGTCATATGCTATGCACTACATCATTTACCTGTGATTCTGAAATCTGAAGTGTTTTATTTTTAAAACTACCATGCCCTAGTCATGGGTAAACAGGCATGTCTAGAAGGGTCTGCAGCTACTTCTGTAATTAGACACTAAGGTGTCTTTTGTATTTAGACACTTCAATGTCTTTTATATTTGACACTTCGGTGTCTTCTGATCTTAGACACTTTAGTGTCTTCTATTTTAGAGACTTAAGTCTCTTCTATTTCTGAGATACCATTTCTGGTGTTGTTACCCACTTCTGTAAAAAGGACTAGTAGGCTACTCTGTTTTGTATTTTGATATATGTTCTGATCTGATACAGGATAAGTTCTGATATGATACAGGATAAGTTCTGATATGATACAAGATATATTTTGATTTGATACTAGTTCTGTTCTATTCTAACACCATTATATCCTATTCTAAGACTTGTACATTATGTTCTGAAGTAATGATGTTCTGTTTTGATACTTATATGTTTTGTTCTGGTGAAAGAATGTTCTGTACTGATGAATTACATTCTGCTCTGAGACAAATAATGTTTGGATTGCTCTTTAATATGATCAATTAAAGATTGCTTATGATATGACCTAATTCAGTACATGTGAATGATAGACAACTATTAGAAATTGTCACCATTATGTGTCCTATTTAGTTATTCCCCTTAAGTTATATGCTTAACATGGTGGTTTTGCCTCCATGTAGGTTTTAATAAGAAGACTTAAGGCTGGGACAACTGCAGTGGGCAATGAAGGACTTGATATGATTTTGGAAAATGTTATGTTTAATTTGTTTTTCAATGTATTGAGACATATTGTATTTTGTATTTTGTAATAACTTATAAATGGTTTATAATGATTATAATACAAGATGGATTTGTACATAAGGCTTGTTTATGATGAGTACAATATGTACATGATTTTCTGTATATAACTCAACAAAGTATGAATATGAAGTATATTATCTTATTTTCAATGAATTTATGGAATATCTTGGTATGTTTGAGGATTGTTTTATGGGGCATCTATATATCCTCTCAAGGGGTATTCGGGTGTTACATTATTTGGTATCAGAGCATGGTTTAGGCGATTTTGGTTTAACCAATGCTTAAATATTACTTGTACATGAATATAAGAGTTGTGTTTAGCCTAATACGGTATGTTTCACATTTTGGTTTTAGATTTGAATATGGTAAGATCTCACAAAGCCATTGACTAGGTTACGGAGAGTAATAATCCTAAGCGATCTCGTCTGTCTATATCTAGACCCTCTGGGTAATAGGTAGCAGTGTGTTGGTTAACCAGGTTTATAGAAACTGTCCCAAACGAAGGACGGATAATCGAATCGGATAATTCGAATCCGAAGGCGACACGAATAGCAAAATGTGGAAACTAACCGCAAAACGAGAGTAAGCAAAAGTGAATCGAGGCAAAACAAATTGGCTATCAATCGAAAGCAGATCCGAAAACATATACTTAGAAAAACTTATTGCGTTGGAAACCTTAAGACATTCTAAATCCGGTATAAATTTTTCTTTTCTTTTCTTCCTTATCTTTCTTTCTTATTCATTCCTTTCATCATTTAATCCATCGAATACAAATCGAACTTAA
>JANSVB020000455.1:94640-106162 GCA_025504935.2 Erythroxylum haughtii
TTCTATGCCATTGGATAATCAATTTCGGAACCGGAAATCCAATTAATCAGTCATTAGGTCAATTTTTCGGTCCGGACCTATTGCTCCGAAAATTCCAGAAAAATTCCTATAAATCCTCAAAATTAGAAAACACCTAATTGTATACTCCAATTTCATAATTCAAATTCCTAAATCTCATTTCTTACTCCAATTCAATTTTTCAAAACTCAATTGACCTAATCATCTCCAAATTTCCAATTTACACAATCAAGCCGGGAATATGTCATACATGTATGTACGTTCATATGCTAGTGCAATAATTGCCCAATTACCAAATTATACATAACTAAATAATGCACGCACATGCCACATATGAATGCACTCTCACTGTACTCATCCCATCGGTGACGGGATGTTACAGGTAATGACACCAACTCCTATGTCTTACTCTTATGAAGTGCTTCAATTTCTTCTTGCATTGATATCTTCCATTGAGATACATCTAAACTATTCATTGCTTCTTGAAGAGTTGATGGCTCTTCGTCCTCAGTTAAAAAATAGTATGCAATATCGCCCTCCATAATATAGTCTGAGTGCTAGCTCAGTGCTCTTTTTAAGTGAGTTTATCTCCAAGTATCTGTAACATCATATTCAACTAATTCTTGCTCTTCGTGCTCTAGTGCAGCTTCTGAAGAATCATTTTGACCAACTTCCCTATCCACTTGTACTGTTGTAGTTTTTAGATTCTCTTGTATAGTGCCAACATTTTCTGCTTACTCTTGATCCTTATCTTCTATAAAGATAACATCCTTGCTGATAACAATCTTGTGGATAGTAGGATCCCACAGATGATCCCTTTCGAACCTTCAACATACCCTAAGAAAATGCATCTTCTAGATTTTGGATCCAACTTTGTAGTTTCTTAGGCATTGAACATCACATAAGTAAGACTTCCAAACATATGGAAGTTAGAATAATTCACTGGTTTACCAATCCACATCTCCATTGGTGTCTTCTACTCAACTGCAATTGATGGAGCTCGATTCACCACATAATAGGAGTGTATATCATCGTGAACTGCCTTTTGATGCCTTTTTGCTTGAAAAATTCATCAAATTCTTTACTAGTATATTATCCTCCATTATCTGACCGCAAGCACTTGATCTTCTTATCATATTCCAATTCCAACCGCGCTTTGTGAAATTTGAAGACTAGAAACACATTTACTTTCCTCTTGATAGGAAATACCCAATATCTTCTCAAATAATCATCTATGAATGATACAAAGAAATTTGCTCCTCTTAGTGACATAATTGGTGCTTACCATACATTAAAGAGAATCAATTCTAGAATTTCTATATATCTGAACTTATGATGTGTTGAATTTTAATCGATGTTACTTACTCATAATACAATGCTCACAAAAAAGTAGCGAAACTTTTGTAAGACCTGGAAGTAGATTCTTCTCTACAAATATCTTCATTTCTTATTCTGACATACAACGAAGCTTTTTACGCCACTTCATTGCAGATTTGTCATTTGGATCAGTCACCCCTTTAATTATTTTCATGATCTTGCTTTGAATCTCAGATCTGAAACCAAGATCATTTAGTTATCCTACAAACAAAAAATTCTTCTGTAAGCCCTCTAGATGTCGTATTTTTTTAATAGTTTGAATTGTACCATCATACAACTTTAACTTAATAGTATCAATACCAACGATCTTAAGAGTTTGATCATTACAACTGTACACAGATCCTCTATAGACAGATTCATACTGATGGAATCATTTTCTTTGAGAGGCATATGAAAAATAGCTACTGAATCAAATAGCCAGACATAAGCAAATCTTCTCTTTCCTCTAATAATCGTTGTTCGTTGTTGCACTTCATTAACCATTGCGCTTCCATCATCTGAAGTGATTGAAACGCTTCCTTGAGGAATAAAATCTTTCTTGTTTAGATTCCAGCAATCCTGTTTCAGGGATCTTTCATGTCACAATTGAAACATTTATAGTTCTTCTTACTCTTAGATTTTGATCTACCATGATTGTAACTCTCACTTGAATCACGTTTCATTGATCTACCTCTCATCACCACCAAGGCCTTCGCTTGTTGCAAACTTGCCAACCTGTCTTCCTTACTCTTGCACCAGCTCTCCTCTTCTAAATAGCAGCTGCAATGTCATCGAAAACTAAAGTGTCTGTATTAGTTGTTAAATTTATGATGAGTTGATCATATGAATCTAGTATACTTTGAAGTAGAAGTTCCACACGTTCACTTATTGCTATTATGTGCCCCAATGATGTGAGTTGCAAAAATATAATATTCAAAGTATTAAAGTGCTCCATCACCAAAGTGGATTATGCCATACGTAAAGTGTATAGTTTCCTCTTCAGAAAAATTTTGTTGTTGAGTGATTTAGTCTCGTATAATTTTGTGAGATGATATCATATTTCCTTCGTAGTCTTCTTTTCTTCTATACTGGATAATACTCTATTAGCTAAAGCTAGGTGAAAATTAGCTACAACATTCCTATCCATCTCGTTCCGCTTTTCATCTGTGATTTCAACTGGTTGTTCACTAATAGTCGTCAAACAATTATCTTTCCTCAAGATTGCCTTTATATTCAACTTTCACATAGAGAAATTGCTCTCGTTAAATTTTTCATTGTCATACTTTGTTGCCATTAATTCTATCATAATTGCTTTATGAATCGTGTCTTTGACAGGGTGAATAATATTTTAACTTATCTTTTGACGTTGAGGATCCACTTTTGGTGACAACTAGAGAGCATACAATAAGCATATATACACACTCAAGGCTAGCTTTGATATTACTTGTTAGGAACATTTAGGACTTGGATAGAGTAAGGACACAGCTAAAACAAAATTAAAAATACTAAAGATAAAATAGACACACAGATTTTACCTGAAAATTCTTAAATTAGTGTAAAAACTACGGACAAAAATAGTAAAATTTTACTACTGAAAAATTGGAGAATTATAAGGAGAAAAAATTAGACTCGTAAAAATACATAATATTTTCCTCTTCTTTTTCTCTTTTTTCTCACTCCACTTTTCTCTCTTTTTATTTTTGTTCTGCCCGTATAGAAACTTTTTCTTTGATTAGAGATATGAGTGGCCAAATTGATCAATTATTATTTATTTTATTAGGCATATTAGGCACCTAATACGTTAACTAAGTTTGACAAGACATCCGTGCCATTTTGCTCGTGGAATTGGAACCATAACGATTCGTTTATATATCACAAAATTTTGAAGGCTGTCCTAACTTTCCTAATATAGCTGCCAATGCTACTATAGAATCTACTAGAGATATTTCCCATAAAACAAATTTTTTTAAAGAAAAAGAAATTTAAAGATTAACTAATCCTAATATTCAAGTTTTGTAATCTGTCTTGTCTCGGGACTGACAAATGAAATCAGAGACCACGCCAAGCATCTATCTAATTGCATAAAAAGGTCAGGCATACAAATTAATGTAGGAGAACCGGAATTACCTTGCATTTGATAGATAGTTAAGATCAGAAGAAACCGAGGTTTCTTAAACCTAATAAGTTTAAATGGGATTGAAGTTCTTAGATTTGGAGTTGTATCTGCAAGAAGTAGCTTGCGCCTGCTGGACTCATAGCAGGTTTAGCTAGCCTGCTTTTTGTTTCTTGTAATATAACAACCTAACCTTGAAAACAAACAGTAGAGACGTGTTGTGGCCGATGTTGCCAGCAAGCCTAGGTTTGTAACAACCCACACTAACGCCAAGATTAAGAAGGGCCGTCGCTATCGCTGTCGCTGTCGCCCTCGTCAGAATCGATCGCGCTTTTGCAAAACTAGTAACGAATGGCTCATTTTTTAGGTTAGGATTCACAGTGCTTTTGCTTGGCTTCTTCACCAGAACTTTATTTCAGCCTAGTTGCGTTATACAAGGTCTTTAGGACCCCGAATTAAAATCGTTTCTTCAGTAAGGAAACGTGCAATTATGGCCCCACGGTAACGTAGGCTTATTTATCGATTCATTTCAAGTTGTAGAAAAAATAATGCCCCTACCGTAGTTTACAGAACTCTGTCATTAAACGTAATTAAAAGAATGGAGGCAATCAAGTAAATATTTATGAAATATCAAAGAAGTAAATATTTGGCTGGTCTATTGGTCTTCTTACTGTACTTGCTCAAATACCATTTTTCCTTCATATACATTCCGAAAGCATTAATAGAAAAGGCAAACTGTTTATTTATTTATTTCTTTTTACTCACGAGGTATTTTAGGAGAGTCCCAATTATGAGAAGACATCTTTAAGTCATCCACTCTCAGACTAATCCCCACTCGAACCGGGTAGGTCCCTTGCAGAAGGTAAAGCTCTGATCCCAAATTTTAAACAACTGCATACATGAAGACAGTTCAAACCCGTAATCTCACTTAAGCAAAAAAAGTTCCTTACCAATCACCTGCATGTCAGGCTCGCGTAGACACTATGGGGACAAAAATGCTTTGTCAAGTACACGGCAAGTCCCAGACTAGGTCAAGATAACGCTTCTTTATTTCGTCTTGCAAGTCCCTATATGTGTGCTACTATTCATATATATATATATATATATTACCGCAAACAAATTCTTCTGGTTGTACCTATACTAGGGACTTGTTTTTTAAATGAAGATCGCTAAGATAGGAATTAATTAACTTCTTCAAGTTGCACAGGCCTCAATGTCTTACAAAGTTGGGTATCGATGTTACTCCATTTTTAAATCTTCACATATACTTTGATGGCAAGAAAATATCAATTAGCTGATATTTTGGCATGTAGTTATATCCCATAATCACTTGAATGTTACTTACTATTAAAATCCCTGAAGCAGTCTTTTGAAAAGTTCTCAAAGCATGAGTTTCTTTTAGCTTCTGAATGATAGAACATATTGTTGAAATCAACAAAAATGATCCAAGGATATTGATAAATATTTTTAAATTTGTATATTTTAAAAACTATCATTTGTTATAAGATTTTCTTTCTTTATATTTCATTAGCTTATTGTTCACAATCTTATCTCTTGTTTTTCATTATGAAAATTTTTATAAAATACAAAAATAAAATTTAAAAATAGTTAAATAATATTAAGAGAGTAAAATTAAACTAAAATATATCCGATATAATTAACCCATAATCAAAGTGTTAGCTTGGCTGTTTTAAAAATTATAGACATACCACAGGTACTACAAGGGGAATGAACTACGATCTTTGGAGCAACCTGTTGGTTGCTTTGGAGCTAGTACAATAAGAGACTGTTTGAAGAGGACTTTAATTGGCCGGAAGATGGTACGAGAATCGTTATGAAGTATGTGGAGTGGATAGTTAGGCGAGGGCAGTAAAAAATTGTGTGTTTCTACATCAAGGTATACCAATGGACAACCTAGTAGGGTGGATCAAACCGTCAAAGGATTGAGTCAAGCTAAATACAGATAGAGCAGTTAAACAAAGGTCGCACATTGCTTCTACAGGTGG
The DNA here is from genome assembly GCA_025504935.2 of Erythroxylum haughtii. Lineage (NCBI taxonomy): Eukaryota > Viridiplantae > Streptophyta > Magnoliopsida > Malpighiales > Erythroxylaceae > Erythroxylum > Erythroxylum haughtii. The sequence continues at coordinate 100,134 of JANSVB020000455.1, forward strand.
AGTAATTCGAAAGGTAGTGCTACGGAGAATTTACTCAACACATTGGAAGAAGCTCGGCTCTAATGGCTGAACTCTGAGCAGTCCATTCAGGCCTTACTTTGGCTTGATCCCTTGGGTATCGCCAAGTCATGTTAGAGGTGGACTCCTTGGAAATCCTTAATATCCTATCCTCTTCTAATACAACGATTGATGTTAAGAATTTTTTATTGACAGGTACTCGTGGATTACTCCAACGAGATTGGAAAGTGCACATTTAACACATACATCAGAAAAGAAATCAGTGCACAGATCTTCTGACAGCTCTAACAGCTCTGACCAGCCCAGACATACATATTTTTCAGGAGCCTCTTATAACAATATTGGAGATCATTAACCGAGACTTGCAAAAAGCAGTGTACTGTAGAGTATTGCGATAATTAATTTTTCTTCGGATTTTGAGTTTTTCTTTGTAATTAAAAAAATTGTAGACATGCAACTTAATATGTTATATCAAAAGCACATTTTCTCAAATCGAGAAGCCCGGTCAAGCTGCCACACTTGTCTAATTATCAGGCATGGCTGCGCATCTGCCACTATTGTTCTCTCTCAAATAAAATTTTATTTTCGATCAAAAGTTAGATAGAAGCATTTGGCAAAAGCAGGGCGGTCCCTGCACATCGTAAGTATGCGCAACATCATATCGGCGCAAAATTGGCAGAGTAATTGTAATCGGAGTTTCGGTTTCGGTTATGATATTTAATTTTATCCGTATATTTATGCGCACTCTACTTAAATATATGTTAAGATTTAACGAAACAGAGGTATTTGACGTACACTAAGAACTCCCAGAATTAGCTTTTGAGCTTTGTTTTTAATCGTTTATGTAGTTTGAACAAACACCGAACACTAAAGATAGCTAGAATTGATGGATCAGCAGATTTATCAGCCTAACACAGAGGACACATAGAGGAGAGGATCCCATGTGCCGTTAGTAGTAGGCCAAACGTTGTTATCACAGTGCATTAACTGATGCTCAGATGACCAAATTCCTTCTGCTGGACCGTCAATTTTGTTCGTCGGCTGCAGCTCTGTGTTGTATGGATTATTTGGGAACGAAAGCAGATCCGCAGTCGGTTCTGCGGTCCCCGCAGTAAGTTGCCATAAAGGTGTAGTGAAGAGAGTGCTCTCAGGAACATAGTTTATCTGTGCTGACCAGGCAACTTCATACCCTGCTTCGTTAGACCAAGCTAGATTAGCTGTAGACGGAATTTGACAAGGTTCAGGCCATTGAGATGCAAATTGACCTGTCACTATCTCACTGTGATCAGGGTCCAAATTGACAAGGTCAGGTTTATTAGCAGACCCTGAATTATCAGGACCTTGGAGAGGTTTCATAGTTCCAAACCCTCGAGTAGCAACAGCGGCAGTAATTGTAGTTGCAGCATTCATTGCAGGTTCCCTCTTGGAGTTGTCAGGTAAACTTGCTACGCCCTTATCGTTAGGTTGTACACTCGAAGAAGGACGAGAGGCACTCTTGGCAAGTCCTCGAAGTCCCTTGCCGTCAAGCAGCTTGGCCTTGAGAGCACCAAGAATCCCGTCAGCTTCAGTACCTGTCCCGCAAACTTCCTCGAATGAGAAAGGCTCAACATGGTCAAAATCACCGCCACGGTCACCAGAGCTACGTGCAGATTGTGGCAATTCAAAGTTTGTGCGAGCATTAGCACCTCGTAAAGCTCGAGCCGCGTCATCGTATGCTCTGGCAGCATCCTCTGCGGTGTCGAAAGTTCCAAGCCAGAGCCTAACCTTTTGCAAAGAGTCCTTAATCTCCGCAACCCATCTACCGGAAGGTCTTTGTCGAACCCCCACAAATCGGTGGTGTCCTCTTGATGATGATTTCTTCCTAGCTCTTAAGCTGCTGTCACCCGGTGCACCCATTGTTGGTGTACTGTCTGCCTTCTGGGCCTGGTATGTGCAGTGAAGAGGGTTGCGGGTGTTCTGTTTTGAAGCTGCCTAATAATTAATGGTTATGACAAGCTAGCCACCGATAGCTAAGAATAGCTTGCATTTATGTACAAGGGATAAGAAGAAGGCAATGCTCTCTGAAATGCTTTAAATATTAGGGATGTCGACTTTGCAGGCCGAGTTGTTAATATCGACATAGAAAGACTAAAGTATTGGGTTATTGAGAACTTGTGGCTTTAGTGGTTAAGAGTATGCAATTCCATTTCCACTTCCAAGTTATAACCCGCGGCTTTCATATATGTGTCTGTCATCCCAAGTTTTAGTAATGTATTATTGAATCACTTAAATGTTTATTTTTAATGACATTGTTAACGAAATGGATCACTTAAATTTTCATTGGTTCTTACTAAAATTTATAAGAAAACTCAACATTAGATTCTTAAGCGTTCAAAATTTATTGCATTTACTTGACTATCCATTAAATTGATATTAAGAGAAATTAAACTTTTCTTTAGCATATAATTATTAGATCAAAATTGGTGTTAAAACATTTGATTGGGTTGGAAAGATGCTGAAAATCCATCCAGTAAATTAAGAATGAAAAGAAATTATGACTAACAATTCTTTATTTATAAAACTTATTATATAGGTTCAATTGATGCCAACCTCCCAGTAAGATTTTACGATATTGGTAAATAGAGTTATTTAAATATAGTTGATCGAATACAAAAGACGTTATGTTAAGTTTAATGAATTCACTTTGTCCGGTTTTCTTTGCCATGTACACCATCTTCGAGTCTACTAAGCCCCTATAGAATCGAGACCTGATGTCATTGTCCTTAAAAAAATCGTCATTGAAGAGAAAATTAACAAATGGAATGAAAGCTTAAACTTAAGAAATGTAACCGTAGCTGTCCAGGCTCTCATATCTAATTATCTATGATACGCCCTAACTCCTAACCTCCAAAATAATTTAAACAAATATACGAAGGTGAAAATAATAGTCGAATGCGACAATTGTGACAGAAACGCAAACTCTAGTGTTTGACTGGAACTTCGTTTCTATTAGAGGTAAATATCAAATCTAACGTCTTATCTGCTCCTATTCTAGTTTTTGTTTTAAGAAATTCAGGTAATAGCTACTGAAAGGAATCTATCCTCGGTAGCCAAGCAAATGGCTGTAATGTTAATCACCAGTTGTTTCTGCTTTTTATTAAAAAAATTTCTAACTTGAAAATAAACTAAATTATCTTATGATAGTTATGATGAAAGATTCTCGTATCTTCATTACTTAGAGTTTTGATTATTGACAAGTTTTTTTTTTTAAGTACGCTGAACTTGAATATATAAGAGAGTTTATATATAAATCATAAGCTTTTTGGATTTATGCAATTGTTTTATTATGCATGATAAAACAATTATGATTAATCTCTTATTATGCAATTGTTACTGCAAGAAAAACATACAATTTGCAACGTTTTTTTTTTAAAAACCTCGCGAATTGTTCAGAAAAGAGCCAATATTCTGCGACATTTTATGAAAACGTCGCGGATTTGTCAAGCGTTTCACGATGTTTTATTTAATGAAACGTTGCAAAATAGAAACCGTGACATTATGTTAAAGAAAATGTCACGGAATGCTTACTTAGACCATTCTGCTTCCGAAGCAAAACAACGTCATTTGATATGATGTCGTTTTGGAGGGCAGGGACACAACATCATTCTGGTGGGGTGGAATCAAACGACGTCGTTTTGGCTTTCTTAAAACTTATCCCCTCCACCCCCACCAGAATGACGTCGTGTCCCTCCCTCCCCCTAAAACGACGTCGTCTCAACTTCTATGTAAATGAAAAACGTCAATTTTTCCTCAGTCCTGTGTATGTGTGCCTACTGTGCTTTCGCCTTCCCTCTCTCTCGAGCCACTTTCTGCCGTTGTGTTGTCTTCTCCTTGCTGACGTTTACGCCCTTTGTCTTCTCCAGTCAGAGTGCTTCTATCTTTTGGTGGAGGTAAGTCATTCAACATTTGTGCTCTGTGATGAATGTCGTGTTAACTATGCTGGTTTTTTAAGTGGAAAAACTCGACGATTTAATATAGTTTTTAGAGTATTTTTTTGTTTGTTTTGATTATCTGTAACACAATGCATTTGGGTTGCATTGCGTGATAGTATGTTAAGGAAGAAGACATTATTTGTTTAGGTAATTTGGGATAACTCTGTCATGGCTTTGAAGTGTTTGACGAAAGTTCAGAGTGGTTTATGGATAGTTTTCATAATTTTTAGTATTATATGCTTGAGTGAGAAATAATGATGAGTAGAAGTTAAGGAAGAAATGTTGAAGGCATGAACAAGTTCAATCGAAGAATTGTGATTGATAAGTTTACCCTGCTTATTTTCCAGATGGACTTTTAAAACTTGTTCATTGCATCGGCGATGTACATTAAACAAAAACGTTGTGTTAACTGAAGCCTTACATGATCCCACCTTTAAATACAATTTTTTATCTGTAAACAAACTTACTAACATAACCTCAATAACTTTTGGATTTTGTACTTCATATTGCATTTTATAGGACTTGAAGATTAGGAAAATACAAGCAGTTAGTAAGGTGATAGGAAGATTATACATCCTAGATAAGTGTTGACTTTATAAGGAAACTATTAAACAATAGGCCTTACATAATCTTGAGATTGATTATGATTTTGTTAATTCAACGTTTATATATACTTGATCTAGCATCAAACATTAGGACATCTTTTTGCTATTGTTCTTCAACATATTGGTTGTATTTATAATAAATCAGATGGTTTAGAAATTTTGTATGGTATTTGTCATCTTATTAAGCAGTATTGATTACCTTTTCCTTTTAGTTAAATACAGAAGATATATATTTTTCAATTGGTGCATACAGATATACAGAGACCATATAGAAAAGATCTTTATGTAGTGAGCATTATTTCATTACTTCAGTGGATGATTTTAGCAGAGCAATATGAATTTGATGCATCATAAAAGTCAAGTAGTCCATGCATTGTAGTTTTGTTAGAATGATATTAAATCATTTTGAGAAGTTTGCTAAGACTATAAGGTAATATTATAGAGTTGAATTTTTAAGCAATGACTGTTAAAGGTTATTTAGTGAGCTAAGAAATACATAAAAAAAAAATCTTGTGTATATACTTTACAACAAAATGTTGCTGTAGAGAGAAAACATAAGCATTTGTTACAGATGGTTATAGGTTTGATGTTTTAAACTTCATTACCTATGAAATTATAGGGAGAATCAATTTTTATAGCCACACATATAATTGACAAACTTCCTACTTGAGTCCTAAAGTGGATATCACCTTATGAAATGTTATATAGATATACACCAAACTATGAACCCTTTAAAACCTTTGAACGTCTATATTTTGCAACTAGTGCCAACTCACATAAAGATAAATTTGACAAAATAGCTTACAAATATATTTTATTAGATACAATTAAGTTTAGAAAGCTTTCAAATTATTTGATCTTGGCTCTTAAATTGTTCTTTATATCTAGATATATGGTTTTTCATGAAACTTAATTTCCATACAAGTTTATCTCAACTTCTGAACGACTTATAGCCAATCAGTCATATTAGTTGATTTGGATAGGCATTCAAATGATTCTTAACCTAAACACCTACACCGCAAAACACTTCTTCACCAACATATATATCAAGAAAACATTATACTAAATATACCTGATTCTTCTTCACTTAATGAATTTGATCACTTTCTACTTACACGTGAAACTAATTTAACAAATTCTTACAATTCCTCTAATATTTCTTAATTAAAAAGAAGCAATATAGTGATTCATAAACTTTCTTAAATGATTTTTTTCATATAGTCTCTAATGATCATGGTTATAGTGTCGGTATACAATATTTGTTTAAAGGGACTGTATTGTCTTATCATACACCTGTCACTTACCTTTACATTCAACCTACATATTTCACATCCACATATATGTCTTTTGTAGTAAAGTTGTCAAATATCCAAGAGCCACAGTCTTATAAATAGGAATAAACTAGTGCAAATTGGATGAAAGTTATACATAAAAG
>JANSVB020000455.1:185223-198784 GCA_025504935.2 Erythroxylum haughtii
ACAATACCTGGAGTGATGGCGGTAGAGGCCGGGCTCTACTGTAGTGGTCGCATGGCCAGAGTTCACGGACCCTACAGTTGGCCTTCGTCGCGGCGTGCATCAGCGCGTTCGCCGCGACGAGGCCAGGATTCGCCGAGGCGAACCCTTTCCGCAAGGCGCTCGCCGCGGTGAGGTCCTCCCCCTTCGCACTGCTGTTTTCTTCTGATTTGAATGTTTTTGATCCTTCCTTCGCGCCCCTTACCCGGCGCCCTCGAGGAGCCACCTCAGGAATAGGGATCCGGGACCCGGGCCCAACAGATTGCCTCTCTTTTGTTTATAGAAATTGTCTCATCTTTAGCAACCTCCAACATCAATATAATGGAATGACCTTTGTAGCTTTTGATCCATCTAAAGTTATTAGTTTAGTTTATGTTATGATTGATAAGATAATGAATCCTAAGATAAGTATTCTTCAATAGATGACCATTGTCTTTGTAACTTTTCTTTATGATTTAAACAATTCCCCCTTTGTGATAATATTTATTTGAAAACCTTTAATTTTAATGCCTCAACTAGCATCCTTTAGTTGGTTATTGATGATTTCAACTCCTCTCGTTTTTCTTATGAATTTGAAGGCTAAAATGAACTAATGGAAATTAGATTTCTTTAATTGCATTTTCTCATCTAGGCTATTTAACTTGATATATGAATGGGACCATTTTACTTAAAATAATAACCAAATTGTTAAAACATTCCTTAGGAAAAGAAAAAACTAGACAGAAGTTGAATTTCCTACCTAACTCTTGTAAGCATTTTAATAATTAAATGTCCCATAATCATTGCCCATTAATGTTTACTTTATCATAAAAGAATTAAACTCCCCCTTTCAAATTCAATAACTACTTTTTAAGCCATAGATTTGAAAGGGTATTAAAACTAACCTTAAAGGTTAAAACATTTTGTAATATATCATGGATATCAAATAAATAAATAAATAAGGAGCTTAAAATGCTAATTTCTAATTTGATTGGCAATATGAAGCTAGTTTTTGCTAGCATTAGAGAGGAGTTAAACAAGGCTCAAATCTTAAGTATGCTAATCCGTTAAATGATAATTCTTAAAGAAGCAAAGAAGGTTAAGATTGGTTAATATACTGAATCCTTGTACATTCATTAATCTTTCATCAACAAAAAATCTAGAATAAGTTAATTAAAAGAAGGTGATAGCAACATTACATTTTCTTTACAATTTTATTCTTTTAAGAAGAAGTCTAATAAGATAACTACACTATCTAATGGACATATAAGAGTAACAAGAAACCATAAAGAGGTAAAAACATCTACTTATAACTATATCAAGAGCAAACTAGGAAGTGGAAGTGTTGTAACGATCTCAAATAAGTACTTTCAAAATATCATTATATAAAGGATCAAATAGCTGCATTTAGAGCTATTTTTTAAACGTTTCACTAACTCAAATATTGAATAAGTCGTTTTCATTCTTAACCTCGATAAAGCTTTAAGATCAAATGCATCCGACGTTTATTTATTTCATAAATCATTAAATTTAATAGGTGATGTAGTACTACAACAAATTTGGAGTTCTTTCTTAATGAAATATGTTTTCTTAAGGAAAAATTAATTTAATATTAAATTTGTAAAAGTACAAAAGTACAAAAGGGGAAACCTATTGGCTAGGTAACTATTACCTTTCTCTTAAGATCACCATTAGACTAAATTCCCTTTATGAGCCATAATATTGAATGTTTTCATTACAATTCTTTGCTTGTTTACATAACATCTATTACTCTTTTATGCCTAATAATATAGTCTCCCACACCACTTCTTTTGTTCTCACCTTGCTTAAAAATATCCTTCAATTTTTTTCATTCCATATTTCATAAAGATAGGTTCCAAAACAATTAAAAACACTGCAAGGTTGCCTTTTAGGAGTTTGTTATAAGCCTGAAAGCATTGTATAATCTCTAAAAGAGCTTTCAAGCTAATCTAATAGTGATAAATCCTTTTAATTGTAATCCACATTGCATTTAAAAAGTCACATTCTTAAAATATATGAACCAAATTTTCTTCCCTTTTCTTACATAGGATGCGTGTATTTTTTAGGTTTATGCATTACAGTATGTCAAGAGTACTTATCTTATTCCTAACGACGAACCATAAAAGGAATGAAATTCTCTTCATTAAGCATTTACTCCAGACTATCTTATCCCATTAAATTCGAGGACCTCTTCGAACTAACCGTTCTCCAAAAGCTTTATTAATGACTTAAACCTTAGGATGGTTATTTCGTAAATAACAATCTTGTTGTTTAGAATTGGGGATATAGTTTACGATCAGATGGTTTATTTTTCTTGAAAAATCCATCCTTGATCTGCAGAAAAACTTTTTCTTCTCTTAAAATTTTCCCATAGCTTGAATAGCAATCTGGTTAACAATTAAAGGACTATAGCCATTCCAATATTATACTCTCTAGTTCCATCTCCGATTCTGCATGATATGTTAGGATTAAAGGTCCCTGATCTTTAATAGCTGAGATAAGAACCAAGAATGAGTAGTTTTGATATAAAGAGAACAAAAACTTTTCCTTTTGAGAATATAGCTATACACCCATTTCATACAAAGTCACTCTTTGCCTACTAGCACTCTCCAAAGCCTCTTTCCCATTAAGATTCTATTACTAATCTTTGTGGGAATAATACTCAAAACCCATTCATAAAAAGGCTTAGACACCTCTAACCATTTCACTTTTGCATTAACCATACTTTAATTTAGGTTTCCCCATAAGAACTTCCTAATCAACCCTTTAATAGTTTTGATTAGGCTTTTAGAAGAAATATGTATGAGCTCCAATAAATATGCATTAAATTCAATATAGTTTTGATTAATTAGAGTTTACCACCAAAGGATAGAGCTTTATTAGCCTAAGAACTAAACCTCTTTTTTTTATTTTTCATCCAAAAGGAAGCAATCCTTAAAATGCAATCTTGTAGTTGTTAAAGGTAAACCTAATTACATCAAGATATGATGTTTTCTAGCCATATCTGTTAAGACAAAAATTCTGTCAGCTATATGACTGACATTAACTGAGAGTATGAAGTGACTCTTATCGTAGTTTATATCCAAATCAAATAGGTTCTTAAACTACTTTAAGATTTCAATTGAAACTATAACTGATTTAAGGTGAGCTCTACTTAATCATAATAAATCATAAAAAATGCATATTGATCATAGAAATCTTCTTGCATGTAGAATGAAATCTAAACTTAGGGTTTAGTCAGTCATTATGCTTTAGCAATTAGGTTAAGTCTCCATACACAAGATAAAAAGGTATAGAGATAGGGGTCTCCCTGATTGAGCCCCTTAGCTCACTTAAATAGCCCAGATGCTACTCTACTTACTATTACATTAGAGAAGGTTGAAGAAATACAAACTTTAATCCAGGTCTCAGAGACAATTTAGGAACTAAACACATATGGGAGATACAGTACAAACTCCAAATTTATGTAATTGAAGGCTTTATTAAAATCCACTTTGATTATACAATTTTATAGAAAAATCTTAATTATATAACCTTATAATAACTCCTGAGCAATGAGAATGTTATCCCTAGTTTGTCTTCCCTTCATAAAAGCTCTTTGATTATTATTTAACATAAATTTAACAATCGTCTTCATTTTATTAGTCAGGACCTTAAATTGTACTTTATAAAGGATGTTGGAGCAAGTTATATGCCTTAATTCTCTAAAGGATAAAGGGTTTAGAGATTTAGGGGCTAAGTATAAGAAGGTCTTCTTGATTTCTTTAAGAAGCATATACTTGGTAAAAAAATTTCTTGAACTACCTTTATAACCATGTTCCCAATACATGGCCAAGCCTTTTGGGAGAAGAAACCATTTAATCCATCTAACCCAGAGGCCTTTTACCCATTCATTTGGGATAACATTTTCTCTATTTCAAATGCTTCATAGGTTTGATAAGTGTTTCAGCTTCTACATTGCTAATTTTACTTTTCATGAATGAACTGAGAATTTGAACAAAAGAGTTAGTAATTGAAATCTAATGGTAAGCTTAAATAAATTTACTACTTTCTTCATATGCTCATCTTAGATATCAATTTGTCATCTAGAGTTATAATAACATAGATTCTATTTGAGTTTCTTTTAGCTATAATAGTATTAACGAAGAATTTAATGCATACGTCCCCTTTCCTTATCCAGATGACTCTTGCCCTTTGCTTTAGGAGTGAAAAGTAACCTTCCATTACTTTCTGATAATCCTTTAGAGCTTTTTTTCCTTCAAAAGTAATTCATTGTTCCTTAAATTGAAATAGAGGTTCTGCTGAATGCAATGGTAATAGTAACCACTTACTTAGTCTTAGAAACCTTTTTAGAGTTGAGCTTTTTCAACTCCTATTTATTACACTTTAGTATTTGCATACAGTATATTACTTAGCTCCATTTATATCAACTTTCATGCCTCTTTTATAGCCCCCTAAAATCCAACAACACAAGCTAAAAAGTTACTAAATGAAAATGGACTTCTTTACTCATCTTTTAAAAGATCTCACTAATTTTTATAAGGGTGTGATATGAGGAAAAACATAGGGATCTATAAAACATGCTTTACTTTTAGGAAATTATGTCAACCAATCAATATTAACCAAAGTTATATCAAACTTTTTCTTAAAGAACCAGCTTGCAACTTGTTTGTTACTCCAAATATTTCTATGTCCTTCATACTTTAGGATAGAAACACCCAAGTTCTCTAAACATTCCTTAATATCCTTAAATAAATTTCTCAAATTATTGTGGCCATCAACTTTAAACCTATTCAAAATGGAGTTGAAGTCCCCATATATTAACCAAGGTCCCAAACATATCCCTTAGATTCTCCTTAAATTATCTTAAAACATTTTCCTTTGAAAGGAAAGATTGAAACCATAAAGAAAACATGCATACACTCTGACTTTCTCCTAAATTAAATAAAAATAAATATGAATGAGTTTCTTATAAGCTTCCAACTCTTCAATATCTACAAATCTCGAGCTATAACCAATAATTATTCTTTTATAATAATGATATTGATGATTGGAGATAAATTGTGGCCCAATCTTCCCAACTTATTCAAGTCCTCTTACCTAATCTTAGTTTTCAAAAGACCTAAGATTACACAAGTTTCTCCTTAAATACATAATTCCTTGAAGCTTGAAGCTTGTAAGTATATTTTAGATCATGTACATTTTAAGAAATAATATTCATGTAGATATATATTTACCTTTAGAGCTCCTACTCTAACTACCTCTTTAATATTTCCTCCCCTTAATATTTTGAAATTCTTCTTCATTTTTGTCATTTATACTATTCCTATCTAAGTTCAATGAAAGAACATTAGGAGTTAGAGAATTAGGGGTTAACTCTTTCATATTCATCTAACTACTATAATTTTCCTCCTTATCATTAATCATAGGTTGTGTTTCATAAAGGTTCTCTAGAATTTCCCTGCTTATCATAGTTTCTTATTGATTTATTTTATAAGTTAGTCAATATTGTAAAAATCACAAGTGCACGACATAGCTGTAGCTAGTACTGGCAAGTACGAGTAGATCTCACAAAGACAGTGATTACTAGTAATTACCTCTTTCCTACTATCTAGCCTACATATTGATTTTGGAGTTAATAAAAGAAAATAAAACTAAATCAAGTAAAATAAAATAGGTAGCAATTAAGAATAGAAAAATAAGGGAGCAAGTAGAAATTTATCAGTATCGGTAATTAATGCCTAAGCTTTAAATCCCCCTAAAGTCCATAACAGATTGATCTTTTATTATGCAATTGTTTTATGATGTATTGGACTGTTAAGATTCCTATGGTATATTAATAGCTGATCTTGAGTCTACTAACAAATAATCCTAAGGTTTTCAACCAAATTACTTATGTTAAAGGTTATAAGATTGCTTTACAAATTTGTGAATCCCTCTATTACGTTTGACCCTAATACAGAAGGTTTATGTCATCCTATCTCTAAGGTTGTAATAAACTCCTTCCAATTATGTTAGATCTATTCAAATCTAGGATTTCTCAATCTCTACGTATGAAATCAGATTATAAACTAATATTCCCAGGTTTATTAGAACATAAATAAAACACATAATCAAATTACAATAATCATTCAAACTAATTACCTCAATAAAAGAACCAAATCATATCAAATTATTAACAAAGGGTTCATCTAACCTAAATACCAATAAGATGTTTAGTTACATATTGTCTAATACAAAATCAAACATACACTAAAAGAAAAATGAAATGAAAATAATGGGATTATAATTATAAATCTCCCTGATTGTCTTCTATCAAGTATTTTTGCGATGTAAAGATTTGATCTTGCATTTTGATGGATCTTTCAATGATTTCTTCATGTTTTCCACTTCCATGAACCAAAATCACCCTTAAGAATGACCTTTACATCTAGAATCACCTCCTAACATTTGCTCTTCTTCATTTACCCCCAAAACTATCTTTTTATGGCAAAATTTAGGGTTTTGGGAGATGCACGGTCGTGCATCAGATTGTGCATCACCAAATTCTCTAAAAACCACGAAACTACATAACTTGGGATATGTGCACAGTTTTGCACCACTTTTGTGCATCAAATCTTTGTTTCATGTCATGTTTTTGTCCGAGTTGTTCTCCTTTAAGTTTGTGAAGGCAATTATAAGCTGTATACACACTTGGAAGGCATTAAATATCAAATATATGATAAAAGTATATTATATCAAGAAAAATAGATCAAATACGGGTGTAAAAAATAGTCAAATATTCATCTATCAAACATCCCCAGACTTAATCTTTTACTTGTCCTCAAACAAACCATAATCAAAATTATAAATCTACAAAATCAATCCATCATCAACCTCAATATGTCCATTCGTGCTATACATCATCATATCCTATTGAATCAAATTAACATACAATTGGAGTTGAGCTATCATAAAATTAACTTCCTAAGCAATATTAATAGAAATCATATCAACAATCTCACTGAAATCAAAAGCATGTCTCTTTACACCCTCACTAAGATGTCACTCAATGTAGTCAAGTGTTTAGGGTGAAAATCATTAAAGCTTTTGATCAAGCATAGAAGAACTCTTACCATATGCTTGCAATAAAATCACATCTCCACCACTTATTTATAAACTAGAAACAAAATCAAAAGATCTTTGTACTGATTGTAATGGGGTTTAGGTATGGTATAATTGGGATAATAAAAAGGGGTTAAAGGAAGTTTACTAAAAAGAACATTATAATGAAACTTATTCACAATACACATAGGTCCTTTCATTGCAAAACTAATGGCACTATATACTTATTCTTTTTTTTTTCTTTCTTTTTTCTTCTTTTTTAATATATTCTTGATTTTTCTTTTTTCTTTTTTATAATAATTTCGAGAATTCATCATGTAACAAAATTAAAGAAATATTAGACCATTAAAAAATTCAAGTTTCAAATAAGAAAATAATATAAATAACCTTCAGGGTTCAAAAAAAAAAAAGGTCTTCAACAAAAAATAGAATAATGGTTAATATGTTGGGTTTAATCAATGAAAAATACTAAGGCTCAAGTTATTCCTAAAGGTAATTTTGAGTGCTACAATTCAATTGGAAAAATTTATACATTATAAGTTTGAAGAATTAACCCTAGAATTTTATACTATTTTACACTATGAGTTGGGCAAGTTAGATAATTTTTGGTTTTCATTGTGAGGAAAACCTTATACTTTGGATTATGATATCATGGAAGAAATATTTGGTTTTCCAAAATCAAACATTGTTGAAAAACAAAAAAAAATCATGCTAAAATAATATTGGAAAAATTAATGGTTGGATGTGTTTAATCTATATAATGCACCTAACAAAGTTATTAAGAATCTTGAGCATTTGTTACTACATAAATTCATAAGTTGTTTAATCCACACAATGCACCTAACAAAGTTATTAAAAATCCTGAGCACTTGTTACTACATAAATTCATATGTCATGTTGTTTTTGTAAATAGTCAAAGTAAAAAATGCTCTAAAAAAGATTTATTTCCCTTTTTGTGCATGGATCATAAAATTCAAGTTTGTACATCCACCTATATTTTGCAAATGATAGTTACTTCGCTTAATAAGAAAAGTAGCTATCTTGACATAGGTTTTCTTGTCACTAACTTGGCTCAATTATATGGCACTAATGTTGATGACCTAACCTCTATTTTCCTTAGTATTTAAATCACAAGCATTTGAGGCAAGATGAGATCTTAAAGTGCTATGCTATTTAACTTCGAGATATTAGTTTCAAATCAAAAGTTAAATACAGGACAAGACAGATGAGTTCAAGTTTTGCACAACAACACAAAAAGGTCTCATTAAATGAGGAATTTGAGGAGGATGAAGAAGTATAGGAAACGACACTTAAAAAATGGAAGAAAAATAATAAGCATCTAGAGGGTCATTTGGAAACCATAGAGGCACAGCTGAAAGAGGTCATGCACCATCAGTGATATCAAACAAAGAAATTGTTAAAAAAATTTATTGTGCGAGGTGTCCATATTCCATCTCCAACTCCATCAACACCTGAGTCTCTATAAGTATTCTTGCTTTTACTCTTTATTTATTGTTATTTCACTTTATTTATATTATTTTGGTTTCAACTCTGAGAAAGATGTGTTGTTCAAGTGTAAGGACATATATGTAATTAAATATCATGATGTTTGTGTGAATTTTGCATTTACATTGTGTAGTTTGGATTAGGTTGGCATTGTGTGAACATTATTTTGCATGATGTGTACATTGTGTGAATGTGTCAATAGTATGAATTGAAAGGAATTAGCTTACCTTTGAACTTGGTCATTTAAAATGTAAAGGTATATTAACCTGTGAATTTTGTATTTTATGTGTCTTTGTGATGAACATGCATGTTAATTAGGATATGACACCTATTCTTTCACTTTATAACACTTGTTTGTATACATTTATAATTATAATCACTTAAATTAGTAGGCATTATTAGTTACCTTTCATAAGAGTGATTGATTAAGAAAAAATAAGGCAAGATAAGAAATTAAAAAATATTAAATAAAATTCCTCTTAAACTATCCTTTTTAAGAAAATTGGGTTAAGAATAGAGCTAATAGCCAATTAAGAGTTGTGGTATAGCTGAGTAACTCAAAAGGATATAATGACACTCCAGCCAAGATAAATAAAAAATGTAACCTAGTTGAATAACCAGGGGCCATTCATGAGAAGGTGTTTGCCTTCAGATCAAAAGACTAGGTAAGTTAAAAAAATCTGAAAAGATGGTGCTTGCAATAAAATTAAACCTATTGATCTTTTAAAAATAGCAATAATTTTCAAGAAGGGTTACTTAATGATAGTTTACCATTTTAATTGATCAATAATAATGAGTGCATGTTTAAAAATGAAATAGGTGCATGAATAGGGTGTTAATATTTTTATTGATATGTATATTCAAATTAAAGAACTTAAACATGAATGGAATAAGTTGGTACGTTGGCACTTTTTAGGTGGTTGATGTTTGAGGTTAAGTTACTTCTGTGAGATTTAAAGTCATTATATCATTATTGTATTGTTGCATGATTATATGTTTATTGTATTGTTGCATGATTATATGTTCATGTTCTTTTATGTTTTGTTTGTTTGTCATTTTGGTTTTGCTTAGGGACAAGCAAAGATTTAAATGTGGATATGTTGATAGGTGTATATTATAGTATGTTTTCTAGAGGTTTAGGTGTGTTTTTAAGCATTTTATTAGAAGAAAATTATGTGTTTAGGGTTTAGAATTATGTTCTTTGTAATGTTTGTATGTGTTTTAATGGTTTTATTGTTCTAAATAAAGGATTTGATCTTAAATTTATGTTTCAAAGGTTGTTTGATATGCTTGTTAGTGAGTGGGAATAGGAAAACTAAAGAAAAGATGAAGAACTTGAAGAATAGGAAGATGCATTTGACAGAGAGCATGGACAGGATGCACGATCATGCATCCATGCACAATCATGCATAGCATTTTCTAGCATGAGAAATTTTTGTATTCTTGATGTGCATCTATGCACAATCATGCATAGCATTTTCCAACATGTGAAAATTTTATATTCTTGACATTTTGGGGCTATTTTTGGAACCAAATTAAGTTAAGAAATCCTAGAAAGAACCCTCGAAGGCTCAAGAAGTATGCAAGGAAAATAAAAACAGCAAAAGTAGGCTACACTTCAAAAATAAGCAAATCAAAGTGGAGACAAAAAAACAACTCCAAAATTTACAAAATTTCTATATCAAGACATAAAGTTGTTTTCTTTCTTTTCTCTTCTTATATTTCATTATCTTGGATATTAATTTGTATTAGTAAGATGTTGAACATGATTATGGATAATCCATATTAGAGATTATTCTTGAACTATTTTGTTGAACTTTATTCTTGATACATTCAATATATCAATTCTTTGTGGTATTTGTTATGCTCAAACATGATAATAAATTGAGAGATTGAATCAACTTATCTGTGTTAAGGTGCCCAATGAGAGTTGGTAACTTAATATTCCTATAAATATCATATTAATAAACAATTAAAGAGATATTTTAATTGTGAGTAAATTATCCTTAAGATTAGTTCAAATCCAATTAGCTACTAAGGAGTAGTCTTGTAAATCGAGAGGTTGCAATTCTATTATTTTCTATTTCAATTGGGATTACTTGAATAGATCTTAAAAGAGGGTAATCAAAACCTTAGGATATCTAGGATCAAATATAATTGAATTAACAAGATAAAAGAAAGACAAAACAAGGATAGAATGACCCCTAATTTTTTGTTATTGATTAACTTTATTCTTATTGCTAGCTTTAATTATTCAATTGTTTAGTTTTTTATTTTATTTCAAATTCAGTTGTTTTATTTTAATTTAATTCATTCAATCTTAGACAAAGTGCATATAAGTTGTTAATCAATCCTCGTGAGAACAACACCTTTTATAATACAAGTTACGATTTATGTATTTGTAGCATAAAAGTTTTTATATAAAACTAGCACTGTCTTATTGTCAATTCCTATTAAAAAAACCTACTTTTTTTTTTGGGAAATTCAAAATTAGCCTCTTAGCTTGTTCAAATCATATGATTTAAAGTTGATAAACTTCCTCTAGAATATCTCAGTTTCCTTTTGATCTCTTTAAGGCTCACATATAGGGAGTACCTTCCTTTTTTTTATAGTAAATGGAGCATAAAGTTGACAATTAGAATGTTAAAAACCTCTCTTTTATGGGGTGGTTTTATCTTATATTGTCAATTTTAAATGGCTACATATATATTGAAGTGCTCAACTTTTGCTTCCAATGATTACTAGTAAGTCTACTGAAAGAATATTTAAAACAATTTCATAGATAGGTAAGAAGAATGATTCCTGTAAAGTTAAGGTCAAATAGTGTGGCCTTTGCTTGCTAAAAAGTGAGAAAGGATTAAGGATTCACTCAATTATGTTGTTGAACAAGGTGTTACTAGTCATGTGCTTATGAAAATTATTCATGGATAATGCATTTTTATGCATTTCATAGATGCATACCAAATATTTAAGAGGAAAAAGCTTATGATAAATTAAAGTAGGTTTGAAAACTTTCCAAAATTTGAGGCAAATATTGAATATAAGGGTGTGTGAGAAGTTCAATGATATATGGTACAAGTGATAAGGAAAAGAAATGCTTTTGGTTTGGTAATTTATACTTTCTAGGTCCTTTTCTTATGTTTATATCCTTTAGAAATTACTTAAGATTTGGAAACTAACCTAAAGGTGGAAGTTTTCTTCACCAATAACATTGACTTTAGCTCCTTCAAAACTAGGAATGCTTCCGATTATTAAGGAATTTTTCTTAAATTATCTCTTAAGACTTCAAAATAGGATCACTTAATGTGTAGTAACCATGTTTATCAATGGTTCACTAATGACTTGTGCATTCCCCTTTTAGAGGAGTTCACTTAACAACCAATTTCATTCTCTAGTTTGCCATCATAAAAAAATTATGGACGAGTGACAATCTCTTTTTTTTTCTCTTTCAAGCACAAAATGCATCCGCTATAACTCAAGTTCATTTTAAGAAATTAAGGTAGGATCGGATCTCATGCATAGCATAAAAAGAACAAAATATTTTTTATTCATTTTCTTGAAAGCCAAGATCACTTTAAATTTTATAACATGATTAATGCATGAAAGTAATTAAACCTAAACGTAAATCATACCTTATTATGTAGCTTGAACCATTTCTAAAATAGGTTTATCACAACCGCTATAGCAACACACTTGTCTAACATCTAATGATATACACATAAACTAGTTGAGGGAACTCTATAAGTGGTATAAAAAAGGGTAAGCAAGGAGTGTTAAGTCCATTAAAGCTTACATCTATTTATAATAAGAGGTGAACCTTTTAGTAATTTAATTGAAGTATATTTATAATTTTAATTACACTTTGATTATAAATACAATTAATTATAATTAAATATCAATTAGGTCCAAATAAGAAATAATATCTCATATTGATCCTTATTATCAAATACCACATATTTAAATGTTAAAGTTTATTAAACATAACAATCAAGTCCAACTTGATTAAATTACATTTCTCTCTCATCAACCATTTATTTATGACCTATACCATTTTGAAATATGTCGGCAAGGCATTTAACAATGCATCATGATCATCCAAATATTAGGAATGTTAGAATAATTTTGACCAAATTTTTGTGCATAAATTTTCATATAATTTAATCTATTTATTACATAATATTCTAATTAAACATAGATTATGAAAGTAATATCTAATCTAATCATATTAGTTCCTTCATTAGTAATTAAGCCTATTAATGACATTTCAAAATTATTTCCAATGTATCATTTTATGTTGACTAAGGATTTTTTTAATCAAGAATAACAAAATATTCCCTCTAATCATTTTAGTTAGTAAATCATATATTAATCACTCAACTATTTTAATATAGTTCATGATATATCCAATTACTATCAATTAAAAATTTTCATAAACACATAAGTAATATTCTAAATAGAATTCTTATGCATGGTCAATTAAATGAAAATTTTCTAGGTACTCTCGCATTTGTTTAAGTATCGATATATTTTAGTTTATAAGATTAATTATTTCTTTCATAAGGCATAAATATAATATATGCTATTCTTTTTTCACTTTGTTAATGTCAAATCTTTATAGAAAAATGATTAAAAATAATTTAAAGATAATAAATAAATATAATATAACAGTCCAAACCACTCGCCCATAGATATTGTCTACTTTGAGTTGTGCATCGAACCAAGGCCCTCATAGTTTTGCTCTTCTCGCATCTAAAAAAATGCATCCATGAAGAAGAGGTATCTGTACCCTTATAACACGTATTTCGTTCTCCTCTCCAACCGATGTGAGATCTCACATAAATATATATATATATATATAAATATATATAGCATATATTTTATCATATACGCCAGTTAATTAAAAAAACAAAAATGA
>JANSVB020000455.1:304119-317364 GCA_025504935.2 Erythroxylum haughtii
CCAAACAGGTGGATTACGATTCAAATTTATAATTTTCGTAAGTAATATTTTAAGATATGATATTATTTTCAATTCAATTAACCTATTTATAAAAGTTTCTCAATCATGTAACCTTTTTTATATATTATAGTGAGCCTACAATTACCATTGTGAATGAATAATTGCAATACCATCCAAGCTCACTGTTCATTCTCGAGATATTGAATGAAGAAAAGCTTTACAATCAATAAAAAAACTTGGAAGAATGAAAAGAAACCAAATTATTGAAAAGCTGTAAAAACGGATTATGGTAGAGGTAAGCATCGCCACTAATACAAATTGAGTATAGCATCGGGATGAGATCTTCTGTTACTTTTAACCAATTCCTACTCTGTTCTATCCTATCTCATCTATACATTTAAATGGAACAAAAAGAAATGTATAAATGAGATGGAATGAAATAAAGTAAAAATTGATTAAAAGAAAACAGAGAATCTATTTGCCAATACACACAAAACCGAATCGACCATCTTAAATGGAAGTTTTCAGTTTAGTCAGACCAGAACATAATGAAATTTGCTATTCAAAAGTTTTTAAGTGGCATACAATCAATTTGTGACTAAGAGGGCATGCAATGCTATCACAGACACCGGAAAGAATCTCTGTATTATCAAAAAACCAAAAAAGAAAAAAAAAATGAAGAATTTCTTTCTATTGCTTGAACCTTGTATTATGTTTATAGAGTGGCCATGGAAAAGGCAAGGTATACGTGTATCATGTGACTTCAGTAACTTAATGAATTTCATTCGTCTGGCTGGCAATCCAAGAAGTTCTGCGATCACTCATGGAAGAAATCAGTCTCAAAGTGCCTCAATATCAACGAAAGACAACTATTTGCCGTCTCAAAACTGTACAGTGTAGAAATAAAAAAATCATACTTTAACAATTCAAACTATAACTTATGATGAAACATAAATTCTATGCTCAACTTCCATCCAAAATTGAAGATCCTTAAAGACTGATTCCGAACTACTTTTCTTCACAAAACTTGTAACTCTATGCCTCTAGTTTACAACGCAATAAAAATCACCTCATTTTGACTTCTATAGAAAAAGATATGCCCAAAAATTACCAAATTCATCTTTGCTGGAAACAGGGGGCTCGCCGCGGTGAAGGCCACGCTCGTTGCGACGAACGGCCTTATGCACGTCGCGACGTGCGGGTCTGGAGAATGTCTTCGAACCCAATTCTCCAGCATTTTCCCATCCTCAAACCTTCCCTTTTGCAAAAACAACACATCTAAGCCTCAAGTCATGTCTTAAGCTTCAGTTCTAGACTCATTCTAACCCAAAATCAAGCATAAACACAACATGATCTTCAACCCCAAAGAAAATTTCCGAAAACCCCTAAACTTTCGGTTCTAACCCAACCAAGCTAATCTAGGATTTCATTCAACCCAAAACAAGAAGAAAACAACTCATACTTACTTGTTGAAGCTTCAAAACCGTCGAAAATCTCAAGAAAGCAAAACCCCAATTCTTTCCTCTTCTTCCTCTCTTCCACCGTAACTCTCTTCTCTTTCTCTCTTCTTTTCTTCTTCTAATTCCTTCCACCTAAGCCCTAAATGAAGATACAAGGACTAAAATGCCCTTCCATGCAAAGCCTTAATCCCTTCATCTTAAATGAACTTCCTATAATGCCCTCAAAAATTTTACTCTTTCATTACTACTTATTCCATACTAATCTCAAATTAATCTTAATTTCCCACTAACACTTCCAATATAATCAAACTATGCAATAAGCCATACAATCAACATAATTCATGCTTAATAACATCAATAAAAACAATTTGGGGCCCAACAAATGAGGAGTCTGGAGAGGAGAACGAAGAAGAAGAATCGGGATGGAAGAAAGTACTGACGGCAATATCTGACCAAAACAAAATGTTGACAAATACTTTGGCTGAAAAATCTATGGTAGTGAGGAACATGGCAAAGGAACAAAGACATCAGAGTCGGGACATCAAACATATTCATTGATATTTCGAGACTCAAGGTGTGCAACTACCGCCTACCTCACAATAATCACCTCCATCACCGTAAGGTTTTGTTTCTAACCATTTTCTTTTAAATTTAGTTTTTGTTTTATTTTATTTTATGTTACTTCCTTCCATATGTGTTTGTTTGTCTCCTTCTCACATTGAGGACAATGTGTTGTTCAAGTTTGGGGAGGATTTTGTGTTTTGCTTTGAATGTGAATTTTGCATATTGTTATGTTATTGTGTTTAGGTTGCATATTGTGAATTGTGTGAATGTATTGATGGCTTAGATGAAATGAAATCAATTTAATTTTGAACATAATTTATTAGGTTGTAAAGAGTCATTAGCTTGCTAAATTAGTAATCTGTGTTCTTTGGCTAAAATATGCAAGTAAATTAGGATTCATTGTTAGTTTATCACCCTATAAGTTGTCACTTTTATTCATAATTTCAGGTCTTTCGACTACATAGCTTTGCTGGTATTTTTTCATAAAAATGAGTAGCTAAAGCAACAAGGTAGGCATTAATTAAATTGAAAAATGTTTGTAAATTTTAAATAAATAACTATTTTGCTAGCCTTCAGGTTATGAATAGAGCTAATAACCGGTTGAGAACATGATGTAGCTGAGTAACTAGATCGACACGCATCATAAATGTGTGCCTTCACGTCAAAAGACTATAATGACATTCTAACCAAGCAACTTACTGAAAACATGACTTAGTCGAGTAACCGGATCAACATTTATCACCAATGTTTTCCTCTGTGTAAAAATACTACGTCCATATTCACAAAAAGTATTAAAAATGTTTTCTAATAAAACCTACCGAACTTGTAAGTAGCTTAACTTTTCATGAAAACGTACGCAGGACTAGTTACAAAGTTTGATTGACCAAATAATTATTAATATGTTTGTACAATTGAAAGGAGTGAATAAACTTGATATTTAATTTTTGAGTAATATATATATTTAGTCCAAAGCTCCTAGACGCATATTTTGCATATTAATGATTTGGAACAACTTGAATGATTGTGTTTAGAGTTAAATTTGTTTCATGAAGTTAAAGTCATTGTCTCATTATTGCATTATGTGCTTTGTGATTTTGGGTTGCTTGTTGTTTTGTTTGCTTGAGGACAAGCAATGTTTAAGTATGGGGATGTGATAAGTGTAAATTGATCATATTTTAGGGCATAGTTTGATATGTGATTAGCCATTAATTCAATCATTTAGTATGTGTCTAGGTTAGAATTGTGTTAGTTTGTTAATTATTTGTGTTTTAAGTATTTTAAGCATTAGTGCAAGCTTTTGAGCTTAAATATTATGTTTTTAAGGTACCTTGATGTGTTTGCTAGTATTTCAGGGTCAATATAGAAGAACGAAGGAGTTTCTGAAGACATTTAGGCTGAAATAACGCCCCATGATTGTGGTTGTTAGAAGCTCTAGGACTGGCCCAAGCCACGATCATGACAGAAGGCTCAGATGTGAGTCACGATCATAGCCTACAGGACCATGGTCATGGCCTGCATCAGGTAGACATGCAGACACTTACAAACTTCACGTTTTGAGGGATTTTTTGGACCTTTTTGACCCCGAAAAAATCCTTGGGTTACTCAAAACATAAAAGACTATTTAAAAAACAACAAGAGAAAAAAGAAAAGGGAGCTTTTCGTGTAGCCACTTTTGGAAACCCTAAGAGAGAAAGAAGAAGAGAAAGAGAGAAGGAAAAGGAAGAAGTGGTCTCGATGTGCTTCTCGAATAAGGAGGTTTTTCGACACTACTGCCTTTCCATATTGTCCATTCTAAGTTTCTATTTTCTTTTCGTTTCAATTTTATTCATGTATAAAGTTGGGATGGATTGTACGATGATAGATGGTAGAATGTTAATGATGTTTTAACTCTTTTTCGAGATTTTATTTTGATTTAATGATAATTTAGTTAATTGTGTTTATTGGAGCTGTTTGTGCAGCCACTTTTGGAAACCCTAAGGGAGAAAGAGAGGAGGAAGAGGAAGAAGAAGCGATCTCGACGTGCTTCCCAGATTAGGAGGTTTCCTAATGCTGCTGCCTTCCCAGATCGTCCATTCTAAGTTTCTATTTCCTTTTTGTTTCAATTTTATTCATGTATAAAATTGGGATTGATTGTATGATGATATATGGTAGAATGTTGATGATGTTCTAACTCTTCTTCGAGATTTTATTTTTATTTAATGATAATTTAGTTGATTATGTTTATTAGATGAATGTCATGATTTGATTGCATTCTTGCATAATTCAGTAATAAACTGGGAGGGTGAACTGAATGAAAAACGATTAAATCGGATTAATGAGAGTTAGGCGATTTAATAGAAACTGTGACGAATCATATTGAAAATTGTATGGAGAGAGATCTTGTGTAATATTTCAATAGTTTATTAGAGTACTTCAGATTTAATTAGGTTTTGGATAATTTGTGAATTGAGAGATTACAAATTTCATAATCCAATTAGGATTTATAAATTAGATTTAATGGTTATAAGTCGAGAGAGAATAATCAGCCATAGGATCTTCTAGAACTGACACCCCATTAACACATAATCAGCTAAGTTAACATTAATGATATGTAAAATCTCCTTTCTTATAACTTGGTAAATTCTCTGGTTGATTTCCATTACGCATGCTTATTGCTCCATTGTTAATTCCTTTGTGTTTAACTTTATAACTTCTGATTTAATTGGTCGAATTCAATTCTCATATTTACTTCCTGATGTATTGTTTATTTTTAATTTCATATCTTTTCAACCTTAGATTTTTAGGATTAGATTAATTTTCCTTTTCGTGAGATAGACAGGTCTTATACTACAGTCGCAACCTATGCGCTTGTAATATTTGAGGGCTTATAAATTTTAAAGCTCAAATGACACGATTACTTCCTTCTCACCCAGTCTTCTAGGTGACATTTCAAATGTCATTTAGCCTAGCTAATGTTCTAATATTTATATTAGTAACAATAGATCGAACGACATCTTCTAAAGGTATACCAAAGATATAAGTTTTGTTTGGTTATTGTCTAGATTAATATGACTGTTATGATATAGAAATGAGTTGATTTCCTTAGGAATTCTCATAGCTAAAATTAGGATGATCTATCCATCTAATGTTATATATGTTTGAATAGGAATCAAAATTTCTTTAAGGGTGTCCTATTAGTGCACTAAATTTTTTTAAACTTCACAAAAGATTGCCATAATTCTGAAGGGTCATATAGGTCTATATCTTGTGCCCTATTCAATCTTTAATACATATGTCTACGTCAATCTGCACATAATTACTTTTGATAACATTTAAGATCAAGTTTAATCTTTCACCACTAAACTTCTTTGAAATATCAAAAAAATCAAAAGAAATGAAGAAGTTATTGCAAGTTATCCTCCAATGATGATGATATAGATCTCCTAATGTGATTTTCTTCCTTGAAATGATTTTAATCTTTCTTGAATGTTGAAAATGGATGCAAGATACGTTTTATAGGTTTGTTTCTTCCTAAACGAACCTAACCCTAATTAAAGCAATAAAAGATGAAAAAACTAAACTAAATTAAGCCTCCCTTTTAGGGTTTTTGCATCGCTTTATTTATAGATTTTTATCATAGACATGATTTGGGAAATAGCCATATCGTAGGTTGTGTATCTTATTGTTTCTCCTATTCACGCCACATGATCTCCCATCTAACTATTTATGAGGTCTTGTATCACATTATTTCTTTGTCTTTCCAACGAGAGACATAACTCTGACATGCTTATATCTTAGGCCATATTTCTCTCAAATTCTTCTTCACCCCTTGAAATAGTCTCATTTTGCTTGTGTAACATGTCATGTTCTGAACATCACCTTTCCAGTAAAGAACATGCCCTGAAACGTAAAATTGTGTCAAGCCATATTTATCAAAAAATGGGTTTTTATTGATATGTTATTTGCGAACTCCTCTAGTACTTGGAAACATCATTCTTTAGCTACTTTTTCACAATGACCTAAAACATATCATAAATCAAACTAAAACAATAATTTGTATGGAAAACATAGCAATATATATACATATACTCGTCATCTACTCCCCTCCATATGATGCAAAAGACTGTAACACTTTCTCATTTGATAAAAAAGCGAATTTATCATTCGTGCAACCCTTTAGGGATTTGTCATCGATTGACTTCTAATCCTTGCTCTTAGATTGTACCATCTGATGTGTAATGCAATAAATCTACAATAGTGCATGAACTTTAGAAAATAAAGGCTCAGTGCACCTCTCAAATGATAAATTTAACTAATAAGCTCCAAGTGTGTTGATGACTCAAGCCTATCTCATTTATGAATTGGAGAATGGTCAAATGTAAAGGTAACTGTAACACATACTTGAATGAATCGTAATGTAATCTCACCTTGTTAGGCTTAGGGAAGCAAACTCGCTCTTCATTTCATGATATCTTAGCTTAATCTGCTCAAAGATATGGAATTTCTCCCTAATCTTCTCAACCTTCTTAACTTATTTAACTTTAGTTATCGTTAACTCTTAATAAACCCAACATTCTTTTAGTTCCTGAAATCTTGTGGTGGGTCGGCAATATAACAAAAAGAAAAGGAATCGAAAATAAATAATTAGAAAAAGCGACATAGAGGAATCGTCGTTTTATTTTCATTTTTCACAGTTCAGAAGTGTGAATTTTACCATAATAGCCTCGCTTAGGCGTATTCCCCAATCAGTCGGCTGAAATCAGCCTCAGCTACGATTCCTTTCAACAAAATTACACTTGGCCTTTGCTTCTTGCTTTTGGTGGGAAGGATGACCACTCGTTTAAGACTTAAGAGAAGAGCAAGTGGCAGCTTAGATTGATTATTTTCACGAAAATAAAGGCTTAGTATCCTGGGAATCCGTAAACTGAAGAAAAACAAACAAAAGTTAAATAATTATACAGTTGCTCTGGGTGAGTGATCCTGGTAAATTATGATTGGCTGAGACAAAGAAAGACTTGTGAAATGGATATCCAAGAAAACGGGCTTCTTTTTTCTTCCAGCTTCATTCGGGTTAAGTTTATAATTGTATTCCCAAGAAATGACTTTTAGTTTTTCTCCTCATGATTTAACTTAATTTGCAAAGACACACAGACAATAAAGGTGGCACCTTTCCATTCGTTTTGTTTTCACCGTGCTGGTAAAATATCTACTTTTTTGTTTTGTTTCCCAGTTGATTAAGTTAAAGTGGTAGCTGATATCGAGGATTTGGAAAGGAAAATCATGGGGGTCGTGGGAAATGCTGTTGATGGAGATTCGGGGATGAGTAGTGGCGTGGGTTCGAGCTCATCGTCGAGTCAAAATTCGAGTGTGTCATCAGTATCATCCAGCTATCAGGATCACCATCTTTCCAGTCACAACCATCACATACGGCCTCGCATCAACAACTGTGTCCAGATTCAGCCTCTCTACATGAAGGCTCAGGTCCAGTCTCCCACCAACGGTGGCGTCCAGAATCTGCCTGTAATCCATCATCATCAAAGGCGATCCATCTGTGGGGATGGTGATTTCCAGAGTGGTGAGGATGTTGGGGATAGCTATAAGAGGGATATGAGAGAGTTGCAGGAATTTTTCTCCAAACTGAACCCTATGGCTGAGGAGTTTGTGCCTCTTTCGCTTCCTAGTAACCACAATACCAATGGACTCATTGGTCTTAACGGTCTTCATGGACTCAATGCCTCTTTTTATACGAACAATATCAAGGATCTCAACAACCTTGGACTGGTGGGTTTTCATAGCAATGGAACTGGGGATGGTCAGATTAACGGGAGCGCTGTTAGGAGGGTATTTATATATACGCTTTGACTTCCTCTTTATGCTTAAAGTTTGCTACTTCTTTTTGTCCAGATTTTATCAGAATACAAAGCAGTTGGTTTTTAAACATATGGATGTCTTGGAACTTGATCAACCTGCCTGAACTATGATCAAGTTGTTTCTTTGATCCAAGTGCAAAATCCTAGTCTTCATAGTTCATAAAAAGTTTGAAGCTTGAAATTTTGACCACTTGAAAAGGCGTTAGGCAGATGATTTCTTGTATATTGATGGTTGCTCTTCTTCCATTCAGAAGAAAAGCTTTGGTCAAGAAAAACGGAGATTGAACACAAGAACAAGTATGGCTCAAAGAGAGGAGATAATTCGCAGGACTGTTTATGTTTCCGACATTGATCAACAGGTATGTGTTAAACTTGATGTTTATATTTATTCAAACATTTGTTGTCTATATTATCCAGGTATGTTAAGATATTGGCTTTCTTTGAATAAGGTCACTGAAGAGCAGCTGGCAGCCTTATTTGTTGGTTGTGGACAGGTAATATTGTTCTAGATTCATATTTCAGTAGCTTTCTCAAATTTGTATCTCTGAGATATATCCTTATGGAAAGGTTGTTGACTGTCGCATCTGCGGTGATCCCAATTCTGTACTTCGATTTGCCTTTATTGAGTTCACTGATGAAGGTATGTTAACTGTCTGCTTTTGTTAGTCGGCAACTGTTTATCAAGGATTGTGATGTGTGAATGGAAGAGTTTCATCCTGATTGTTATTTGAAACCACAAGGTGTGCGCATGCGTGTTTGTCATAGGTTTTCTACAGGATGGTTATTTGAAGTCTGCAATGTGTGTGTGATTTTGCATTTAATGTTGTTTCCTCATTTGCTTTCTGGCGATTTGGCGATACAGAAGGTGTAAGGGCTGCATTAAATCTGTCTGGGACAATGCTTGGGTTTTACCCTGTGAAGGTGCTGCCTTCCAAAACAGCTATTGCACCAGTTAACCCAACTTTTTTGCCTAGGGTAAGCAATTCTAGCTTCAAATGAAATGTGCTCTAAGAAATCCACATATCAATTTCCCTTTGGTTTTCAGAATGATGATGAACGTGAAATGTGCTCAAGAACTATCTACTGTACAAATATTGATAAGAAGGTAGTTCCATTAGTTTCTATAAAATGTCATTATTAAAGTGATCAAAATTCACGATGACTTTTTGATTTTTTTTTTTTTGTCCATAGGTTACTCAAGCAGAAATAAAGATCTTTTTTGAATCATTCTGTGGAGAGGTACGTGATTATACCTGTTTGTCAACTCAGAAAGTTATCTAATATGAATTCTGCAAGGTTACAAATGACTTTTGGTAAAGAGGGGATTGTCTAATGCAGGTTTATCGTCTGAGGCTGCTAGGAGATTATCATCATCCTACTCGTATTGCTTTTGTGGAGTTTGTTATGGTGAATTCTGCTTTCCTATTGTTGTCATTGTTGCAAATCTTTTCCTTCTCAACATCATATATAAAACAATACCCTGCTAGGGATTTGTTTGGCTAGTAGGGTGTTTTTGAATAATTGGTAAGGGGACCTGGGTGAGGACTTGAGGTCATTAAATGTCTTGACAAAGGTACAAGTCTAATTTGTAAGTGAAATTGGTGGTAGTTCTTGTGATAATATGGATTATGATGCTTTAAATGCTACCTTCAGATGACTGCTTTTATGAAATGCCAGAGAGTTGAATTTCATAATAACCTTTAAAATGGATTTTACATTGAAAAATGTTTATGAAAACAATTAAAAGCTGTTGGGAGTCTGTTGAAGCTTCATTTTTTGAGAAATTCCTTTCTGACAATAGTATAACACACTCTTTTACATAGACCGATGCATCTTTCTTTTGCCTGCTGTTAAATTTATAAATAACTTGCTGTATAAGTATCTACTTTTCTGTTAATTGTTTCAAGGTATTAAAATACAGTGGTTATCTTCTGTGATTTTAACCGTGGATACTGCTGAGTGAGCTCATTAATAATTAACTGCAGATTGCAACTCTACCTGAATGTACCATGAAGTAGAAAAAACACACTTTGCAGTTGATTGAGAAATTAGATTGCTATATAAGCTGAATAAGAAATGTAAGAGTGGCTGGGAGCCTTAAACCTTAAAACAGAATAAAAGTAATTCCCTATCCGGAGTTTGATATGTAATAAATCTCAGAAAATTAGATGAAATCCATGTGTAATGAAAATTCAGGCTTCCTCTGACGATTAGAAGCTACTATGCAGTAACTGATTCCTCAAACTCTCTCTCAAATCTGTCCACAAGGCTTCTTCTTCTTGTTTATGCCACGCTACTGACTGCTAGATGATATCTGTTTCCTTTAAGAATGAACTTTCTCATCATATGCTGCTTAAGTTTGTTGTGGCATTATGTTCTTAACTACCCATATATTTGAAGAACTTTTTGTTTTACGTGATAACTGATTTATGGCATAATGCTATTATTTTTGTCAATTTCGTGTATTTCCTTTTCTTTACCATGCTTGTTGATGTCCCATTACAAATTTGCACTACTAAATGATATCACTTGTCTTTGTATTGGATAGGATGGATGATAGTTGAGTCACTGTTTCCCTATTTGTAGGGAGTCCATTGTGACTGAGTTGAGTTTGTGAGAATGGAAGTGGACTGTTTCCTGCGATGCATAACCTCTTTGGGAATTACTTTTTCTAGTGTATGGTGAAATTCATTTCAGATAGTTGAATTAGCTTCTCATAAAATCCTCTAAAATGATTAGTTTAACTTTTTCCATGGGGCAATCGGAAGTTTGCAGCTATTACTATATTTTCTGTCAGGTGGTTGACCTTTTCGTTCGAAGTATATGGAGGCTAAGCAACTGTTGATTTCATCTTTGAGCAAGTTTCCCTTTAGTCATGTTTAATGGATTTGAAGTGCATGTAGTAGGCCTTTCATTATGAAATAAAAATTTGACACCTATTGGTTGTGTTAATTATCTACATCACTTCTAAGCTATGAAA
The DNA here is from genome assembly GCA_025504935.2 of Erythroxylum haughtii. Classification (NCBI taxonomy): domain Eukaryota; kingdom Viridiplantae; phylum Streptophyta; class Magnoliopsida; order Malpighiales; family Erythroxylaceae; genus Erythroxylum; species Erythroxylum haughtii. The sequence goes on from JANSVB020000455.1 coordinate 314,973, forward strand.
GCTGATGTTAAATGCTTGTATTAGCTTGAAAGGTTTTAGTAATGTTTGGTTAGAGTTGGATCTCATGGTGACGGGTGTAGATGCTGTTAATCTGCTATCACATATACTTGTATGTGAACAGGCGAATCATTGCACATGTAAATTCCTTAGTTTGAGCTCTAATATGTTATCAGTATCTGAAAGGGTTTGAGATTGAACATGTTTTTCCAGCCCCACGTTTTTATCGAAAAGGATTAACCTAATTGTGGACTCCTTCTGTGAACTAAAGACTTCTTTATTGCATGTTAGATGCAGCACATGCCATCTCCTACATGATTATGTGCAAGGTTAACACCTTGAAAACCAGGTTCACAAGTAAAAATCTGCCATCCCTTGCGGTGAACTCCATGACATCTTTCTGAAAGCCCAAGTCCTTGTGCTTGCACAGTACAATCCTCTATGCTTATGGCTGTTTCTTTATATTGGTCTATCCTGAGAGGCCCTACTATGCACATGGATCATCTACCTATCTATTTATCTGCGAGATCCTTCAATATGAAATAACTTAGATAAAATCATTAAGAGGTTTAAATGAAATAAGATTTTACTGGAGCCTGTGATATCTGGTAGAAAGTACGTATGGTAAACTCAGAACATTTGGGTTTAATGCATAAAAATGTCTTGTTTCTTTGGTTGACTGGAGAAGTTTTGCTGCTGTTTGTGAGTTGATGGATTCATTTCCAATGCAGGCTGAAAGTGCAATTGCAGCTCTCAACTGTAGCGGTGTTGTCCTGGGTACTTTGCCGATAAGGTCAGATTGCAAGATGATTTTACGTTACCTGGATAGGTTCAGTTGTTTGTTTCCAAATGTTACTTTACTTGACCATTGCATTTTCTGTGTTCAGGGTAAGCCCATCAAAGACCCCTGTTCGGCCACGAGCTCCTTGTCTAACTGTGGATTGCAGCAATCTTGGCAGTCACAGCTGATTTAGTGCCCAATTATAAATATTTAGATACGCAAACCCAATGTAAAGATGTTTTCCCGTATCATTACTCCTGTTGTGCTTTTATGATCATTTGCTCTCTTCTGGGATCTTTTCCCAAATGACAAATCATCTTTTTGTTATTCTAGCAACACATAGAGAGTCTAATTGAACCTTGAGGCTATCGGAAGGTTTATGTTAATTGCTGGCTAACGTCAGATGGAATTAGTGGGCAATTTCTGATACATGACAGATGAGCGGCCGTGACAGTGTTGGGTGATATACTATTCCTTTTCACTTTACAATTCTTCAGAACGTCACCTTAAAGAACGTCAAATATTTACAGAAAATCTGGGGAGATAAGACATTGTTCGTTAATTGGACTTTATTGGTTTCAGTTAATAACAACTATATTTGCCCCTTCTGTTTATACTAAGCATCCGTTTGGTTGAGCTCTTAGAGGGTAAAAAAGTACTTTTTTTATTGTAAAAGTTATTTTGAAAAAAAATGAGTGTTTGATTGTAAAATTAAAAAATACTTTTTTAATAGAAATTGATTTTTTAGAGGTTAAAATATAACTTTTTAAGAAGTTCAAATTTAAAACTTTTTAAAAAAGTTCTTTATTTTAGTTTTTTCAAGTAGACTTTAACGTTTAATTTCCATCATTTACGTTTATAACATGCGACGAATAAAAACCTCCCCTCCAAATCAAGCCAAAATTCCTCTCCTCTCAGCCTCTTCTCTCCAATTTCCTCCTTTGTGTTGCAATTTATGTTCTTTTTTTGTTATATTAATTATTGCTTTGTTAACATACCTGGTACTCCATTTAACAACTTCCGCTATCTCTACTCCAACAAGACGTACAAGTTTGTAGGTCATTGTTGCTCTTCCCTGTAAAGAATAAGTTCTTTTTCGTTTCTGTTTGCCAGTGTCCAACACCTTGACCCGAATCGGGAAGCCTCGAAGAAGGCACTTGAACACAAGAAGGAAATCGCTAAATACTTGGGTCGTCCTCTTATCTAGACTAATCCCTACAAAGTACATGTAGACTTATAAGGATTGACTTTAATGCGGAAGTGCTGGATCGATTTGCTGCTTGCTAGTCTTCAGATTTCAGTAGGCTACTAGAGTCATCGATTAATTCACGTACCAAACTCTAAGCCTTTGATGATTGCTTCACGTGAGAGAGAATGGATGAAGAAGAAAAACCTATTTTCTCTGTTTTGTAATTATCATATTAATGATATGTTTATTTTCATCATTTTAATCTCTGGTTAGGACAAATAACTGATACGGGAGTTATATAAAGTGGCCGTTATCTTTTGTAAACTGCCAACAACTCTCACTTGGCCACATAAGCCACGAGTTACATCTTCTCTTTAAAATTTCACGTGTCATACTGAGAATGGGGCGTGTGACCATTAAAGAAC